>VDFB02000013.1:157884809-158048534 GCA_007258455.2 Sequoia sempervirens | reverse complement strand
GCACTAGATGTTAGCCATGTGTACTAGAAAATTTGATCTAGTCTTTATTCTTTTATGCTAACCATAACATGGAAAAGTCAGTGCATCATTGGTGTTTAGACTTTCAGTTTATTTTCTTCATGCCACATGCAATACTATGACTGCGTGATATGTGCAAAATGCATTAGTTGAATTTGCGAATTGTTGACAACTGCCTCAAATGAATGCCATGATCACAAGATATATTCAAAAATACATCTGTTGAAAGGCTTTAGAAATCTTCAAGCAATGAAGGCAAATCCCACTTTGTCTTATGGCATTGCATAGCATAGACCAGGCACGTGAATTATTTGATAGAATTCTTTGAATTGCTACTGCCTCATGCAAAATCCAGAAGCACAAAGAGGCACGCTGATGATTTAGTGAGACTCCTCAAATGAATGTCATCTCATGGCAAGCAAAGGTTGCAGATTTTACACTAATTTGATCTGTTTAAAGGTTCTAAAAACTTTCAAGCAATGTGATCTGCACGTGTAAAGTTGAATCCCACAACTTGTCCTGTGTTCTCTCTTCCTGCACCAAGATGGGAGCTCCACACAAAAGCATAACAAAGTGGATTCTTGGCAGATGTTGCAGTTGCAAGCACTCGTATAGAAATGCGTGTGAAATGTGGGAGCATACACACGCCATGTGAAGTATTCAACAGAAATTTTCAAGAAAATACAATCGATATGTCTAATTCTAAATACCATAACCTATGCCAACACCTTCAAATGTGCGCCATAAATGGGAGCTTTAAAATAAGGTATGGGCATTCATCCGAACACAATTTGAGGTAGATTAATTATTAAAGCTAAAAATAATCCCATATGCATGCACGCAAAAGCGGAAGTATACATAGGCATGCATGAAGAATTGTATCCTCATGAAATTAAACAATTGCACGAAACCAGTCCCTTCATAACAACCTGACAAACAAAGCACTCAATAGAACAAAAACTACTACAGAACACAATCTACGGATATAAACAGGTCTTACACATAAGGAAATATTAATTCACCGGACTACATGACAAACTGAAGCTATATGAGCAGCAGTTATAATAATAACAGTATAACTAGTTAGGAAGCAAAAAAATTTGACGATTCTTTTCATAATAAACTGTTGAGGCTCAGGACTCAAAAGATAATTGAATCATTTCAAGGCACTCCAAGCTCAAAGTTTGGTTCCAGATAAACTCTCTGAAAGAAAATTCATATTTATCTCTAGATGATCAATTATCTGACAACCCAAAATAAGGGCTACCTACAGGAGGAATCATCCCAATATGGTAAATACCAAATAATCTCACCCATGTGACCAGAAAGAGTGTTCACATAACTCAATTGTTGTCAGCCCAAAATAGTAAACCTTCAGTGTTCATTTATGCAGAATATGCGCGAAATGAATTCGTTGAAAAGGTTTTAGAAACTTGATGTAAATGTAATTGGTACCTGTGAATCCATATCCAATAAATGAAAATCTAAAAGGAAGATATGAAGGAGGGTAATGAAGAAATCTAAAGCAGTGCAGTATAAATCACAATCTAGCAGTCTGATAGCAGTGAAACATACCTCTGATTCCGCAATCTACACTTCTCTCTCCCAATCCCTTTCCGCCAACCTTGCTAGCAGCAATAGAAATCACTATTCTCCCTTTGCCAAAATTATTTCCACTGAAACTGAAATTATTTCCAGAGCAAACAAAATGAACTGAAAGCGCACAGCAGGATACAATTTGAAAGCGCATTTCTTCTTCCTTATACGACTCTTTTCAGTTACGATGACTCTTATTACGCCAGGGAGTGGAAGAGTTTGGTGTAACAGAAATGCTGAACATGCAAGAGTCGCCACTTCAATGCAATGCATTACATTCTACACTTGAGCTGGCACGCATCCCATTTTGAATCATGGCAGCAATGTGAGTCAGTACATGTACGGGTTTATATGCATCAAATTAAATCACATTACCAATTTATCACAGGTCCCTAAGATCCACTATGCAACTGAAGAACAACTCTCGGTGTAATTAATTTGCAAATAATGACCTATTTACTCCAACAAAAAATACTTTTAACAAAAGTTTAGCATGCAAGAAGAGCACTTTGAATAGGTGAATAACAATTTCTTGACTAATTGTTCTGTCTTTTATATATACATGAACATAGTGTACCCCAAGCTAAGTCAAGCATTTTATTTGTTCATTGTATGTTTTGTGATGCACTGCATATGTGTGTGACGATACATACCAGAAATGGTGGCTAACATTCCTTAAATGCTCTTGTTGGGATGGGGTTATAACTTATGATCCTATCTTTCCAAGAACTGTTTAGACATCTTTGCTGTCAGCAAGCTTTAATCTAAAGATGATCAGTTAGTAAGAGTTTGATCAAGGCCATTATTCTAACGGTGGAATGGATACAGGCAGGAAGTGTATTCCTGGTGGAATGAGTTTCATTATTCCAGCTTGCAACTATACACCGGGTAAGCAAAATGGTTTCCTAGTCCATAGCCTTGAAAGAAGTGTTATTATCTCCTTCCATGTTTAAAATGTTGTTCAATTTTAGTTCGTTGCTTAAGATTCCTTCTAACAGCTTTGCCCAATTGTCTACAACATTTAATCTATGGTATCTAACATATGTCCTCAAGCACTGCATATATATTTTGATAAAATTATTCAAGTTCCAATTTAGATTAGATAAGACGAAAAGCATAAAAAAAAATTTCTAGCAATAAGTACTTACAATGACAAATGAGATAATGAAATCCATAATAATTTGATTTTAACAGTAACTGGTTACAAAGACAAAAGCCACAACAAAATTAACTTCTGAGTCAACACAAAAATCCAGAAGATCATTTACCACCAAATTTAGTATATATTGGTATTGAAAGCCTCTCTAAACTACTCAACTCCACCTGAAAAACTGAGCTTAAACATTTTCACGCATGCTCACACAGAAGTGATGTACAGTTTCACGTATGTAACACCAAAATGAAACAAGAAAAAAAATCGTGGCATTCTACTATTATATTCACATCAATGTTTCCACAGCTGTGCAATGCATGTTACATATAATTTACAGTAATTAAATGAACCACAGTTATATGACTTGTGGTAGTAACGGACCTTTACAAAAGACTATACTACAAATATTAGTAATGATCAACTACAGAAGATGCTAACAATGTATTTACCATCCCACTTTCCCAGTGAACCATAACTTGCAGTCATCAATAATAGAAGATGGTCCAGCATAATAGTTACCATGACACTTGTGTCAATTCCTTAGCTTCCAAGGATTTCTGAATGTTAATATATATAATTCCAGATTTTCATAACTAGTGTTAGACAAATGAAAACCATAAGAATATCTTGATTCTCATAACTGTAGGTAAGTGGCTTGAGTCGCTAGCATTAAAATTCCATTCCACTTCAAACAGGGACTGTTCAAAATTAATGTAACATCCTTCCACCTCTGAGTAATCAAAACTGCAATAGGACTACCCATTTTCTTGATGCCATTTTCAAATTTCTGCTCCATTACATAAAAGGACAGTCTCAAATCATTACCTTTCCATCTCTGGATATTCCAATATGGAAGAAGATTCATTCAGCATTGTCTGACATTAACCAATCCATGAAAGGTAATCCATTTTCAAGAACAGTGCTTTGATCTGGACCTGCAATTCTCTTCCTAAAGATGGAATCAATTGTAAATGCTTTTCTCTTCCGGCCACCACGTGATCTTGATTGAAAGGCTGCATCCTCCTCTAAAAAATCTCCCTGTCAAAAATAGAAATTAAGTGTGACCATATGGCCCAGTGCCAAGTAAATCAAATTATTTTATGAAAATTCAAGATTTGAACTGAAAATTGTGAGGATGAATCTCACTTGCACATAGCAATGTGTCCCAGACATCTCATGTCTATCCCTGGCAGACTTATGAGCAAAAGTCATTCCACATTCTCTAAATTGACACTTGAATGGTTTCAATTCAAGATGTACTGATTTAATGTGCTGACGAAGATTAGATTTCTGCAATAGAATTTTTTGTCAGAATCTGCTGAAGCACACAGTGTGAAACACACCGAATAAAATTGGGAAAAGAAGAGCTAACATGAACATCACATAAGTTACATAACATACTGTAGTATAACTGTGCAGACATCTTTCATAAGGGCATGCTATACTCTTCACACAGGTTTGCTTTTCATGAATTTGCATATGTCTCTTAATCTGCTTTTTCAACTGCTGACTCCCACAAACTTCGCAACAGATGCGATTGTGGGCCTGCCGCAAATGCTCTTTCAAGGCCTCTGCATTTGTGAAGTATTTCAAACAACCAGGCTCACAGCAAATTATCTCAGTGTATGTTGTTGCTGGAGACAAAAAAACAATTACCATCAATTAGCAAAGTACAATAATCTAACAGTTGCAACAAACTGCCAAGCACAGGCTTGATTACAATCATAACGTAATTTTCTTAATCCAAAGATTTAATATCAAGACAAATTTTGACCCAAAATCAAATATTCGTGACTACACCAAAAGTGATCCTGGCATCAGCTATCATGTCTCAGGCTTCAGCTGCCATGGATTCTGGACTGCTTCTGATGTACATATCTTCATTTTACCTTGTTACTTGTACATAAAAACTACCCTACTTCTAGAACTTTTAAACTTGGTTTCATAGCATAATTAATTTTAAAAACTACAGAAATTTTCTAAGTTGCTGGGTTCGCCTGCTGCCTGGCCGGATCTGGGTTCGGTTCGCACTGGATCTGGGGACAGGTCCAGTTCCTCTGTGGGTACTTGAAGTTTGAACGATGAATATTTACCATGCATGTTTTAAATGACATTCATGTTTATGGTGGTTTTGTTGTTTATATGATGCTATGTGATATTCTAATCTTAATTTTATAATATATATATATATGTGATTTTTACATGTTTTTTGTATGGACAGACCCAGACCCAAAAAAAAAAATAGCCTAACCCGCAAACCCGAGCTAAGACCTTGTGTAATTCATTAAACATAATCTAAAGGCATTTCACTGTCAAGCGTTAGTACAGCAGAACCAAAAGAAACATCAAATGCATGCTGGTATCTGACCTTATGACACATTTGCTAACAATACCTTCCAAAACTGATGGCACTCAAAAATCAATGGACAATTATTTCCAGGTTTTCATGGCATTTCAATTAGACAATCCATACAAATTAAGCCTTTTCCATTTATGAAGTTTACATGAATTTTGATAAATGAACATTAGTGGCTACAAAGATAAACTGGGACAAAAAATATAAATTATTTGATTGGATTTGATCCTCCAAAATAATAACTAAAAAGAGATTTTTAAAAATTTAGCAAACAGCTAAAAAAATTCAGGATTGCAGATCAATCACCAATCTTTCATTTAGTTCTGCCCACAAAAACATGCATGCTTCATGATGAATAAGCAAGAGTATTTGTAATTAGCAACTTACAATGTACATCTTCAAGGTGCTTTGCCAATTTTGAAGGATATTTAAAAGCCTTGTCACAATATAGTTCCGGGCAGATATGTCTCTTCTTAGTCTCTTTGGACTTCACAGATTGGCTCTGCCATGACTCGCCTCTCTCCCTGTGCCGATTCAAATGACGTTTTAAATTGGAGAAAGTTGACAATTGCAATTTGCAGTCCTCTTTGGGACACACAAACAACTCCCCTTCATGTTTTAGCAAGTGACGATTTAAATGGTCTTGCCTCTTATAGCTGCAAAGGCAACCAACAATCGGGCAAACAAAGGATCTCTGCAAAACAAAATAATAAAAAATAAATGTCACAAACTACAAGAATTTCCTCTCCGATTCCAGCTCAATATTTATATTCATGTATATAGAGTCAAAAGAGGGTTTAAGTGAAAATGAGACTTATATATAGCAATCAGTGGAGTATATTTTATCCATTAGCGCAAGGTTTGGGTCATCCCTATTACCTCCCCAAGAAGACGATTTACCATCTGACAGTACATTTGCCCTTTATCCCACAACAGAGCAGTCGACAACAATTAACATTGATATCACTTTTTCTTTATGGCGACAACACTCATAAATTATTGTTTAAGCATATTTATGTACCATGAATTCAATTGCTGAAGCAATAAACTTAGTATGTTTTCCACAAGATATACAAAGCATAACTCCTTTTCGAATTGGTTTCTACTAGTGTAAGATAAGAGCAAACCATGTTACTAATGTAAAACAAATTTAACAGTTTCAAAACAAAAAGATGCCTAAACTAGGGCTACAATAATAGAAATGTCCAACCTGAAATTGAATGGCGAGGCGTGAGAGAGGTTAAGGCATAAACTGACCAGATGGAGCTTCACAGCGGGTCAACCCCCCTGCTACTGATCCATGGCCGCCTCTCCTCGACACTGTGGAGTTCGGATGGGATCCTGTGTTGTCACGCATCAACAACCCAGCTCTTCCAAGGCAGTCTCCCACCTTGTACTAAGCAAGGCTAAATGCCTCAAACCCTCCTGCATAAAAGCACTGGAATAAAACCATCACAAACACCAATATACAACAAAATAGATTCCACGGCACGGTGAGGTCTAAGGGTTTAAAAGATGTCTCAAAACCTCCTGCAGAAAAACACTACGATGAAGCCATAACAGTAATATTCAAGAAGGTAGAAAGGGGGTTAGGGCTTTAATCAATGCCTCAAACCCTCCTGCATAAAAGCACTAGAATAAAACTATCACAAATAATAACGTAAGAGAAACTAAACTCGACGGTATAATCAGGGCTAAGATTTTAACCAACCAGGGCTGAGTGCGATAACTTGTGCTGTTGAAGATGCGAGGGTTTGCCAAATGACATCCCGCACATATTACAGAAGCATTCCGAATGTTTGCCCATTCCTTCCGAAGCAAATCTCTTGTCGCTTTTCAGAGCTTCTGGCTGCAGTACAAATCGAATGATCAAAATAATGGAATCAATGTTATAAAACTTACGCCATGAGATGAAATCATGTGGAACTTGAGGAGTGAGCGCTTGGATCTGAGAACTCCACATATTTGACATGAGTAGCACCTCTGATCATCTTCTGAGCGCCTTTTCTCTATAAATTTGTCCATTTCGGCTTTTGTGTCAATTTCTCCGCTGTGCTCTAATTTAATGTGGTTTTCTAGATACTTACGTTTGGATCTGACGTGTCCACATAGCGTACAACGATAACTTCTGAATTCCCTCACTTTGAATCTATTGTTTTCAACTCTTATGCTCTTTTTCGCTTCTGATTCAAGGATTTCACAATCTTCTGGGTTTTTCTTTTCTATCAATTTATCTATTTCTGCTATGTCTATTTCTACGCCATGATGCAACATAATGTGTAATTTGAGCCGCTTGCGCTTGGCCCTGATGATTCCGCATATCTGACAGCGGTAGCGCCTTATATCCCTTGGTTTGGCTCCATTGCTTTCAGTTTTTCTGCTCTTTTTCAATTTTGAATCAAGGATTTCGCAATCTTCTGGGTTTTTCTTTTCTATCAATTTATCTATTTCTGCTATGTCTGTTTCTTCGCCATGATGCAACATAATGTGGACTTTGAGCCGCTTGCGCTTGGCCCTGATGATTCCGCATATCTGACAGCGGTAGCGCCTTATATCCCTTGGTTTGGCTCCATTACTTTCAGCTTTTCTGCTCTTTTTCAATTTTGAATCAAGGATTTCGCAATCTTCTGGGTTTTTCTTTTCTATCAATTTATCTATTTGACCTGATTTGTCTATTTTTACGCCATGATGCGACATAACTTGGGCTTTGAGCTGTTTAGGCTTGGAACTGACGAGTCCGCATATTTCATCTTTTGCAGTCTCCTTTGCTTCCGCTTCTGCTTCTGCTTCTGATTCTGATTCATCGGTTTCCTCTTCTGTTTCCAATTCATACATTTCATCATCTGTACTCGCCTCTGTTCCTAAATCACTTAGCTCATCTTCCATGGCCATTTCAAAATCACCTTCAGCTACCATTTCTGCAGAAACACGCACAGAAATCTCTGGATTTAAGATGCACTGAATTGGAAGCAGCTTTACCTTTATAAACCCTAGACAGAAGAAGCGCGGGACTTTAAATGGATGGCTTCCATGGATCGTAAGATTTAGGGTTTCATAGGGAAATAATCTTTCCGTAAGTGTTAATCTATGCTAATTAGGAAAATATAATAAATCAGCCTAGATTAATTAAAACTTATACTTGGGAGATAAACTAGCCTCTAGATTATTTAATGTTAATACTTAGCGTTATTTTATTAACGTAGAGCTATATTTAATTAGCTAGAAGACTTATTTTATTTAGGGAAGACTTTTTACCTTCTTTTTATTTTTGTATTCTTCCTACTTTACTTTATATTAATAAAACATAAATAGTGTAATATTATTTTAAAAAAGCTGGTATAAGGCTAAAAAAAATTCAAGCCCGCAGTCTAACAAATAACAAGAGTCAAGTACGTAGTCTAACAAATGACAAGGGGTCAAGTCCATAAATAAACTTGAACTGCCAAAGCTATGCCACCAAAGGAGGAGGGTCTTGATCATTAGGTTTTCTCCAAACATGATCTAGGGTAGCATCTTCAATGAGTTCCATGAGAGCGGCGGTGTCTTCTTCATTCTCCTTGGGAGGTTGCTAAGTACAAATCGAAGAAATGGCGAACTACAAAAGAGAGAATTTGCCAATATTATTTTATAATTATTTTATTTTATTTTATTTTAATTATTCATTTTATTTGAAGAGTTTTTTATTTAGTGAAGAGTTATTTTATTTATTTAAGAGTTATTTTATAATTATATATTTTTTAAATATATGTTGATTTGTGTTTTGGGAACGTCCTTCAACATAATTAGAGAAATGTACTTATTATTTTAGGAAAGTAAATTGGATAGGTAAGGTTAAGTTCTATGAAAGTCTTTGGTAAAGATTTTAGAAAAAAAATTGTTTTTAGTTTGAAAATATGATCTATTTGTTAATGAATTTTCCTTGGATTTTGTATTGAAGCTATGTTGTTTAAGGTCGAATTTGGAAATTTGAGTTAGGTCTAAAATCACATATTTGTCATCTGGGTTTGGACTTGACCCTACACAATGTTTGATCCTACTCTTATGATTGCCTAATTAATCTATATATGTTCCACCTTAGTTTGATGTCTACAAACTAGCAATTTTTAGAAATACCTTGGAAGGGTGGTTTTTATGTCACAAAAAAAAATGTTCTCCTAGGTCAACCATTGAAAATGTGTGTAAAAGATCAAAGATTGTAGACAACGGCCCTAGAATGATGTATGTAGATTTGTTTGACTATTGATTGGTCCTTTAATGCTTTAGTATGAGAGAGGATGTACAAGATATGAGAGATGATAAATGAATGCTAATGAATTCCTTTAAGTACTAGTATGTAGCATCAAATTTTGTAAAACATGTACTTTGTCAACCCAAGGTGAGAAAGTAAAGGGGACTAATTGGCCAAAATTTGAATTTAAATTTTAGAAAGGCAAGGGTCGTGTAGACTACAACCAAAGGGTCAACCTTAAGATTGTAAAAATGGCCCTTGATGGGAAATGGTTGTATGCATGTGTAAAATGGTTATATCTAGGTAGATGTATAGATATGTGTTGTAAATACAAGGCTTAGAGGAATGTATCAAGGTATGTGAACCTAAGGATAAGGTAGGGGCTAAATACATGGGAGAGTGTGTGTAGGGATAGTTAAAGGCTAAGGGAAAGAGCCCAACTTGGCACAAGATTGTGTCATTTGTTGATGTGTACATGTATCAAGATATTTGATCACTCTCCCCAACCACTTTGAGGTGCATGCAAATTCTAAAATGATCATACATATTAAATATGTAACATTCATAAACATGCATGTAAAGTAATGGATCCTACAAATGTTATCACATAGGTTCATCGTTTGGCATGCACCCTTCATAGTAACCTACAAAATAAAGTTAAAGCATGTAATAAGTAGCTTATGTACCATAAAGGAAAATTAAGTGCAAAATAGAAGTTTACTTAACTATTTAGGAAAATGGGAACAATGGAAAATACGTAAAGTTAGACAATTCTACTTGTTTGGAAAGTAATAATATTGGGGTTTGGGTCGATGAGCATGGGATGAAAAGGCATGTGGAATGTATGTAGTGCATTGGATGACAAGGCATGTGGAGTGCATGGTGTGTCATGTGGTATTGATTTGTCTATTCATAGTGGCAATTCTTTGTAATACATTCACTACTTGAAATATAGTCACAAGGGTGATCCTTTGTGGCACTCATTGCTACCTAATAGCTTACCATATGATTATTAATAAGAATATATGCCTCCTTGTCCTCCACACCCTCCCCCACAACTCCTTTAATTGGTTATATCCATAAGATGCGAGGAATTGAAGGAGAAGGAAAATTATACATGAAATTAAATATATCTATAAACAAGCACGTGAGAATACATCATGTAAAGTGATAGCAATAATAAAACACCATGTAATAAACATGTATAATGTTTAAAATGGTAAGCATGTGTGGGTTGGAGATAACATCATGGAAAGTAGGTTGTCCTAGCATTGGCAAGTGAAAGTAGTGGTGTGACTTTCAATAATAAAAAACACTTGCATAAGTATGCGAGGCACTAGAGCAACATATACTACCATTGTGGCATCCACAAGAATAAGCACACAATAGTGCAGTTAAGGTGATATTTCCTTAGGGAATGTAGGTAGGAAAAGGTAATATGTGGGGGAAGGCATGATGGTTGGATGGTGAGGTAATGCAAATATGTAATGTCAAGGAGGGGAATACATAATGTCCTCGATATAAATGAAATAGCAATCCTATATAAGGGAGAATGCATGATGCCCTTGAAGTAAGTATAAATGCTAGAGATACGATGAGATGAATACACAAGGTAGGGGAAGGCATGATGCGTGTTATGATTCTAATCTGATATATTCCTAAGGATAAAAACATGTGTCATGCTTAACCTTAACATAAATATTAGTCAGTACACTAATACCTCTTAATTAGAATGAAGGGGTATGTCCCTACATAGTTTAGCCTATAAATAAGGAAGAGAACTCTCTCCCATATATCATATCATCAATTATTGAATTCAAATCATATTATTTAATTATTGGAGGTAACCCCCTTGAAGTGGTCTATATTATATTTATGATTTTTTATAAATATCAAAGAAATATCATAACAAGTGGTATCAAAGCTACAGTTTGGGCCAATTTTTTTATTTCCACCACAACTTCTAAACCGGTACAGATTTGGATTCAATTTTTTCCAGGTTTTGAGGTATGCATTAGATAAGCTCTCAAAAAAATCAAACTTTGAAGGTAGGTTTGCTAAAATTTATTGAGATTTTACCTTTTTCATTAATTTGCTCTATAGGTCAAAATTTTAGTAATTTTAAAAAAAATTGAAAGCTTAGACAAAATTAGATTGGGTTAGTTCTTTGTATTTTACTGTTAGAAATAAAATAGGTTATTTAATTTAGTGGTCAAATTCTAGTCAAAACTTTCATTAGTTTGCTCTATAGGTTGCATTTTTTGGATTTTTTTTTTAAATTACATTTTTTGAAAGTTTGTCAAAATATAGGCAGGGTTAGTTATTTCAAATTTATTTTTAGACATAAAATTCCTTAATTTAGTGGTTTAAGTTTGGTCCAAACTAAAACATCAAATTCTCACACCAAATACGTTTCTACCTTAATAAATATTAAAACAGAAACACAATTAAAGTCATGTCATCTTTAGGATTAGAGGACCTTTCTATGCATACAAAATCTAAGGACCCATTTTATTTTCCACCACCTAAAAATGAGGAAGGAATTCCCCAAGGACATGAAACAATGATATATTTTATTAAAGATAAATTGTTTGACCCATTTGTAAAATCCTTAAATGAGGGTTTAGATAGGTTTATGAAGGAATTATTATCATAATTAAATTTCCAAAATAACCACCAAGGTGGGTACAACCCTAATAAAACAAATCAAGGGATATGAGAACATCTTCAAGATCAACATTTATACCTACCAAGAATAAGCATTCATAAATTTTATGATAGAAATGTAATTTCATGGTTAAGCCTCATAGAACAAAGATTTAAACTTCACAATATAAAAATTGATGTCATGGTTGACATAGCTTTACTATATTTAGAGTTAGGACCTTACCAATGGAAGACGAGTGAAAGACAAGGATAAATGTTTAGCTGGCAAGAATTTAGTAAAGAATTAGCAACCTTCTATGAGCAACCATGCATTTAAAACTATTGTACTCAACTAAAAAAAATTAAACAATTAAGGTCTTTAGTTGAATATAATGTTGAGCATTTGAGATTGACACTTAGAGCTCCTGAGGTGACACCTTACCAAAGGCTACAATTGTGCATCAATAGACTTAAGGACCAAATTCAACATGATGTTTGTTTATTGGAACCTTGTACGGTTAGGAAAGCTATACAACAAGCATTGCATATTGATAAACAAAACACCACCAAAGATGAAACCATGAGAGTAATTGATATAAATCTAACTAATCCTACTAGCAAAAATATGGAAAAATTCTTTAACCTAAGAGAAATTAGTAAACTCTCTGCTCAACAAGAGATAAAGAAAAGAGAAAAAGGCCTATGTTGGAATTGTGATAGCAAATGATCAAGGAGTCATAAGTGTTATAGTAGTGAGAAAAAAATAAGTTTGAAGAAGAGGGATAAGTACTTGCAAAAAAATCAAACATAAAACTTAAGAATGAGGATTCCAAGGAAAAATAAAACACTACTATCTCCCTACATGCATTGAATGGAACAAATGCACCACAAACACTCAAAGTAATTGATAATATAAAAAATAAAAATGTGAAAGTGTTAGTTGATACTAGTAATACACATAACTTTATTGATAGAAGATTACCTAATGAGCTCAATTATTTTGCTTATCTAGTCTCTAATTTTCAAGTCATGATAGTTGATGGAAAATAACTACCTTTGTGGTGATAAATCCCATCATATAAAACTCTTAATGGGAAATTATCAACTAGATTCATAAATGTTTGCATCCCTATTAGGGGGCTGGATGTAGTTTTGAGTGTGTAATGGCTTAAGCAATTAAGAACAATGTCTTTCAATTTTAAAGACTTATCCATGGCTTTTAGGATACATGGGAAAAGTGTGAACTTTTGAGAATAAAATCACCACCAAGTGAAATCATTAGATCCCATAGGATGGAGAAATTACTCAAAAAAGGTTCTTGTAATATAGGGGCACAATTGCATTTTATAGAAGCCCAAGATATGATAACTCAAGATCAACAAAAATTCAAGAGATTATTCAACACCACCAACAAGTATTTCAATAATCCAAGGTTGTACCTCTAATTGGAGACCATAATCATGACATTAAAGTAATACCACGAAGCATTGTTTATCCAAAAAAATCATATTTTCCCCCTCTATTTATTCCTAACAAAAGGATGATCTATGGAGAATGTTCTCACATTACAAGAAGCTAAACAAAATCACTCATAAAGATAAGTTTCATATTCTTATTTTTAATGAATTGGAAGAAAATAAATTGTATGCAAAACAATCCAAATGTGTCTTTAGGGTGAAACGAGTAGAATTCTCAAGACATTTGGTGTCACTTAAAGGTGTTAAGATTGACCCTAAGAAGAGAGGATTTTTAGGTCTAACAAGATACTATAGAATACTTTTTCATACCTATCATTCTATAAAGAAAAATTATTTTGGAAGGTTTTAATGAACATCCAAAAATTTGTGGTAGAATGTTTGATATGTCAACAAAATATAAGGGAAATAATAAAGACTTCAATCCTCTTACAAATATTAGGCATTCTAGTACAACACTAGGCAAAATATTAATGGACTTCATTATGGGGCTACCAAAGACAAATAATATTGATATAATCTAGCTTGTTGTGGATAGACTAATTAAGAATGTATATTTTGTGGACTCTCTCATCTAATTTCCACTAATATTATGGAAAAATTATTCATACAAAATATACAAAAACTTCACAAAATTTTCAAAATCATATTGGAAAATAGAGCCACCCCAAAATTCCTAATCAAGTGGAAGAATTTTCCAATTGAAGATTCAACATGGAATTATGAACAATTCATACAAAAAATATTAGAGTTGTTAAGCATTGAGAGAAATTTTTGAATGGGAAGGGAATGATATGATCCTAATATGATATATTCCTAAGGATAAGCACGTGTGGCATGCTTAACCCTAGCATAAATATCAGTTAATACACTAATACCTCTTAATTATGATGAAAGGGTATGTCCCTACATAGTTTAGCCTATAAATAAGGAAGAGAACTATCTCCCATATATTATATCATCTATTATTTCATTAATATCATATTATGTGATTATTGGAGGTAACCCCCTCAAAGTGGTTTGCTATATTTTTTTGTTTTTTATAAATATTTCCAAGAAATATCATAGCAATGCCTTTGAATATAAAGATATGACAATGAATGCATAAGATGTAAAGGGAAAGCATCCCCACAATGTAAAGATATGGCAATGAAATTATAGAGTGCGATAGGGAAAGAATGATGCCCTGATAGTAAGATTAACTATAAAAATATGATATGGCAATATAAGATGAAAAATTAAGCTACGATGAGCATGGTATAGTAGTATAGGATCAAGATAATTAAATCAATAAACAATGGTAAGGTGTAGGCCCCCATAGTAAAATGTAATAATATAATATCAATTGGAAAAAAACTTGGTAAAGAACCAAGGAACAAGCATGGCATAGATGGGAAGCAAGAAGTTAACACATAGGAAAAAAGCATGATAAAGGGGAAAGTCTAGAAAAGTATATAGGAATGTAAGCAACCCCAATAGAAGCAAAGACAAAGGAAAGTAAGACATGGGTATAAAGAGGATGTCAAAAGTAAAGAGTAAAGGAAAAGTAAAAATGTCCCTTACCAAGTGGGAAAAATAGGTATAAAACTAAACATTGAAGTTGAAATGAGTGTGAAAAGCATAACAAACAACTTGCATAATAAAAAAGGACAAAATGAACAACAAAATAGAAAAATAAAAAAAGGTATAGGTAAAATCCATGCTATGGGCTTATATGGATATATAAGCAATAGTGATGCTCCTAAATCATTGAACAAATATTTTACATGCCATCTTTGGCATCATAGGTTGTGGATCATCTAAAAGACATATTAATCTTCCCAATAAAAATAATCTAGTTTATTTTCATGTTCTTTTGTTTCATATTTATTTATCTTTACCTGTCTTATACATGACATGTTTCCTCTAGTATTTATTTATGCTAGGTGTAAACATTTATAAAAAATAGTGCCCAACTAGGGTAAAATATGTATGAAGCTAAACATAGAAGGTGAAATGGGTGTAAAAAGCATAAGAAACAAGATGTAATAAAAGGACAAAGTGAGCAAGGAAATAGGAAAATAAAAAAGTAAAGATAAAATCCATGCTACAAGTATTTATAATATATGCTAAAGTGGTGCTTATAAATCATTGAACAAAATTTTTAGGTTACCACCTTTGGAACCAAGTATTGTGACTTATCTAAAAGATCATATACATCTTTTTTTTCTTATGGATGTTCTTTACAACAAAAAATATCTAATTTGTCTTCATGTTCTTTTTTTTCTTGTTATTCTTTACTTCCTTTAATGGCATGTTTCTTCTTGACATTTCTTCTTGGTAGATGTAAACACGTGTTTAACAAGTATAATATTAGGTAGTTTGTTTCTTACTCATTCATTTTGCTTGACTTGTGGTTGTGGTGGAAAGAGAGAAATTTGATGCACCACAACATCTTTCTTTGGTTTTAATATATAGTCTTTTGCACATTAAATTTGGTAATTACTTGGATTTATTTATTTTGTTCTCATTTGATGTGATATTTCCTTGTATCATCCTTTTGTCATTAGGTACACTATTCTCTATTTCATGTTGATTAAGTTTTGGTTGGTATTTCTTCTTTTGTTATTATGTTTTATCATGAAACATACCTTGAAATTCTTTATGAATATTATCTTCATCTTAATATGGAGTTTCTTTTGGAAGTGGGATATATGTATCAAAGTGACTCAACATTGTAATCAGTTTGAACATATCTCTTTAAATATTTATAACTCTTCCTTGATGAACATATTTCACACATTGATGTACTATACAAGGAGCCACTTATAAATGATCTAACTATAGTCTTCCATGTAATATAGAGAAAAAAAATTGTAGAAGGGATGATATGTGGGATAAGACTTGAACCATTTTTGGTCCAAAATCAAGTGTTAAGATGACACAACCCAGAGTCTTAATTAGCATTCCATTTGTTATCTTTAAAAATTATTGAATGAGAATATGATTGTGATTTTTCTTTTGTACATATTAATAAATCCTTCACACATATGTTATATGGGTTTATAGGATCAATAATAAATATCATGAATCTCTCATTTCTTCATTTTTGATATGATATGTAATGGCCTATAATGGTTATTTTGTGGGATGACTTAAAATGAAATTAATAGATCAAGAGGATGATGAATAATTCATTTTTGTGGCTCCTACAAAAGCATGACCTTGTGGTATGTCCTCATTTTTCATGTTATCATTATTGTTATCCATATCAAGTGATTCAACATTATTTAAATGATGTAGAAACTAATTTCATTAAATTTATAATCTATTGTTAGCAAGTGCAATAAATGGATTTCCATTACCATTAACCCCTTCAAATTTGGTTGTGTTTTTTAATGATGTGGTGTGCCTTGTTCTTAAGAATTGTGCAAGTTTAGTTAAAATTCCCTTTTAACATAATAATAGTTGTAAAATGCTTGGTCATTATATGATCTAAGAAGTGGTTTATTGAGATCCAATGAATGGACACGAGGGATTGTAAGTAAATTAGCACTTAACAATATCTAAGGAATATCACCCATAAATTCTTGAAATTTAGTAAACTTCTTAGATATATTTGGTTTGAATGAAATAAATGTGGAAGTGTTAGCAACTTGATTAACACCTTCCATCATCTCATTACCCTTGGAAAATTTGGCGGAATTTTGATATTTGGAATGATAAGAAGCATTTTAACTTGAAGATCCATGCTTAAAGACATTCATGCTAGTAATTTGGACTCTATGGTTTTAACATGCGCACACAAACCCATGAAACAAGAAAAAATATTTAAATACACATCACGACTTATATTGGGTTAGGTATCCCCTCTATAAATATGTTTTGCAACTCAATAACATGTAAGAGGGTGATCAATCTCAAGCATAAGGACTAAAATTGGATGATATAATCACTAATGCTTTTATTTTGTCTAGTTAGAAATACTCAAAGAGATTAAAAATTTGTACTTCAATGCCTATGTTGACTTTGAATTACTTTAATAACACTCTTAATGTGCATAAACCCTTGATGAAGTAAAAATAACCAATTAATAACATAGTCTTTTAAAGTGTGTGGAAAGATCTATTCTTAATATCTTGTCCTTATAAATAAAATATGCACATTCAACTATGCATGAAATCATATGGGTGCAAGGGTCACCTTTTCCATCATGTATTAAATATAAGGTGTTATGAAGTACATAGGTAATGGATATTTCACAATATTGAGATAATCATGTATGTCTAGCATCTTTGAATCAATCACTATATTCTCTATTTGGGTTTGTATCTACTCTATTTTCTACTTTCAATCTATTTTATGGAAAGGTGTTGTATTACATGCAAATGACATAACTGAAATATACATCAAATAAAGCCTAGATAAAACTAAATACATGCAAACCTTAGAAAGATCAAGTGTAATATACATTGATAGATTGATAGCTTGGATGTGGTTGATCATGATTCCAAAAGCATGATGGTATGATCAAAGATGATACAATAGAAATTTGGATAGCATAAGAGTAGATTATTTTAAATGGGATGAAAGGCCTCTCATTTATATAAATTCCAATAAGAGAATCAAGGGCCAAGATAGATTGGTTAATGGATGGCTAGGATTGAATGAGGATTAGGATTGGGATCAAAGTTATAGTCATGTGACAAGTGTCACGTGAGGGATAAGGGCTAGGTTTAAGATGTGTATTAAGGAAACATCCTTATGTGAATGGCTACGAATAAGAGGTGTAAGATGAAATGAAAGGCTAAGATGGAAAGTTGGTTTTCCTTTTGGCAAGTTGCTAGATTCATTGAATCTAGACAAGGTCTTAGTTAGACATGTGAGAGGGGTACTTGTCACATGATGCCAAGTTTAGATTGTGGTCCATATGAACAAGGATTGAGGAATATTTTAGAATTAAATATTAGAGGAAAAGTTAATGGGGATTAATTAGCCTAAATTAATTTAGTTGGAGGATTTGGGGATAATGGTAATGGATAAATTAATTAAATAAATAATGAATATTTATTTAATTAATTGACTAGGAGAAGATGGGATAAAGGTGATCCCAAATAAATTAATTAAATAAATAAATATGATTTATTTAATTAATGGCTTAAGGTAGGCTAAAATTGGGTTGGTTGGGTAAGGTCGTATTTAGGTGTCTACATTTTTCTCCTCTTTGAGATTATGTTGCGACTAAGAGAAGTGACATCATTTCAAAGAAGAATAAAATATAGTGGGTAGGAAAGGGATAAGAACTAGTGGCATAATGACCCTATATCTAGAAGGATGGGAATTAGGCATGCCCCCAAGAGAGGATGCATGTGGGTTCATATAACACAAGTGTGCTCTTGAAATGGATGAGAGGACTAGAGAATGAAGGGTAAAAGGACATGGAAGAAGATAAAGATATGGATGGAGAGGGATGATGGATGATCATCATGCTACAATGGTATAAGCAACCTAGAATTGATATTGTACTTGATGTTATGGACCAAGGTATGAGGAACTAGGATAACAATGTACCAAGTATGTGATAAAAAAGGTCAAATACAAATATATGCCCTGTAACACTATGATATGGAAGACCATGATGCCCTTGTGACAATAGTCAATGAACCAACTGAAGTTCATATTTATCAGTGCAAAGACCCCAATAAATACAAAAAATGATAAAACACACAAGCAACAAGTAATCATGCACAACAAACTAGGATTATGCCCCTAGTCAAGCTGAAAATAGATTGATTGATGATGATGAGGATAACAAATTTCATGATAAGAATAATGTGTAACCCAAGGATTATGTTGTCAACTATACTAACAACATGTGGATTGGGAAGGATACACCCCTATGATGATAACTGGATTAAAGTGGATCAATGGATTATCAACTAATTTGGATTAAGATCATGTATTGCTTATAGATGATGGACTAGATTGCAAGATTGGATCACATGGATTGGGATTGATTATATTTGGATGGATTGACAGGGATGGTTGAAGTGGAAGGATAGATGGATTGGATAGAGAATAAGATGATTAGGATAGGATAAAGGAATGGATGGGATCTAATGACAAGGGAGAATGAAGCCTTGTTAGAAGGATGTATGGATAACTTAGCTAGGAGAATGAGGAATTAAGTGGATGGATGAAAGGTGATGAGAGATAACAGGGTAGGAGGAGGGATCTCAAAGGACCATGTCGCAAAGGAAAAATATTCCCCATATTATAGGTAGTGCAATCATGGATGGAAGATAATAATAGATGCATGAAATGGAAGGACAATGCATAAGGGATATAGAAGGATAGTGCATGGAATTTTGCATTATCCAAAGCATGTATGGATATTTTCCCCCTAGCTCTCTATCAAAATCAAGGGTGAAAAGGGAGGATAAATTGGATAGGATAGGGGGATGGAGGTAGGATGAGGGATATTAGGTGAAGGATATAGATAGGATGATCAAGATCAAGTGGATAAGATATGGTAGATAGGCTACATGATTCTTATGAAGATCCTTAGCCTTATCAAGATCAAAGATGGAAAAGGGAGGATGGAGTTAGATAGGATGCAGTAGGTAGGATAGTGTTGTGTGGTCTCACAACACACCCCACTTTGTTAAAGAAAAATGGGGCCCCATTTTCTAAAATAATTATTGCTTATCTATTAATGGTAATAGGTCCATAGGTTATGATAAAGGCTTCACATTTGAAGTTTTGAATGAGTGTTTTTTACTAGAAAATAGAAAGTGTGCTCAAAATAATGTTGGTTACACTTTGAATCAATTGAGAACTTGTTAAAATGAATAAGTTATATTTTGCAAAAAAATTGGGGCGGTGGGCCTAACTCGATTGGCTAAAGCATCCTATTGCAGGCAAGAGGTCACAAGGTCTAGTCTCCCCACCATCCCCGTGGTAGTGGAGGGCGTGTCACGCTAGTGTCACCAGTCATGTGAAGTTTTTTTACCATGCACACTGCAATTTATAGGGGGTGGCTACTTGATTCTGATTCTTGCAGTCTAAACAAAAAGTTATATTTTGCAAAAAAATTGAGTCTTATTGAACTAGTTCCATATTTGGTAAGGTAACATGTTTTGTACCAATAAGAGAACCCACAAAACATTTAGTGATTCAATTAAAAATCAAAGAAGGTTCCTAAACATCATTCCTTCATCATCAACTAAACTTGAAATATTGTTTAAATTGTGTATAATCTAAGTCGACAAGAGGTTGCAAAGCTTATTGAACCCGATATAAAATATCTAGTTCTCGATCCAGATGCTGATATAAGAAGGAGTATTTTTCTATAAATTAAATCTTAAGCATGACATAAATGGCATTAATGATGGTTAATGAACCCGATAATTTATTTGGTTACTAGTGCATGCATCCCTTAGCGAAAAGTAACTAATATTGTAGACACAATTATATTTGTGGAACTCGATGCTTCATATCTATTGAATTCCACATCTAGTAAAAATGTTCAAAATTTTGGTAACCGTAAAAATACTTGAAATGGTCCTGGAATGCTTATCAAGTGGATATAAGGAACATTTTTTATATAAATTAGTCATAAGAAGGTGAATTTAAATATAGGGAGTATCCGATTAGCACAATCATTGTAGTATGCATTGTGGAATTAATTTTAAAGGTAAAAATGAAGGAATTAAAAGGTTAAATTGCAATACAAAGTATGATATAGTTTTTTGAGTGAAATATTCGATTAAAATTATTTTGAATGTAGGTTTAAAAGGGTTATGTTAATATAGATAACTCTTATCCTCACTTTTGTGAGAGTCTTATGGGATACCAAAAGGTACGCTTTATGGCAGAGTTCTAAATCCAAATTCAGATGTTCAACCCAATGATGGAACAAATATAATGAATTATGGGTATTTTGGAGCATGTTGAAACTAGGTCAATTTTGAGCAACAATGACAAAAAAATATGAAGGATAAGTGCATAAATGTTGAGTCAACTCCATCTAGATAGTGGAGCTTGAATTGAAGGACTGTTATCAAGATTTCATTAATTATAATGATATGTGACTATTATCCAAGATTTTGAAGAGTTAGTGGATAATCAACAATTACCAAGTCAAAGAAAGGAGATTTGATCAATCCTTCTGAAACTATCTATTGATAGCCCATATGTAGATATTTAATTGTCATGTGTTTGATGTTGATTCTCCTAATTTTATTTTGTCATGTGATTTTTAGCTAACCTTTTCCTTTATGTAGTTCTATAAAAGGAAATAAGTTATATAATTTGAAGGACCATGAATTGTTGAGTAAGATATAACTTGAATTGGAGAATTACCAATTTAACTTAGACATTTCATGTTTTATGTTCATCTTCAGTAAATACATATACATATTGTAAAGGTTTGTAATGTTGAAGTAATATTAAAGTCATTCTAGATCGTAAATTTTGCATGACTTTAAGCTACTCATTCTGGTGAAATAATCAATTTGTTGCACCATTTTCGGTGTATTTTGAAACTATTTCATTGGTGTTCAATTAATTTATTTAAACTCTTGCGCTATTTTGCACATAGATGTAAGATATTTTGGTGAAGTACAAATAGTTTTTTAATTTAATTTATATTTCTTTCAATATGTATGTGTGCAATATTTGAAACCATTTAATCTCTTAAGACTTTTTCTCTCTCTCTTGCCTTAATCTTTTGAAGTTTCTTTGTTAGAATTAGTTGGAGTAGTGCACATGGAAATTTATTGGTACATAAAGTGAAAGGATTAATTAAATAGCTTTCAAACTCAGGTAGATCATTAAATAAGTGTAAGTCCCTTTATGAAAATAGTATAAAAAATGAACCTTGAGCGAACCTAGTGAGTCAAGACCTAACATTCTCGAGTCTTGGGATAATTAAGTCTTTTTTTTTGCTTGGTAAGTGTTATCATAGGGACAACTCCCTTTCTATTAAACTATAAACAAAATTACATAGGTTTTGTAGTAGGCCCATACTACTAACCACATAGTTGCATTACATACATCAAGCCTTTCGAGAAGGCAGTGATCCTCTCAATCTGGGTGGCAAAGAATGGATCTCCATTTTGACTAACTATAACATTGTAAATTGTCACCCATGATAGTTTTACACTATTTTTTTTCTCCCCCATAAGTGCAAGGTCCTAGTTGAACACCTAATTACCAAAATTATGTATTTCACAACCTATTTTTATTGACAATTTGCAAAGGGAAAACCTAAGCATTTATTCCATATTTTTCCCCTGGCTTTTTCAGATCCTAAAAAAGTGGATTTGGACAAGGGCACCCTTGTCCTCTTGGTTTGGACCCAAATTTACAAAGGTCAGAGGTGGCATCTCACTTAATAATTTGCTTATGACACTATTTTCCTTGCAAAATAGGGTTGGGACAATGGCACCCTAGGCACCTATGTCCCCTATTTTGGCTCCAAATTCAAATATGTTGGAGGTAACATTTTATTATTTTATATTCAAATATCTAAAGTCAACCATTAGGATCTAATTTTTGAGAAATTAGAAAAAAATCCTATAAATACCTAGTTATTGTATATTTTCAAACCTATCTAGCAAGTTGGAGAGTTTATGATAAATAAATCATCAAGAGTATTATTCAACAAGTCAAGAGCAACCATTTAAGGATTTATTGCAGCGATTCAAGATCCAACATCATTTCAAAGTGTATGTGATTTCATGTGTTATCATTGTTTTGTGAAGGTAACTTTTGTTGTAGGTCTCCAAGTATTCAAGCATTCAAACAAATCTATCAAGCAAGATCCAAGATCCTTGAAGTGATGTGTGTGACTTCAGTCCTTCAAGGAAGCCATTAAAGGGTGGTGAGTTGTAACAAGTGGTTCATTCATCATTTCCTTCCTTTCATTTATCAATTTATCATTGACATTGCCAGTATGGAAGTGGAAACACTAACATGAGGTTTGACTGAGGCAAGCCCCTAAAATGGCCCAACATTTTCCCTCTTTGTGAATGTGTAGGTTATGGGTTGAAGAGGATCAAAGGAAGTTTGAAGACACTTTTTTCATTGTTGCATTTGAAACCCTAGTCCTTGATAACCCATAGAAAGTCATTTACAGAAATATTTGGAAGTAATCTGGACAGTTTACAAGTGGAAAATGGAAGTACATATCTGACATCAAAGGACTGTGAAAATAGATCCAAAAAATCCCTAGTAGGAAAGTGGCACCCTCGACACCAACATCTCGACAATTTCTGCTGAAATTTTATATCATAGGTGTACAGTGTCCTCCCCTTTCTATTTTTAATGTCTGATTTCCTCTATGATATTCTAGATCTGTCATTTCTACATAAAATTAATAATTTACATCTTTAGGACAATTAGATCATTGTATTTCATAATTAGGTCATTTCCAGATTTGGTTAAGGGCTATTTGACTCACCTATCAGGCTGTAATTCAATCTTATACCTTGTCCAAATCCATCAAATCCACCACTCAAACCACATCAAACCTCTAATGAATGAAACATTTAGGAAAAGCACCTAAACCCTAGGGTCAAATCTTAGGGTTTACCTTTTTCTATGTTTCATTTGGTGAACTCGATATGTTAACATTATAGACCTTCTAAAATTGAAAGCATTGCACCCTAGATCTAGGTTCTGCATTGCATTGTTTTGCAATTTTCATTTAGGCATCCATTTTTGCATCATAAAAAGCATAAAAACTAAAAAAATTGCATATCATATTGCATCATAGGTTGCAAAAGGGCTTTATTTTAGACATTTTAGCTCAAATCTATATTCAAATTAAATTCATAAATTTGCATTAGGTCATTTAAAATCTAAAAACAAAATAAAAAGTGTCATTTGCATACATTTAAAGGTATCTTACATCTTGCTAAAAAGTGAAAAATTGCGTTGTAAAAAGCATATTCACATCATCATTTTTAGATTTAGCATAGTAGACTTAGTTAATTTTTGTATCTTAGATATGTAAATTGCATTTTAAATTGTCATTTATTGTTCAAGCATTTTCAACATTTTTGCATATTTGCATTTTGAATTACATTATCATAAGCTGAGCAAATTCTATAAAAATACTCACTGTTTGACCAATTTGCACATAAACTTAAGATCCTTAAACAATATAGAACACAATGAAACTTTGAATTTTGCAAAAATATATGTAGGAAATAGGCACCCTAGATGCCCTTGTCTAGACATTTTGACCTAATTTTTTTTGTGTGATTCCCTATTTGTTTTCTCTATTCAAATCTGGTCTTTGTTTTGCAATTCTATTTACAAAATTGTCTAATTTTGATCATTTCAGTCATAGGACAAGTAACAACATGTTTCATTTCCAAATATTTGGACCTTTTGATATGGTAAATTATGGCTTGCATAAGTATAATATCCCTACTTATGAGTGCAATCTAGGGAAACAAAATGAGGTCATTAACAAGGATGTTAGTCGTTCTCCTAAAATCTCTCCAACTTGTGAGAGTATCTTAGCAAAAGAGAATGAAACCATTGATACATTTCTTAATATCACTTTCCATATTCTTCACCCATCTCCCAACATCTCCCCTACTCATGAGAATATTTTGGTGCAAGAGGATACAATCATAGACAATCATGACAATCATAGTTGTTCTTCTCCTAATACATCTCCTACTTACAAAGAAGGTACCTTGGTGTTAGAGGATACAATCATTGAGAATAATGAGAATCTTGTTTGTACCTCTCCCAATAATTATCCCACTTGGGAAGATATCATGGCACAAGAGGATGAAATCATTGACAGATTTCTTAATGTCACTTTGCCTAGTCTTCATTTATCTCCCAACATATCTCCCATTCATGAGGATATTTTGGTGCAAGAGGATGAAATCATAGACAATCATGACAATCATAGTTGTCCTTCTCCTGATACCTCTCCCACTCATGATAAAGGTGTCTTGGTTTTAGAAGATACAATCATTGAGAGTCATGAGAATCTTGTTTGTCACTCTCTCAATGTTTCTCCCACTTGGGAAGATATTATGCAATAGGAAGATGACATCATTGATACATTTCTTTCAAAACATAGTAAGAGGGATTACATAGATGAATATTCTAAGGTTATCTTAGATTCCCCCTCAATAAAAGATCATCAACAAGAAGTCAAATCCATTGAGGTTATGAATGCACAAGTGACTATTAGGTCTCCTTTGATTACTGGACCCCCTCAAACTACTTTTGGACCTCCTAAGAGTCCTCTAATCATTGGACCTCCTAAAAACCCTTATGGACCTCCTAATATTCCTCTAATAATTGTACCTCCTAAAAGTCCCCTAATTATTGGACCTCCTAATTCACCTCTCATTATAGGACCTCCTGAACCTCTAGGTGTTATCTTGAACTTTCCAAAACAACTTAGTAGTAACCATGTGTTGCAACAACCAAGTTATCATATTGTAGCTCACACATATAACACTAGAAACAATAAGCAACCAAAAAAACACCAAATTTCATCCCATTACCTCGACCATATATCTCAAGTTGCACCTAACATCTCACAGCATAGTGATAAAGAATTTGATCTTGTTGAGCAATTTCATAACTCTCTTGCCAAGATATCTTTGTGGGATTTGATTCAAACATCACCTACTTATCATGACATTTTTGGTAGATGGTAAATTCCCCCCTTAGGATTCATGACAAGGGACTAACCGCCTCTTGTGTGATCCATTTCTCTATTATTTGTATCGAGCGTTGATAGATCAATCTTTTGACGCAACGACAAACGTGGGCCAATAATTGGTATCAGAGCATTGGGTCACGGGTTCGAATCCCATCAAGTAATGCTAAGGGGGAGATTGTTGGAAGATGGTTAGTGCTCCCCTCAAGATTTGTGACAAGTGACTAAGTGCCCCATGTGCGATCCATGTATCTACCATTTGTATTGAGCATTGATAGATTGATCTTTTGATGTAATGGAAAACGTGGGCCAATAGACATGCTTCAAAAGGATTTACAAAATGTTGTTACCCCTCCTAGTGTGTAACCAAATGACATGGAAACTTCAACTAAGAATATGAATCAACCTAATTTGGATATTATCTTTCATTAAAGTGAATTACCTCCTTTGGAAAAGCAAAAACAAAATGATTCTTTGATGATAGTAGCTATTATTAACAGGGTTGGGATTAGACGTATCCTTATTGATAATAGTTCAGGACTAAATGTTTGTAGTGTGAGTCTTTTGGATAAAATTGGAGCAAACAAAACTTTAATTCAACTTGTGGATTTATCTATCAAATGTTTTGATAATATGGGTGGCAATCACTTGGTGTGATAACATTACCTGCTAAAGTTGGAAAGGTTGTGTTGCAAACTCCCATCCATGTAATGCCCCATGATTTGTCATATAATATTCTCTTGGGTAGGCCACATGGATTCATGAAATGAATGCAATGCCTTCAACGCCACACTATATGTTGAAATACACTTACAACAATAAGGTTTACATGATAAAAGTTGACCCTTGTAGACACCTAAAATTGTCCTCACTGACAAACAAACACTATTCAACTAACTCTCACTCTTTTGATTAAATAATACATTATTATTTAATTATTATCATTTCTCATATTTGTCTATTAATTAAGTGATTTAACATTATTTAATTAATTCATCCTCAAATCATCATTTACATCAAAAGCCCTAATTTCCTCTATTAATTGAATAATATTATATTATTTAATTAATTCACTTTTTCATCAAATTCGACCAATTAAATAAATTTCATTTATTTAATAAAGTCCTAATCTAACTTTATTCCTCTTGATTAATTAAATAATGCCAATTATTTAATTATGTCACTAATTCACTTTATTCCCCTAAGTCAATTGAATTATTAAAGCTTAATAATTTAATTTATCACTTTCCCTCCAAAAATTTGAATAATTGAATTTAATTATTCAAAACATCATCAAAAATCAAAACAAACAAATGAAACTTTGTTTGCAAAAGTCAAATTTGATTTGCACGTTCAACTCTAAAGAGGATTAATTAATTAAATCAATTAATCAAATATCTTCACCCACTTTCATGATTGAGTAAATTGCTCCAACATAATTTTCTCAATCCCATTAAAGGCTCAAATTGATTTTCATCAATTTCATGAATTGCTCCACCTATTTCCTCAATCCCATTGAAAGCTCAAATTGATTTCATCAATTTCATGAATTGCTCCACCTATTTCCTCAATTTCATTGAAGGCTCAAATTGATCTCATCAATTTCACAAATCACTCTACAAGATTTCTTCAATCACACTAATTACGTAATCAATTTGCATTGATTATTCCTGTCTATTCCCTCACAACATCTTTTGACTGTCGATCAAGATATTCTACTATGTGATCCAGAGTGTTCATTTCAAATCACAAATTCTATATAACAAACCTCTTTCTTCACAAAAAGGATCAGAGAATCAATACATCTTATGCAACGAAGTAATGCCAAATCAACATTAACAAAGCTTCAACCAACATCTTCAATCAAATGCACACGGGCTCTTCAAAGCTCTCACACACAACAAGGGAGGCTTCACATTGATATGAACAACCCAACACATCTTCGTGAATACACTCTGACATGGGATGGTAACCTTTCCTTTTTTTTTGAATTCATTTTTATATCGTAGGATTTCATTGTTTGTTTTCAATAACTTAGAAAGCTTCATTTCATGAGTGAAAGAATGAATCTTGATTGTTGTTTTTTATTTAGATTAGTTTCTATTCAATGTAATTATCTCAGTTATACTTACGGATTTCCCCCTCACACATTCTAGCATGCCCAGTGGGACCTCGGTCCTTAACACTAACAATTTTGTGAGCTAGATTTGAAGTTGCAGGTCCCGAAAGTGCTCTAGAAAAATCTTCATGCACGGGTTCCAAAAAAATTTTGCACTTGTTTTCATGGTTCTAGCACCTTTGACTTTCTTTCTGGTGCACTTAACCTAGTTTCTGGTACTTTTGACATTTTTTGGTGCCTTTGCTCTCTGACAGAGGGCATTTTTGACATTTTTGGGTGCATTTTCTCTCTAACAAAGGGTGATTTTGATATTTTTTGGTGCCTTTGCTCTCTAAAAGAGGCCACTATTGCTGGTTTTTCCTGCATTTTTTCCTTGTTAACCTGTGTCTGAGATCTGCAAGTTTAATTTTGATTTCTAATGCTAACGGGTGCCTAATGGGTGTTACCACAATAGTGTGTCTCACTTTTGATACATGATATTTTTTCTTGAAATCACCATTTTTAGAAAAAATTATCATTTAAGCCTTGAGAGGTTGCATCTAAAGGCTTTTTTTTAAGAGGGATAGATAAGACCCCCTTAGATCAAACCCCCTTGGATAGAACCCCTTTAGTATTAAATCATACCCACAATGGAATCTCCTTCGCACCTATCAAAATATTGGGAAAAAAAAACATTTTTTCTTTACCTTTTGAGGGATTAAATAATGTCATTTAGAAATTATATTTTACAAGATTGTAGACCTTTAAATGAGATTTCTAAAAAGTATAGTTTTGATATGTTTTCATTTTATCATGTATTTAATTTTTCAATTTTTACTGAACATAGGTTTTTCTTTGAACATCAAGCTCTTTGTTTTGCAAAGGTGGAAAAATAGTAAACCATTATAAAAAAATTCAAAAAATTCCCTTTCTCTAGGTATTGATGTCCTTGTTTCACCAAGAAAAGAAAAAATAGATTTCGATATATACACAAGTTAGGTTGTACAACACACATGTATGCCCAAATTATAGTTACACGTGACTTTGGAAATGAATTAAAAAATATTTATATGTAACAAAAAATTATCTAAAAATGTCCTTTCCCTAGATATTGATGTTGAGAATCTATATTTCAAAAATTAGAATTTTATCCTTTATAAAAAAAAAGTTATGTTGTACAACACAAATGTTACTTTCTAAAAATATTGTTTTCTATTTAAAACTAGTTATTAAAGGAGATGTTGAAAGATTCATGATTTATTTTAGAATTTTTTTAAAAATATATATTTAGAATCTACACACAAATTACCACAAATCACTAGTTTGCATCATCTTCAAATTCTTAACAATTTAGTTGCTATAGGTCTCAGAAGATGAAGATTTGAGTAAAAATATTGATGTGAATGTCCATCTTAGAAAAAAAGTGAGACACAGTATTGTGATTTCACCCTGATTTGAATGTGTAATAGGTACTAATGTTTGTGTATGCAGGATTTGCAAAGGTATAACCAACATCTATCCAAAAAACCATTAATGTTTTTTTTGCAGGGAAGACGAACGATCGAAGAAATTCTAATTTTCCAAAGCTTTCTTAAGTTAGGAAATTTTAATTTGGTGCTTAAAAAGAATCCTACAAACAACACATTTTGATTTAGTGCTCTAAAATGAACCTTTTTCCAAGATTTTTAAGTAGAGAATTCTTTCATTTGGTGCTTAAAAAGAATCCTACAAACAAACGCTTTCGATTTAGTGCTCTAAAATGAACCTTTTCCAAGTTTTCATAGTTAGAGAATGCTTTCATTTGGTGCAATAAAAAGAATCATACAAACAAACACTTTCAATTTAGTGCTCTAAAAAATATGTTTGATTTTGTTGACCAAAGCGATTTCATTTTTTGTTGACAAACTCTCAATTCCATTTTGTTGATCAAATAAGACAAGGATCTAAAAAACATTTAGTTTTGGGCTTAAAATGAACAAATCAATTTTTGTATTGCACCTTTTCTATCTCATTGATTGATATATAGAACACTTCTATTGGGTGCTTTAAAAATAACCATTGTTATCTTGTAGACACCTGACTTCACTTTTTTTGGATAGTGTCACTCGAGGGGCTGAAAAAGAACATAGTAATGAAGTGTATTTCATGTTTGGAAAACTAGGTGACTATCCTCTCCCCTTGTGCCTTTTGGCAATCTTGGGTGATGAAAATCATCTTGAGTTTCACACTTTTTACTTCAAAGCATACCTTTAGAGGGTTTTCCTTTTGAGACATATCATGTGCTAGAGAACTCAAAGGCGACCCAAGTGGTACTCTATTTTGATCCGCTATATAAATTATTGTGGGTGTGAGGAAAGTTCTCACCCACCTAGTGTTGTTCAATATTGACAAATTTCTCCCCTAGTTTCCATGCGATACGTCAAAACCCACAAGGGCTGGGAGACCTCTTAACTGAGTGAATCACTACATGTATAGACATCAAAAAATAATCTCCCCAAAACATGACTAAGAACCAAATGTTTGTATAAGCTACCCCTTTTATCCAAAACATACTTTGAAATGGTGCATTAATTTACTTCTGAGAAGTTACTTAACAAGTCCGAATTATGCGGAAGCGGCTACAACCTATCATGGTCTCAAATTGGCTCAAACCAAAGGTTATAAGAAAGTGTGGCTGGAGGGGGACTCTTTGAATATCATAAATAATTTGAAAAATTACACACCTCCCTCTTGGACTATTGAGTCCTCGATAAGGGATTCAATAGATATTATGAAATCTTTTGACGAGGTTTATATTTCACACATCTTAAGAGAAGGTAATGGGCTAGTGGATATTTTTATTAACATTGGTGCTAAAGAATTTAGGGAGTGGGGTTTGAATGAACCTCTTCTTATAGATGCCATTCCTACTATAAATCATGAGTGTTGATTTCAATTTGATTAACGTCTCATTATGGTTGGTGGTGTGCATGTCGTTCATCATGTGGCTGATTTTTATGATAAAGGATGGTGTGCAAGATTTGAATCAAGTGATTCGTATGAGAGAAGGGTGGCGTAGGAAACATAATACTTTGGTATTTATTATCCCTTGTCCCAACTTTGGCCTCACACAGATTCTGGGTGGTCTTGGTATTGCTTTCCAGAGAATTCTTTGTTCTGTGCTTACAACCCGTAAGCTAGTTTCTTTTGCTAATTGTGGCGAGATGGGTGGTGACAGAAATCATGCCAAACCTTCCTCTTGTGATGTTGCTAGGGAAAGGAAGGAGGTTTGGCAAGTGCTGGTGAAGGGAGGGTTAACACCCTATTTGGAGAAACTTCATGGCAATAATTCCCAGGTAACAGACCTTTTTGTTAAAGGATGGAATGACAGAGTGTGGAAGCGACTACAACCTATCATGGTCTCAAATTAGCTCAAACCAAAGGTTATAGGAAAGTGTGGCTAGAGGGGAATTCTCTGAATATCATAAATAATTTGAAAATTTACACACCTCCCTCTTGGACTATTGAGTCCTTGATAAGGGATTCAATAGATATTATGAAATCTTTTGATGAGGTTTATATTTCACACATCTTAAGAGAAGGTAATGGGCTAGCAGATATTTTCGCTAACATTGGTGTTAAAGAATTTAGGGAGTGGGGTCTGAATGACCCTCTTCCTATAGAGGACATTGCTACTATAAATCATGAGTGTTGATTTCAATTTGATTAACGTCTCATTATGGTTGGTGACATGCATGCCCTTCATTACGTGGTTGATTGTTATGAGAAAGGATGGTGTGCAAGATTTGAATCAAGCAATTCATATGGGAGCAGGGTGCCATAGGAAATGGAATTATTATCCCTTGTCCCAACTCTGGCCTCACACGAATTCTGGGTGGTTTTGGTATTATTTTCCAGAGCATTCTTTGTTTTGTGCTTGCAGCACGTAAACTAGTTTCTTTTGCTAATTGCGGCGAGATGGGTGGTGACAAAAATTGTGTTGAACCTTCCTCTTGTGATGTTGCTAGGGAAAGGGAGGAGGTCTGGCAGGTGTTGGTGAAGGGAGGGTTAACACCCTATTTGGAAAAACTTCATGGCATTTATCCCCAGGTAATGGACCTTTTTGTTAAAGGATGGAATGACAGAGTGCTTAAGCTTTATGGGACATAGTTTGAGGTTAAGGAAGAGTTTATTGCTAGTATTACGGGCCTAGCTATGGATGACATGAAAGTCTTTAGGGATAAAAAGGAGGAGCAAACTGCAATGAATATTTTCTTCAAAGATGATGAAGAGAAAGATTTAAAGACTGCTAGGAGTGGCTGATATCAACGAAGTTCCCTTAAGTCTTTATGGGGGGATGTTGTGAAGGAATTAATGCGCTACATTACCTTGGAAGGTTGATTTTCAGTGGTGAATGCTTACCATTTCATTCTGCTAAATCATTTCTGACATAAGAAGAGGGTTTCTTTCCCATTTTATCTTCTAATGTCTCTTGACTCAGGTATCAAGGATCACAAGAAGAACCTGAAAAATCTAGTCTTGCATGTAGGGTTAATTATCCTCATCTCTGATTATGTGAAGACTTTTGAGGTTCCTAAACCTATGGTCACCCCGAAGGGTAAACAACCCAAACCTGCTGAGGGGTATAATACGGCCTCCGAAGAGGAACTAGTCAATAAAAAGGTCAAGAAAAGGAAATTGATTTTGGAAAAATAGGTTGACTTAGAGGAGGATGTGGAATTCGTTCCTGATTCTCTCACTTCTCTAGAGGGGGGTCCACATTCCCCTCCCACAGGAAAGAAGAAAAAGGGGGAGCTTGTGTTAGCAGGGGTTATGTAACTTGTAGTGAAGAAGTTGTTGCTATTGTGTTGAGTAGGGGTTCAAAGGTGAAGAATGACCAGTATGGGGAGGCCTCCTCACTGCCCCCGGTTTCCATGAGGAAGGATTTGGGGGAAGTTAGCAGGAAGAAAAGGGTTTTGAGAACTACGAGCCAAATTCTGGAGAAGGGCCATCCTCTCACTATTACAAGTAGCCTCTTTGCTAATGATTCCACGAATGTCAAGCCGGTTATGCAGGTGAAGGATAAGTATGGGGATGTTGTTGTTGCTTTGGAGACCCAGGATGTGGATTTGGAGAGGATTATAAAGAGAAAGGTAGTGGTAGAGGAAATCGTGAGTTCCATCTACAAGCTTAAGTCTCTGGTTGCTATGGAAAAAGGTAAGGATTCCCTTGCTGGTAAGGATAGAATTAGCTCCTCTGAGGAGGAAGATGCCCTGGGAAAATGGGTTTTTAATATTGATAGAGATGATTTGTCTCATGTGCTTGGTACTGCGCATGAAGGGTCCATTGTTTTGTTTAAGCTTTTTAAATGGTTTTTCCATGAACTCAATAAAATGAATGTCAAAGTCAGGGGAGTGGTTAGCAAGGTTGGGGGGTCCTCTGTTCAAAATCAGATAGATGAGTTGTTTGACTCCTTAAATATTGTGGCACACTGTTGTGGAGGAAACCCTCAAAATGAAGTAGAATATTGAGGGAAGAATCCTCATTCTTGAGGATCAAATGGTGAAAATTTGGGATATTGTGATGAGAGGAGGGGAGGTACATAAAATTGTTGGGAAATATGAGTCTACTACTGTTACTTCTCCAATGGTTAATGCTAATAAGCAAAAAGATAGTGCCCATGCTGATGAGGTTGTTGCAGCTGGTAAGCTGATGGGGGAGGATGTTGTTGCTGGGAAGGGTGGTGAGAAAGGTATTATTTTGATTTTAGAGGTAAATACGGATGGACCTGGAGCTAGGACTAGGAACAAAACTAAAGCTCAGGTTGTGGCATTTGGGAAGGATAGTTCTAATGTTTTTTGATGATGCACAAAAAGCTATTGATTGCGATGTGGAGGCGGTGAATATTTTGAAAAGCATGTAGTGCTGCTGGTTGAATTCTCCTTTTTGGAATTTTTTGTTGATGGGTCACTACTATTGGGCTATTTTTTGGCTTATTGTTGTTATCTTTTATTTCAACTGCTTTCTAATGTAAAGGGTTTTGGGCCCCTTCAAAACTCGTATTTTACCTCTAATAAAAAACAAGTTTGAATTATGGTTGAGCGTACAAAGCCTCTCCATTCGTTGCATGTAAAATCATCCCTTCGGGGCACGAGGTAAGCCCATATAGGAAGAAGTTTTTATCCCTAGGGTGTACTTTGTTTTCACGAAAAATTTCCAAATCTATTTGGTTACTTTGAAACATCAAACTTTGTGCTTGAATTAAAAATCAGCACATCAAAACAAATAATCAACATGTTTATCAAAATCATAAACCCTTTGACTTAGTGCATGCTTCTAAGAGAATCCCTATCTTTGCACTCCTTAAGGATCTCCTTAAAGGTGTTCAAATATTCAGGCTACATTGGCTCAAAGCAAACTTTGGAAACTATAGCTTGGGTGTCATGATTTCACAACTTAAAGCGATAGACATGTAGGTCACACAAGCATATGATTTTTAGGTCAGTCAAATACTATTGTACCACTTGGTATACTCCACCAACCATAGAGAAATTGAAGAAAAAAAAGCCCAAACTTGCAAAAATTCAGAGAAAACTTGCTCAAATTGGAAACAAATTACATAGAGGTTGCTTTTACACAAAAATTTTCCACAAAAATTTTCCACAGTTGACCCATTTTCTACCGCAGTTTCCAAATATCCAACACTTTTACTCCTTGTCTGCAAATAGTCATTGGTGAACATTCACCACAGTTGCACCCCTTTGCGCAGTTGACTCTGAAATTTGCACATCTGCAAAATTTTAACACTTTTTTCATATAATTCTTGCGCAGTTGACATTATTTCTACTGTAGTCGACCCAAAAACCAACACTTTTGACAGAATTTGCACTTTTTCTCTCATTGATTACACAGTCTCAAAAATACAAAGATCACTTCTACAATTCATTTCTACACTTGTCCTAATTTTTTTTGCAATGGACAAGATTCCTATCACATTTGCTAGTTTGGCCACTATTTATGGCTTTCTTTGCCGCTTTTGACAAACTAGAACATATTTGCACTTCATCATTGGCACCGTTTCACCCCTCTACCATAGTTGACATTGACATTTGCACACTTGTAAAATTTTAAGGCTTTTTCCCTAAAATCTACCGCAACTGCCCAAAATTCTACCACAGTTGATCCAAAGTTTGTCAAAATTGCCTTATTTTCTGCTAAAAATAAAGAACAAATCTAAAAAACTAGTTAAAGCTTTCACCATTAGGAAACTAAACACCCCACATCACTTTTCCTACATCATTTCACCAAAAAAGAATCTCATCCATGGGGACATCAATTTATTAACCAAATCACTCTTATCAAGGGTCACAACAACATCAAGGGTTTCAAAATCACCATCGAGATCAAAATCTACAACATCAACTTTCCCTAAATGCACTTGAAAATAGAATTGGAAAACTTTATCGATAATGATTTGGACACCATCAAAAGAGTCAGTCACATTATCAACAACATCTTGACAATCCTTAAAATACAAATTCATATCATCAACAACATATTCAACATCAATACACCTCATACCAACAACTCCCATCCTATGATCCTTTATACAATACATAATATCAATAAGGGTTACAACAACAAAATTAGGATCCTAATGTTATGCAAAATCAATATGGATCTTCCTTCATTCAAAACCCCCAATAACAAACAAACACACATCCTCAATCATCTCAATATCCACATCAACAAAATTTCCAACATCATCCAAAAATTGATTCATATCAGCAACAAAGTTTATTTCCACAACATCAATTGCAAAAACAAAATCCACAACACCAAGGTGTGTACCTCAAATGCAATATCAATATGTACCTCAATCACAATATCAAGGAGTTCCACAACCCCAAGATGTACCTCAAATGTAGTATCATCGACTTCTGCAACATCAAGGCACACCTCAAACTCAAGATCAAAGGATTCGTCAAGTTCAATATCAAGGTGCACCCCACCCTCAAGGTACCTACAACACACAAAAATACTTAACCCTCCTTATACACAACATGGTTATCAAGGGTCCACACCTTCACAAATACCCACCTATGATCAAACAAACGTCATTAGACAACAAGGTTATAACATCCTTCCAAACCAAACGAACACACCCACTGATGATATAAACTTGTAGTTACAAAATAACAATCAACTCGGTTACCAAAACATTCAATCAAACAACCAACCTCAAAATCAAGAGAAGAACAATCAAGAGAGTCACAAGGGAAATATTACCAAGAAGGAAATTCACCCTTTGGGAGAGACTTTAGAGGTAATCATGCACAAACTAGTACAATAGGACCTTATCAAAATAAATGAAAATCCAACTTACGGTGAACCAAACTTTAAAATCCCTTGGTATAACGAGTACGAATTATGTGAGTTCCACAAAATCAAGGGTCACACAATGAACAAATGCATAGAACTCAAAAATCTCATCCAAGACCTTATTGATAAAAAATAAATAGCTATTAAAGACAACATTCAAGGTTCAACCACTATGAAAAACATTAAAAATATCTCAAAAGTTGAAAACAAAGATCAAGAGCCATCTACCAATGACAAAATCAACAATATCTCAACCTCAAAAGTTGAAAAAAAAAGATCAATAGTCATCTACCAATGACAAAATCAATAATATATCTACCTCAAATGCTATAGATAATGATCAAGAGCCATCTATCAATGACAACATTGATACTATCTCAAACATTGAAAACAATGATCAAGATCTATCTACCACTGATCACATTGACAATGTCTCTACATCATCCAATGAACAAGAGGACATACATCAAGAATTTAATCCCAATCATGATCAAAATCAATCACCCAAGTCTAGCAATGATCCAATCCAAGATATATTGGCATCATCCAACCTCATGGTAGTACATTTGGTAATCAAGAGACTCTTAATACAACACTTATACCCAATGCAAAAAATCTAAGCCAAGAGCTATCACCCATATGTCCACATTTTGAGGAAATCCAAGGATCCTTTACCAGAAATCCCTTCTTTGAAATTGATTCACGTCAAGAGGATGAACCAAAGCATATCGAAGATGATACCACACAAAGTCAAGGTCAAGAATCCCTATCATCAAAATACTACAATTACTTGGCAGGTATCTTCCAAGGCATCCAATATTTTCCAAAAGATGAAAAAATCCATACACCAAGCACACATACACCTATCCATGAGATTCTTACTCCTAATGGACATATAGGTGATCTTCATTCAAAACAAGAGTCGCATACTCTTGATATCATTACCAAGGAACAAGAGTCCCCTACTCTTAACATCTTTACAAATGATCAAGACATAGCAGAAGCCAGAGACATATCAAAAATGGATCATGAAGAAGACTTATACATAAATTGTGAATCGCAAACATCCTGTGAAGGCATATAAAAAATGAATCACGAGGAATACTTTTGCGTGGATAGTGAATCATCAACACCTCTTGAAGAAGCATTAAAATATGATATTTCACAAGATCAAGCCGAAGATATCAATCAGGAAGTTATCCCACATATGGAGGATCCTATCACTTATAAACTTGGATCACTTACCTTTTTTAGGGTAAGCTATCTTATCAATGAAGAAGCTATCACCTTTGAAGATCCACAACAGAGTAGAGAAGGATTAACACCTTGTTTCCAAGGTAAATCATATCCTATTGTAAATATTTTTTTTCAACAGATGAATTATCAAGGTAGAGGATTAGGCCTACATGAATAGGGTATCCTAGAACTAGTGCAGATTATTGAAAATCCTAACTATCAAGGTCTTGGTTATTCATAAATTAAGGGATATAAACATATCAATGATACCTCTATAATACTAGGGGAAAATTTATCTAACACAAACATCAACATGGAGAGCACAAATAATCCTTATGATGAAATTGATACTAATGCTACAACCATTCATATCATGAATCATTATCAATGTATTTTTCACTATCTAATTGGGACCAACAACAAGAGAAAAATTTATATCAAAGAAAGGGACAAATAATTGAAGCAAAAGAATCAATAAAACAAAATGGACAAGAAAAATTCAAATGGATACTAAAGAAAAAGCAAGAAAATCTTCCCTATCAAACTCCATTAGTCAAAGAAACTATGGGGAAAAATCAAAAAGGGAAGTTCATCCATCCAAAATATCCAACGATGCAAAAGAAAACTTCAAGGGTGACCTTCAAGGTATATCAAGAAGTTGTTCCTAATCAAATCTCTATATCCACCCATCATTGCTCCTCATCCCAAGTTTGGAGATTCAAAGATTCCAAATTGTCAACCAATCCATCTAAATCTTGTATCCCTCAACACATTTTACCATCCATGATATCCAAATCTCACATTGACCATGTATTAGCAGTGACTCTTTATCATAAGGCCTCTGAGAGCACCCTATCATGATGTGCACATCAAGGTAAGGTTAACTCTGGTATTGGAAAAGAAGACAAGAATGATCAGGCGTTATACTCAAGCACCTGTATCTTAGCAAAAAAACTCCTTCAACCGTGATATCATTGGCACATCATGATAGTAACAATACCCATATTAGCACCAACAGTATCTACATCAACACCACCAGGTGGTTCAACATAAGCAAAAAATTGTCACCATGATGAAAACCTAGTAAATAGGCATCTTTTGTGACATTAGAAAATCCAAGAAAATAGTCAAGAGAGAAATCGTCCTCTAGTGAATCCACTATGGTGGCACTTTGGACAAGTACCATGGTGAAAACCTGAAAAACATGTGTCATGTGTAGAATCGAGCATCTACGTGCACCATTTCAAGTGGAAGCATCTTAGCGTATCCATAATAAATCCAATCCATTTTTATCCAAAATCCAACTTATCTTGATCTTGACAAATGTTTGGTGTACACTTTATACTTTCTTATGGGAAACATCTTGACGTGGGTTGTTATCATTGATCATATCCTATCCAACATTATTTGACCCATGATACATTTTCCAAAAGGGGCATACTCTATCCAAACATGTTGTCTTATCACAAGATAATCTATCATTTCTAGACACTGAGGGAAAGTCCTTACATCTTACTTTAGAATAAATATTGATCTATGTATTCTAACTCAGTGTGATCTAAGCATTGTCCCAACAACAAGGAATACCACCAATGCACTACCAGGGTAACCTTCAAAACAACTAGTCCCAACAACAAGGTGTACCACCAATGCACTACCAGGATAACCTTCAAAATTATCAAAAATCAAAAACATCTAGAAAACAACAAAATAAAAAACATCTAAAAAATGAAAAAAATCAAAACATTATTACTTCACTCAAAATTATAAGATATCAACATTTTCTTGAACCTCATAGCTAGTTCAAGTAAATTTTTAGAAGTGGAATATTTATCCAAGTTATCAATGTTGTTTGAATCCCAAAAAAAAGTTTATACTCAACTAGTCGAACTACATGGTCTCTGCGTGTACAACGTAGGCAAGGCTTATCTCTGATCAACCCCTGAGGCCTTAGGTCAATCCCTTTAGGTATCTATCATGCTTTCATTCAACTTAGTCAAAAAATTCAAAATCCAAAAACATTCAAAAAAATAGAAAAGATCAAAACATGTTATTAAACCAAGCAAACTACGAGCCTTTGCATAGATAATATAAAGATATGTCATAATCCTACAACATCTAGGACATCCCTCTCACGCTTTGAAAAACCAGTAATCAGATCAAACAACTAACATGGCCATCGCTCTTTCAAGTAAAGCAGTTTGAGATCCACTTGCAAACATTCAACCCATGATGATAAAAATTTGCTACCAAAGAACACAAAACAAGCCTAACATTACGAACACGCTAGCTCAAACTTTCAAAAACAACAAAAGTTGTTACTTTTTTGACAAATGTGATAAATAAATTTGATAGTGAACCTGTTTTTGACAAAAGCGATAAATAAACTCAAAAGCAATACAAATGACAAAAGCAAGAAAGTTTCTCAAGAGTGAACATTTGTCATAATGGTGGCCATTTAACTTGAAAAAAGAAAATTCAAAAGTGAAAATATTAGACAAAAGAAACATAAGCGAACATTTTAATCAAAAACGAGCAAAAAAAAGCAAAAGCGACACAATCAAAAACTTCAAAAGTGGCAAGAATGATTCAAAAGCATGAAAATCACAAACCAACCACTTTTTCCTAAAAATATTTTTCAAGCATTTATTACTCAAAAAGGACAAAAAGGACAAAAACAAAAATATTCAAATATCTTGAAAACACCAAAAAAATAGCATCAGATAACATCAAAAAGCACAAAAAAATTTGAAAAATCTAAAAAATACTATCTCTGTCATCGCCTATCCGCAATAAAAATAACATCCATAATAAACAAATCATCATCCTCACCCTTTGACAAAACAAACAAACAAACAAAGCAACATCAAAAGCTAGAACTTTCAAGCAAACAATCACACAGATTTGATTACAAATAGACAAAAACAATGCCAAAGAATTGACTACATATCTTTTGACATTTCACCAACAACATCCTGAGATATGTCTTAACGGATCCATTCATGATCAACATCGGATAATAGCCCCACCCCAAACAAATATGGCAAGTGATACTGCAACATTGTTTTATCAATTTATGGTCTTATCTTTTTGATTTATTTTATTGACTCATTCCAAGGATCTCTCAAGGATGTCCATAAGGATTAAGAGAGGAAGGAATGGTAGCAATTGAGCATCATTTCTATTTACTTTCTTTGTTGGATATTTTTGTGATACTACTATGGTGAATGCTTGTTTTGTTCTGTGTGTGGAAGTCGTTTTGGAGAATTTCATGTAGCAATGGCATGTTAGGTTCTTAATACCTCTTGTGTTACTGGTCCAACATGTTTTAAAGCTTCTCACCCATACACTCTAATATTGTTTCTGTATGTCTGGTATGAGTAAGAATACTCCTTGTTTGTAGAGTCAAAGTCCATGCAATAGATACAAAGTCGCCTTGGTCATTAATACCCTGGTCCATCGTATCTATTTGCTACATCAATCAGGATTGTTAAAAATGTGAAATCTCCAAGCAAAGCGAAAGAAACTCATCAATGACTAACAACATCAACTATTCTTCACTTCTTACTAACATTTTCTTCTTGTCATTGTTTCTTCTGTCAGTCCTTGCACTTAAACGCACCACATCAACTTATCAAAAAATTTGGTTCATTATCCATAATTTTCACCAAATTTCCTGAGGGGGCACCATGCATGTTATCCCGTCTGGGGCATAGTGGGGCAACTCGGGTATACTGGGGAAAATTTTTAGCGGGAATTTTTTATTTTTCTTTGACACAATGCTCAAAATCGCAAGAACCTGAAATTGTTGAAGTTGTAAAAACAACTTCATGACTCTTCTCTCTACTCTTATAACATTATTATTTAATTATCATTATATTTATCCATTTAATTATTTTAATGATTATTAATTTATTAAAAATCATCATTTACAAACCCTTTAATTTCTTTATGAATAATTAATTGCATATTTAATTATTATTTTTCATCAATCCTTTTTTAAAAAAATTTAAATTTCAGTATAATATAATTATTATACTTTATTTTCTTGTTAACAAATAACATTATTCGCAATCACTTTATTTACTTTAAATTAATTAAGTTAATAAATGAATAATTTTTTTTCCCCCCAAAATTTTGATAATAATTTTTTAATTCAAAACATCATGAAAAAAAACAAACAAATGTGTGTCATTGGAAACAAATTTGATTTGATGCATGTTCAACTCAAAGAGGATTAATTAATTAAATCAATTAATAAAATTTTTACCCCTTTATGTTGAGTAAATTGCTCCAACATAATTTTCTCAATCCCATTAAAGGCTCAAATTGATTTTCATCAATTTCATGAACTGCTCCACCTATTTCCTCAATCCCATTGAAGGCTCAAATTGATTTCATAAATTTCATGAATTGCTCCACCTATTTCCTCAATTCCATTGAAGGCTTAAATTGATCTCATCAATTTCACAAATCACTCAACAAGATTTATTTAGTCACACTAATTACGTAATCAATTTGCATTGATTATTCCTGTCTATTTCCTTTCAACATCTTTCGATTGTCGATCAAGATATTCTACTACGTGATCCCAAGCATTCATTTCAAACCACAAATTCTATATAACAAACCTTTTTCCTCACAAAAAAGGATCAAAGGATCAATACATCTTATGCAACAAAGTAATGCCAAATTGACATTAACAAAGCTTCAACCAACATCTTCAATCAAACACACACATGCTCTTCAAAGCTCTCACACACAACAATGGAGGCTTCACATTGATACAAACAACCCAACACATCTTCACAACTACACTTCGACATGGGATGGTAACCTTTCCTTTTGTTTTTGAATTCATTTTGATACCGTAGGATTTCATTGTTTGTTTTCAATAACTTAGAAAGCTTCATTTCATGAGTGAAGGAATGAATCTTGATTGTTGTTTTTTATTTAGATTAGTTTCTATTCAATGCAATTGTATCGTTTATACTTACAGATTTCCCCCACACAACCCTAAATCTGAACAATGTTTACAAATTGAAACAGGAACAAAGAATCCTTTTAGCACATTAACACCAACTACAAAAGTGTAACCTTTACAAGTTGAAGATAAAGATGAGTGTCTTTCAAATGTGACAAAGTTGTTGGATGATGTTTGGACTTCATTAGATTTCACACCTACATCCTTACGGTCCAATACAAGTGTAGACACCTAAAACTATCTTGATGATATAACACAATTGATTTCGCTTACTAACACCATTCCTAGTCTATTTCGCATAATTCATCCATTTAATTAAATAATGTCAATTATTTAGTTAAATTCGCTTTTTCTTTTATTAATTAAATAAATCAATCTTGTTTAATTAATTATTTTTTTCATGCTAATTCTATCCTCATTTGATTTAATAATGCAAATTATTTAATTGTCATAATCATACTTTGATTAAATAATTCATGATTATTTAATTAAAGTATCTAATCTCATCCACTTGCACAATTAAATAATTTTAATTAATTGTTTAATTAGCTAATTTCTTCTAAATCCTCTAATTTCCTCAACTTGCATAATGAATATTTTCATGGAATATTCCCTTTTTTGAATTCAAATATTTCCCTCCAAATGGAAATATCTTCCAACATAATTCCTAGAATTTAGGGAATTGGTTGAGTCTCTCATGGATTTTGAACCATTGATCTGATCCTTAATCCATGTCTCATGGATTATCAACTATTGGATTCATCCTTGATCCATGTTCATTCCTCTCATTTGATTTCATCCATTGATTATAATTTTTAATCTTCACCATTGATTATGATTTCAAAATTCTATAAATACCAAGCCTTTTTCCATAACAATTCATAAACAAGCATTGAGTAAACTTACTCTCTTGAATTGATTGCCCAATTTGATCAATTTAAGAGCATTTTGTGAGTCATTCTACTTCATTTCTTCATCAATTGCTTTGCAACATCATGGATTTTGTTTGAATTGAGAACTCCACATCCAATTTGAGCATAATCCCACAATGGGATTGAGGTTTGCATTGTTTAGTTAGATTCAATTTGAATTGCTTTGATATTTCATATTATTTGAATTCTAATTGATCTTTTGTGAATAATTTCATTGGAATTATGAATTAGTTGATCATTTGCATAGCTTTGTAGTTCAATTTGATGTTATTTGATTAGTTGATTTGATACATTCACATAATGGCACGCCTGGTGGGACCCCACGTCCCTAATTGATCATTTTTCTTCAAGCTTTGTCAAATTTGGTAGGTGTAGGGCAGAATTGTGCTTTTATTTTTGACAAAGGTATGCATTTGTTAAAGGTTTGCACCTTTGTTTAAAGGTCCATGCCTTCATCTTTGACAATCACACGTCTCTATACTTAAAGTCGCATCTTTGTTCTGTGTTTTTTTACTTTTGCTTGAGGAACAGGTTGCGACTTTGTTAAAGGGCCATACCTTGGTTAAAGATCCATGCCTTTCATTTGATAGTGACACGCTTTTTTCCGTAAAGCCATGCCTTTGTGGAAATAGTTCTGCACCTTTGTCTACTTTAGTTCTTTGATTTAATTGCATATTTTGTTCAGGACTAACCCTAAATACTATTTTTTTTTTGGTTTTATCTGATAGAGATGGAATTTTACAGCATGATGAATTTGAAAAGTGTTTATTAACACTCATTTAGAAATAACTTTAGAGCTAGTTTCATTTTATGCATTTCATATTTACTTTTGTGTTTAAAATTGAACCCTAAAACTTTCACTTTTTGATTTGGTACATCAAATTGAACAATCAAACTTCATCTTCATTTGGGCTTAAAAAGAACATACAAATTACACACTTCAATTGTTGCTTTAAAAATTTAACACTTTTATCTTTGGTGTACCTAAAAAGAAGAAGAGTGTGTGATTTTTCTTACATGTGTGGTAGATTGTTGATGTGTATCCTCTCCCCTTGCACCTAGTATGATCTTGGGTGAAGAGAAACATCTTCAATTTGCAATCCATTTGTAACCCTATAAGGTTGTTGCTACATATCCTCTCCCCTTGTGCCTAGTGTGATCTTGGGTGAAGAGAAATAGTAACACCTTTTTTTATTTTAAGTAGGAGGCCTTCCTTGAGATACATCCACACAATAGAGAACTCAAAGGTTCAACCTCAAGCGGTGTTTTTGGGTGTACTATATAAATTGGATGAGAGAAAATTTTGTAGGTCAATCCATGCATGTAACACTCCAAACTTGTGTAAGTTTCCCGATGTGATGTCCAAGAGGTCGACAATGTTCACTAAGTTTTAGCCACTAAAAACCTATTTGTTTTAGAGGCCTAGGACCATCGAGCATCTTCTTAAGGAGGTGCAATGGAATAGCATCGTTCCATGAAGTTACTCGCCATTTACTAAACATAGTTGAGGTGACAAACACCTTGAAAGGAACTTTTCCTTCCAAGGTAAGAGGTGTATTGTGTACATGTGCATACTCTAGTTACTCATTCTATGGGTAGTATTTTATCATGTGGTCCCAACTTAAGAAGATAAAACTACTTGAATAAATAGGATTGTGCTTGTTTTTGGTTCTATCGATCTATTTCTAGTGATATCTGTGGAAGAAAGCTTATAAAACATCTCCCATTACCAACTGGGTTAGTTGAACACATTGCTTGCAAAATCATCAAAACATTCAAACACACATTAAAGATGGTTATGACAAGATTTTAAAACCTTTGGACACATTGTATGTACTTGAAAGAAATTATACTTTTGTATGCATCTAAGTTTATTTGTTTTTATCAAAATAGTATATATGTGTGCATCCTAGTATCATTGTAGATACATCTTTGTGCATTGTGTCAAAGTAAATCTATGTAACTACAATTTAGCATTTTTTTCTTTTCACAATATTGAGCTTTTGCTGAAAATAATTTGCTTTTACTTGAAACCTTAGTGTTAGAAAACTCATAATTAAGATCTTTATGTGGTAAAAAGAACAAAAGATTAAATTATATTTCAAGAATTGAACCTAAAAGAAACATTCAAAACCAGTTGTGTTACTTGGTTCAAACAAACAAATAAGGAAATTCATGCTCAATAATATTTTTATCAAAACAATTTTTTTTGGGTTATCATTAGACCAAACCATTGTTATCCATCAAACATTCAAACATCAAACAAGGTTCTTTATCAAAGTCACTTGGAAAGTGTCAAAAACAATCTTAGGTTGTCATTTGGAACAAAGACATCAAATTCATTCAAAATCAAACATTAATCATCAAATTAAACATCAAAACATCTCATATCAAAACAAATAGCTTAATATTTGGACATAAATCACTTAAGTTTGAATCCTTTATCATATCAACAAATTTAGCCTTATACTTGGAAATGATCTTTTTTTTCAAGATATTTAGGTTGAGTTAGCAAAATCATTTTGGACAAACTCACTTAGAGTCATGAGTCTACTCCCAAATTAGTAAGTTCATAATCATTAGAATGTCAAAATCAAACAATAAAAGTCCTAAATGTGGTCTAAATCAAGGCTTCATATCCTCCACAAATTCACATCATTCATTTCATCATTGATCCAAATCCAATCAAAACATCATTATTGACAACAAATTTGAGGTACATTTCAAAATCATTTGTTTCAAATATTTCTCAGGATTGATAAACCTTGCATGGTCACAACTAGGTATCAATTCAACAAAAGCTATGGAGTCTAATCCTATTGAATCAAGGGATCATATTTCAAATGTTAGTGATCAACCATATGGAATGCCCCAAACAAGTGAGCTTCCTCTGACTACAACACAACCTCCAACTACAACCAAATCTCAAGTGAAAACAATTTACATTGAGGAAGAAAAAAAATCATGTGAAGTCACTCCCAAAGATGTACTAGAATTGCAACAAAGTCAAGATTTCCTTCATGCAATGGAAGTAATGATGAAACAAGATCCCACACCTTACATGCTCAAACTTGCACAATTAGGTTCCAAGCTTCCATAAAGCTTTGATCTTAGCAAATTGAAGGAACAATATTTTGAAAAAATGACACAATCACATGATCAAACTTTGGCCCAAATAGCTTCAAGGAATCACCCACAAGGGGGTGAATCCTTCATACATAATGCGATTCAACAATTTCCAAAACCATCACCATTTGTCCAAATTACACCAATAGGGACTATATAAGGGGTTGATCAAACAAATCATTCAAGTCAACATGGTAATCCCTTACATAATACTCAAGTTCCAAACAATATCAATACAATTTTGGGTTTTCACAATGCTTCAATTCCACCCACATGCAATACATCAAATAAAAACTTGGCAGGTTATGGGATTAATCAATCATCTTCTACTATTCATAAACCCTTGATTCAAGGTCAAAATCAACCACCAACACAACATAAAGGCCAATATTTGCAACAACAACAATATACCACTCTACAATAGTTGCAACAACAAAGTCCCCAACAACAATTGATGTCACAACGAAATTTACAACCATCATCATACATCAATTTTCAACAACCAAATCCACCAAATTAAAACATTGCTTCAAATCAAGGTTGCATGGCTCTAAATCAAAACATTGCTTCAAATCAAGGTCACATGGTTACAAGTCAAAACATTGATTCAAATCAAAATATTACTTCAAATAAAAACATGGATCCAAATAAAAAAATTGCTTCAAATCAAGGTCACATGGTTCCAAATCAAAACATTGCTTCAAATCAAGGTCACATGGTTCTAAATCAAAACATTGCTTCAAATAAATTTCACATGGTTCCAAATCAAAACATTACTTCAAATCAAGGTCACATGGTTCCAAAACAAAATTTGGTTCATAACCAACACATGATTCAGCAACAAGGGTTTTCTCATGATCAATTATAAGCACGACAACAAGCACAATCCCAACAAATTTATACTCAACAACAATTGCTTTCTCAACAACAAAATTTGCAATATGATCCTTAAGGTCAAAAATATCTTAATACTCAAAGTCAACATTATCTTCAATCTCAAGTTAATGGTACACCAAAATACCAATATGGTGGAGCATATAACACACCTCCCACACCACCATCGAATTCACAATATCACTCGTACAATACATTTCCATATCAAGATCATACATATTTTTCACCATTGATTAATACAAACATGGACATTTCATCACAAATACAAATGTTGACCCAACAGATACAAGATATTCAAGCTAGAAAAGTAAAGAAATCATATGTAGTCCAAGACCTATGCCCCTATCCATTCGATAGAAGCACCATGATACCCTTTCCTCCAAACTTTGAGATCCCAAAGTTTGAAAAATATAAGGGGAGAGGAAATCCAAAGGACCATAGAAGAGATTTTTATGTCGTTTGTATGGAGGTCTCCTACAATGATTCATATCTCATGAGACTATTCCCAAGAAGCTTGGGTGGATTAGCAATGGAATAGTTTTCACACCTACCTCTTGGAATTAAGACATTTCAAGAGACCATAGATCAATTCATCGCAAATTTCTCTTATAACATTGATGTCGACGTAACATTAGAAGGTATTTACACTCTAAAACAAAATAGAGGAGAAGCCTTTGCTACCTTTTTGCAACAATGGAGACACAAAGCTAGCAAGTGTAAATGGCCTATACCTGAGAGACAACAAGTTGAAATCATTGCAATAAATGTGGAAAAAAATCTAGCCTTCCAACTAAGAATGCAATGTGTAGTTCATCATTTGAAGATCTCGTATCAAAAGGTCTCAACATTGAATGAGCCCTTATAGCTAGGGGATCTACACAAACTCACAACCAACTGTCTATTCCAATGACAAGCCCCGATTTTGGGCCAAAAATAAGAACATTACTAATGATGGTGTGGTGGAGGTAAAGGTTGTTATTAAGGCACCATCAAACACACAAAACATGCAATAGAACACACAACAAAAAAATAAACAAAATGTTAACAATGCAAATCCTTCACCAGGACTATCACCAAGACAAAATAATTCTCCTCAATGACATTTCACTCCCTTAGGGGAGCCTATTGAAATGGTGTTCAAGAAGTTGATTCAGTTAAATTTCATCACACTCCCAGATTTCAAAAACTATCAAGAACCTCAAGTCAAACCTTTGTTGTATAGAGACGAAGATCATTGTGAATTTCACCAATATAAGGGCCATAAAACACAAAATTGTTTCAGGCTCAAACATCTCATCCAAGACCTTATCAAGTAAAGAGAAATCAATGTTGATAAAAAATTAGGAAATGAGGATTTAGGAATCTATAAAAATCCAATGCCTAATCATGGAAAGGCGAAAGATGTTGGAAAGGCATAAAGCACAAACACTGTAAACCATACCAACAATAACATAGTAGGACACATTCATGTTAATCATCATAGGATGAGGAATCAGACATGCATCAAGACACTTTATTAATACAAAGTCAAGATCAATCAATAGTGTCTAGCAATGTTTCATATCAAAATGGCATCAAATATGTCTCAGATCATAATTGTAGACACTTAAAAATATCATGAATGGTATTACACACTTGAATCATATATATTAACATCATTTCATCCTGAAACCCATCTTTGTTTCACTTGTTTGATTAAATTAACCTAGTTATTTAATCAAATGTCTCATTTTCATCTATTGATCTAATTGATCTAATTGGGATAATTCACCCCCTCTCACACTAAAATTTCACCCTATTAAATTGAATAAATCAAATTATTTAATTAATCCCTAAGTCCTCTTATTTAATTAAATAACCCTAAACTATTTAATTAAATATCATATTTGCATCCCCTTTTCATTAAATAAATTAATAATTTAATGAATATCATATTATTCTCCATCTTGCACATTTAAATTTAGTTTTAATTAACTGAAATGCTAATTTCCCTCCCATCCACTTGCATAGGGAATATTCCAAAGGAATATTCTCCTATTTGGCTCCAAAATTGGAAATAATTTCTTTCAAACAAACTTTCAAAACAAAGTGTGTTTTTTGAAATCATTCTCATCCCTTGATATTTTCTTGATTCATGTCATCTTTGATTCTCATCCATTGATGAGAATCCTTGATCCATGTTTCACCCTCCTTTTCATCTTAACCATTGATTGACCAAATCGATCTGAGCCCTTGTTTTTTTCATTTTCTCTCCTATAAAAGCATCACTATTTGGAGAGAAATGGATCCATCTTTTGATAGCAAACTTATGTTGTTGAAACTCATATCCACTTGCATCCATATTTAGCATATATTTAACATTTTTAGTTTAAATCTTGATCATATTAGCTTAAGCATCCATTAGTGGCTTCCATTTTAGCTTAGTTTGCATCATTTTAGTCTAATTTGCATCAATGGATTTCATCTTTGAGATTCAACTCCATTTAGCATAGGTTTGCATTCACTTACATCAAACATCTTAGCATTTATCATTCATCTTCATCATGTTAATATAGATTTTGCATCCATATTTTGGTCATATTGCATCAGTTTTCATCAGTTTCCATCGATTTTAATCAATAAAATTGATGGGAAAGGCTCATATTATCCAAGGATTGGGAAAGGGTCACCATTCCACATCAATGCGACACTACTCCCCCAATAGGATAAGATTCGAGGTCATAGAATAGATGTTTGTCAAGCTTTTGTGTTTTTAGCATTTTAGATTAATGGATTCTTTGTTTTTATTGATATTGAATATCTTATTGGGATTGATGCTTAGTGGATTAAATATGCCTTGAATTTGTATGGATTAGGTGTAGTTAACCTATACTATGTCATTGGTCACATTTTGGCGCTAGAAGAAGAGCATGACTGATTGAATTTGATGAATTTCTCTTTAGATTCCCGTTTTCTTGGTTTTACAAATATATCGATGCTTTTGGAGGCTACAATGACGCCTTTGTCAGGTGTTACCATATAGTGACGCCTTTTGCAGGGAGTATAGTGACAATTAAAACATCAACGCTTATATACTTTTTAAAGATATCATATATTTGAAAATATTGACGCCTCTAGTATAGCGACACTATTGTTGTCTCCATTTTTTTGTAGAGTGATGTTTTTTCTCACCAGAGCGATGCTTTTTAGAATTATGGTTACTCCTTCGTAAATGACTCTTTTTACTAGTTAACTAAATAAAAGTTGGATTTTGACATGTGCTTTAAATTTTTGATTTCATCTTATTTCTAACATGTCACTGACTTCTAGTTTTTGTTTTTGAGGCTAACTAGTTTTGCAGATTTGGGCAATAAAATTTGAAGTGAAGGAGCCTATCATCATTTGGCTATATATTGTAACAAGTGTTTTTACACTTATGGGGCAATTATAACCCATTTTATGATGCTTTACTTCACGTTTTAGGACCAACTATATTTCCTTTGGGTTTAAAATTAGCATTCAAAGTTGGTTAAAATTGAACCCACATATCCTCATTTTGCAATACCAGTTTAAAATTGAATAAAACAATCCCAACACTTCAATTTGGCGCTTAAAGCGAACTAATTATGCTTGTCAAGGTTAAAATGAATGTGTGTTTGATTTGCTCGTGTGTACTTGTTGTGTGTATCCTCTCCCCTTACACTTCATGCAATCTTGGGTGAAGAAGTATACTTTTCTTCTTGGAAGCATCTATCCTCTCCCCTTGCGCCTTTTGGAAATCTTGGGTGATGAAAAGCATTTCAAGCTTCATAGTCTATGTTATCTTTAGCAGGCATACCTCCCAACTTGTGAGAGGGAATGACCCAAGTGATACTTTCATTTCGATCTGCTACATAAATAATTGGTGTGACAAAAGTCATTAACTAACTAGTGTTGTTGTCTTATACCGATGAATTACTCCCTTAGTATCTATGTGATGTGTCAAAAACCTTAGATTTTTCTAAGGGTTGGGAGGCCTCTTAATTGAGTGAATCACCGCATGTATAGGCACCAGTTTATCCCAAAGATCCTGATTAAGAACCTTTGTTAGTAGTGGCTCACCAATTTTATCTCCGAAGTGTATTTTAAGGTAGTGCATTGGAATAACACCGTTCCAAGAAGTTACTTACTGTAGACACTGAAAAATGTCTTGAATGATATCATGCACTTGAACTAGGTATACTAACATCATTTCCTCCTAAAAACCCATCCTCTTTTTGCTTAATTGATTAAATTAGCCTAGCTATTTAATTAATTATGTCATTTTCATCTATTAACCTAATTAATTTAATCAGGTTAATTCACCCCCTTTCATGCTAACACTTCGTCCTATTGAATTAAATACATCAAGCTATTTAATTTAAATCCCCAAGTCTTCAAGATTTAACTAAATAACTCTAAGTTATTTAATTAAATATCATATCATTATCCCCCTTTCCCCCTTTTCATTAAATCACTTTATTTAATGAATATCATGAAATTCCCCTAATTGCATAATTAAACATTTGTTTAATTATCAATTACCTAATTAAATCTAAATACCCTCATTTGCAAGGGAATATTCCTCCTTTGTACATTCCTCAAAAAGGAATATACCCATGGAATATTCCTTCCCCTTTTGTACAATTAAACTTTGTTTTAATTTGGTAATTATCTATTTTTCCTTCACCCATGAGAATATTCTAATATTCTCTTTCCTCACTCATTTGAAAAAGGGAAATATTATTTTTTTAACAAGCTTGACTTCTTGTGCAAGTTAACTTATGACTTCTTGTGCAAGTTAAAAGTGTGTTTGTTTGGACAAAGGTGAATCCTCGATTAAATATCATCATTGATTCTCATTTGTTGATGAGAATCCATGATCCATGTCTCCAACTTCTTCCATCCTCGACCATTGATTAACCTTTTTGATCTAAACCCTCCATTTCTCATTTGCTCTCCTATAAATAGGTCACTATTTGGAGACAAATGGATCCATCTTTTTTAGAGCAAAATCATGCTATTGAAATCACTCACACTCACACTCATATTTAGCATTTACTTAGTATCATTTTAGCTTAATTACTTGCATTAATTAGCTTAGCTTCCATTAATGGCTTCCATGGTAATATAGATGCATACATTTAGCTTATTTTTTAATTAGGGTTTGACTCTTTTAGCTTAAAATCCATTTAGATTAGATTTTCATTCATACATCTTGATCATCTTAGCATAAAATCATGTTAAAATAACTTGCATCAAGATCATTTAGATTTAAATCACGTTTCATCACACGTCTCACAATGGTTTCATTAGTTTTCTTCAATAAAATTAGTTGAAACAAGCTTATTATCCCAGGGATTGGGAAAGGGTCACCATTCCACATCAACGCAACACCACTCCCCCAATAGTATAAGTTTCAATGGATTAGAGTAGGTGTTTTGAAGCTTTCATAGTTTAATATGTTAGTTTCAATGAATTCCTAGTTTAGTGTTTGTTTGAATGATCTCTATTGGATTGATGTTTAGTGGCATGAATACACTTCGTATCCTCATGGATCAAGTGTAGTCAACCCATACTAATCCGTCGGTCACATTTTGGCACTAGAAGGAGGGCATAACTGATCACATTTAATGAGTTTTTCTCTTGAAGTTTGTTTTCTGGTTTTTTTGCAGATACAACAACGCTCCAGGAGATTTCAGCGATGCCTTTGTAAGGTGTCACCATATAGTGACACTATTTCCATCTGATCCATCGATGCCTAATTAATACATTGGAACCGAGTAAAATAAACGATGATGGTGATAATTTTTAGAAGTATCAAAGATTTACAAATGGCGGCGCCACCAAATAGTGATGCTATTGTTGTCACTGCCTTTCTATAGAGCGACACTAATTTTCACTAGAGTGATGCTCATTTGATTTATGGCGACACTATCATGAATAGCGGTGCTTTTCTCTGGTAAGCAAAAAAAAGTGTAATTTTTAGCATGTGCTTTAATTTTTTTACTTCATCTGATCACTAACATGTCTCTGACTTTGTTCTGGTTTTTAGGATAATTGGGTTTTGTAGGTTGGGAAATTAAATTCGAAGTAAAGAAGCATTCTTGTCTTTAAATCTTATAATTGTAACAAGTGTTTCAACACTTTTGGGGCAATTATAACCCATTTATCATGATTTTTCATTTTATGTTTTAGGACCACTAGATTTCAATTGGGTTTTAAAATGAACCCTCACTCCATTATGCTACTTTGGGTTTAAAATTGAACAATACAATTTCACACTTTGTTTGGTGCTTAAAATGAACTTACCTTTGCTTTAAGGGTTAAAATTAACAAGTGTTTTCTATGCCTTGTGATTTACATTTTCATCTTTGAATGTGTATGCTCTTCTCTCGTGCCACTCGGTGATCTTGGGAATCAAAAGCATTCCTTTGATATTTTGTATAATCACCCACATATTTTGATTTGGATTAAAATGAACCCCATGCTAGTGTGAGGAAAAGGCGTTGTGAATGCTCTCTCCTTGTGTTGTGCTACCTGGGAGATCAAACAACAAATGTAATTCCTTGCTTTTGTATACCTTTAGAGGGCCTGCCACCCATATTTGAAAAGTGGGAACGACCCAAGCAGAAATAAGCTAAAGCCAAGCTCTTTCAAACCGCTATATAAACAATATGTTTGTGATGAAATTCATAAGCAACAGGTGTGGATGTGTCATACCGACAAGTGCCACCCTTAGTGTTCATGTGACATGTCAAAATCCTTTCTTAGGAAAGGACTGGGAGGCCTCTTAATTGAAATAATCTTGAACTAATCTTGTCGCATGTATGGCCACCTTGTACGAAAGTCCTTACTACGAACCAATTGTTTAGAAGCCAAAAACCTTTATGCTTGCTAGTGCAGGAACAATTGTTTTGAAGTTGCCCTACATTTTACTATTCATTGTTAAAACAAGAAAATCCTTAGGATCTTTGGATCTTTAGGATTTGAGATTTGGTGGTCTCGAGAAGTGTGTGTCATGGAGGGGAGCCAGTGTCACCAAATCTCTAGTTGTTCGCATTGTCTTAGTGTTTGGAGAAATCCAAGTGGGGATTCAACAAGTAGTATCTTTCAAACCTAAGGTGGTAAATGCTTGTGAGTCAGTTTAATACTTTGCTTCGTTCCAAAACATTTTAAACAAACATTCACAATCTTCCTCAAGATTTCAAACCCTTTGGTCTAAGTATGGGTACTCTTTGAAATAGCCTTGATATTAATGCTTGTCCTAAGGATTTCTATCCTTGGAGATTTATAAATATCTTGACTTATATCTCAATCCATACTTCCCAAAGTTAACATAGGCAACTATGGCTTCAACCTCATGATTTTTCACAAAATTGACCTTGTGAAATTTATGATGTTTTTGACATAGACATTTAGTTTGAACTTAATCAAGACAAGTGTTTGTGGTAAAAGAAACTAATTTAAGCAAGATAAATTGACAAATTGAACACCACATGACCATTTGGCATTCAATCACTCCGGTTGAACAACCCGATCTTATACCCGCTATCATTCAACCAAACTTTGAACTCATTGAAGGAGACCAAATCGATATAATTAGTAGTTTGAGAAGCTTCACTTTTGAAACAAAGGAAACACAAACCTAGTGGAGAAACGTAGCATATATCATAGACAAAGAAGAGGAACAAGCTAATATTATGGTTGGAAAGCCCATATTACCACCACCCGCATGGCAATAAATATCTTCTTTTCTTCCATAAACTTGAACTTCTCTAAATGATCTCATGCAAAATCAAAATCCCCAAGAGAAGGTATACATGTCACTATTTGAAACTTAGACATCACAGTTTAAAATACATTAGAAGACGTATCCTAAAATAGTACCGCAACAGGAATAAATTGGTAACAAGGTTTTATAGACTTATCCCGTTGAATAATCTAGGCATGTATGCTCAATGCGAACCCCTAATTTAAGTCAAAACATTGGTCTTTTAAACAATCTTAGGCTTGTCTAAGATGATCTCATGCAAAATCAGAATCCCCAAGAGAAGGTCTATAGGTCGTCACTTTAAACTTAGGCATCTTAGTCCAAAAGCCATCAAAAAACACCTTTTAGCGCTTCACCAAAATAGAAACAGGTTGGTATACAACTTCTATAAACATGTTTCAAGGAACAACCCAGACTTGTATGCATTCTTTTGGAGTCAAAACCCTAGTCTTTTTCACGATCTTGAACTTATCTAAATCATTAGGTCTTTAGGATTTGAAAACTTTAGAGGTCTAGCATGTTTCTCATTACCGTGGTCTTATCAAACAAAGGTTCACTCTAGGTCAACATTGGGTCAAACATTTCATCCACCCCTTCATCAAATTTCATCCTTTGCTTCACCAAACTTTGCAAAATTTTTGAATACACCAACACTTTTTGACTTAAACATCTATCAACCAACCCCTAACTTACCTACTTTGTATGTGAAATGAATCCTTTTCCATGCACTTAGTTGAGTTAGTTATCATGTTTGAACTAGTTTATCTTTAAGGTCATGAGTCTACCCTAAAGATTTCCAAGTTCATAAACATCCTTTAGCCAAACATCAAAAAATCAAACCTTCTAAGTCAAAAGTGTTATCCCAAAATGTTTGCAAAGATCACTCCCCATATCATTCATCTTTTAATCTCCCATTATCATCATTGCTCCAAAAAGACTTAGAGTGTCCCTTTTACCTAGATTTGAGTCAACTAGAGAGTTTAAACATTACAAATCTCCACACAACTCTCCTAGAGGTGACCCAAAATTTATGGTAAAAACAAGTTCACAGCACAAGAGAATCATGGAGAAAACCAAAGTCACATTTACCTTAACTGATCCCAATCCTTTTGAATTCGATCCAAGAAGTCATGTTACCCCATCACAACAACCTTCATCTCCATCAGGACCATATGAGATAGAAGAGATCACGAACAATCCATTTGGACTTACTAGGGAAGAAATCATGGAGCATCAAGTATTAGAAAATATAGTTCCTAATTCCCCATATTTTGTTGCGCAATCATTAACACGAGGCTGAACTTCATCCACTATCCAAACAAATCCATCACTAGGGCTCAATCAAACACCAACACCTAGCATTGCAGCTAGTCTTGCTAAGGACTTTGGCCATAATCTTCCTTTTAAAAGTAGAAAACTTGTGGGTACCCTCAATACCAATCCTCCATCCCAAACAACCACTTGGACACCAACATTTGGTGCTCCTCCCATTCCCGAGGATCCCTAAAACCCCTATAAACCACTTAGACTTCATTACTCCACAACAACTTCAACATATTGAGGAACCCATCTTCATCTATACCCATGAGTACCACAAGTGTGCCCAACATCTTGTAGAGTAGTGTGGACCAAGTATCACAAGTAGACCCAAAAGGGAAATAAAATACCCTCATGCAAAATCAACCTTTAATGCAAAATGGAACATCTTCATCCAATCCTCCCATTGATACATCAAACCCAACAGTTTCCCAAAACACATCTATTGCATCCATCATCAACCCACATCAAAACAATCCTTTGATCACAAACCCCATCAACCAAGGAACTACCTTGACCACATGTCAAACACAAGGGAATCTCCAAAACATCGGTCAAGGGAATCCTTTCAATCAATGGACCCAAGGACCTAATGTGCCCTTAACATCACAATATTTAATGGTGCCATCTTTGTCTTTACTGTTTATCCCCCAAGTCACGCAAAATCAAATGGGACCTCAAACTTACATTCCTCTACCACAATCCACTATCTTACAAGGAATGTTAAACCAAGGGAATCCACAACCTCTCTTCAACAATGCACAACCCACACAAAACATCAATACCCAAAACCCATCATAGATGTCCCAACCATTGCTTGATCCTACATTGCAAGCACATGCCCTAGCTTTACAACAAGCCCAACAGGCTTATCAAAAACCAACCATAGTCACACAACAAAAACAACAACAACAAGCAACCCTAGTTTCACAACAAGAACATCAAGCACAACAAGTAGCCCTAGCGACACAACAACAACAAGCACAACAAGCATCCTTAGTGGCACAACAACAATAGTAGCAACATCAAGCAACCTTAGCAACACAATAAGCAACCCTAGTAGCCCAATAACAAAAACAAGCTCAACAATATGCCCAACAACAACAATTTCTCATGCAATAACAACAACACGGTTTATACTGTAACCCTCAACAAAACATCATCAACTTGAACACGTTAAGAACATATACACCTACACCATCATCACCTTATCCTACCCCACCATACACACCATACAATACATCATCATATTAGAATCCTGTGTACACTTCATCCACCATCCCACAATATGCAACATATGTTCCTCCACCTAGTCCACTCGACGATATGGCATCGCAACCCAAAGCGTTAACATAAGAAATGTAGGATATCCAGATGGGAAAAATGAAGAAACCCCATACACAAAATCTATTCCCATATCCATTCGATCAAAACATCACAATGGTACCATTCCCTCCTAGTTTTGAAATCCCCAAATTTGATAAATACAAAGGGAGAGGAAGTCCTATGGACCATATGAAAGAGTTTAATGTCATGTGTATGGAGGTTGCCTATAATGAGTCATATTTGATGTGCCTTTTCCCACTAAGTTTAATAGGTCCTACCATGGATTGGTTTTCTCAATTGCCTCCCGGTATCAAAACTTTTCAAGAAATCATTGAAAAATTCATAAATCACTTCTTTAATCTTGACATAGACGTAAGCTTAGAAGAGTTATATACTCTCAAACAAAGCAAGGGAGAATATTTCACCAATTTCTTGCAATGATGGAGGCAAAGAGTGAGTGAAAGCAAATGGCCAATTCCTCATGAACAACTGTAGAGAAGGGGGATTCACGACTCATGAGTTCTCCTCATTCAGAGAGCCTCATGAAGCGAATTTCCCTAAGCTATCTCAAGGAACAACGCGAGAGTTCTAGAATCTAAAAGAGTAAGTCATAAATATTTTCTAGACAAACTGACGGGCTTTCAGCCAAAGGGTAAAAGTGCGGGTCTGGGATGATAGCGCGACATGTTGGTGTCTCTCTAGCGCACAAGTGTCCGTATGGACCAAAAAGAGAGAATGTCATAGAAATTAGTGGAGTGACTACTAGTGATCTAATTATTGAGAACTTCAAAAGTGCTAGAAAATAATAGAATGTGATAAAGCTAAAATAAAGTGAAATAGAAATGATAAAGAGAATAGGAAGTACAAAGGAAATGCTCACAACCACGCAAGTGATTAAGCCTCCAGCATGTGAATGTCTTCAATACTTGCATGCATAAGATTTGGAGAAAGTGTTGGGGTTGTATAGGGGTTTTCCTCAATCAAACCCTCGTTTTAGTGTTCCCACCTCCACAGATAGCCAAATAGATAGAGAGAGAAGTGAACTGAAATGGACAAAGCATGTGGTGAAAGTAAAACCCACTTCAGGAGTAGAACCCGCACCACCAAGTATGAGTGATAAAAGCAATCCCTACTTGAGGAGGAGAACCCGTATCACAAAGTAAGAATGCAATTGATAGGGAATATGGAATCCTAGGATGCTCACAAGCATGAGATAAGGGAGATGAAATTGTAAGGCTTAAGCAAGCCAAAGAGGGAAAGCGATAGGTATGAGAGCCAAGAGATTTGTGAAGAGTGCTGAAAGATCTTGAGAGTGCTTGAGGTTGTTGTAGCAAACTGTAGACGCTCAAATTATCCTAATTGATATCATGCATTCGATCTTGATTAACTAACACTGATTCTTCCTTTATCACATCAACACTAACCAATTAATTGAATAATATTTATTTATTTAATTCCTCCTAAAAATCAGATAATACACGTTATCAGGTTATTTCATCATATTCTTCCTTTAATTAAATAAATCAACTTTATTTAATTAAATCATAATGTTCTTTCTTTGATTAAATAAATCAACTTTATTTAATTAAATCCTAATGTTTCCTCTTTGATTAAATAAATCAACTTTACTTAATCAAATCCTAATGTTCCTCCTTTAATTAAATAAATCAATATATTTAATTAAATTGCTAATCTTCCAATATCCCCTCATTTGATTTAAATAAATTCAAGCATTTAAATTAAATGTCACCATCAACTAATTTCATCTAAGTTAATTAATCACAACAAATTAATTAACTCCTAAATCCTCCATTCCTCTAGCTTTTGCAAGTTGCACATGTAAATCAATTTATTTGATTTACTAATTTCTCCTATTTTCATTCAAATATGGCATATTCTTGGAATATTCCACCTATTTGAATTCTCCCTCCCAAAGGACTTTTGTCTTCCAACTTGGCATTAAAAGCTCTTACATATCCTCTCCTTGAGCCAACTTGGCATTATTTCCTCTTACATTCCTCTTACACAAGTCACCTCTTCAAATTCAAATTCTGCCTACATGCATTTAACATGCACATTGTTCAAAATGTGCTCCACTGTCCTTCATTAGCATGTTGACAAGTGGCATAATGACATTGGTCCCCTCTTTAATCCCACATTCATCCTATTCTTCATTCTTCAAACCTTCTTCATTATAAATAGAGGCCTTCTCTATTGATTTGGCATCCACAATCATCCAGATTTTGATGCAAGGTTATTATCCACAAGTTTATGCAAGTTCATTATCCATATTTTCATCCAAGTTATCATAGAACTTCATCACTCTTAGCAAGGTTATTGGCATTTTGCAGCAAGGATCACACCTCCATCATCAAGCTTATCAAGGGATTGGGAAAGGGATTCTTTCCACATCAAAGAAGCACCAATTCCCCCATGGGATGCTGATTTGAGCATTAGAATCAGATTTCATTATTAGTTTACTTCATATTTTGCTTTGATTTCATGTTCTTATGCTTGAATGAATTTCATGGGAAATGTTGGTTTAAACTTGTTTGAGGACTAATGTTTGTTTGTTTGTCCACATTTGAACAAGTCTAGGCTGAAGCGTTCACATTTTGGTGCCCACTGTGGGGCTTAGCTCCATTTTTAATATTTTTTCTTACAAGTTTTGTCAACAGGTCCGTTCCTGAATTCTGATGTAGTGCATCCACTGTCCATTTCAACGTGTTGGTGGTGACTTTTGGCACATCAAAGCCCTATTATAGTGCATCCACATCCCATACTAGCGCATTTAGCTCCTATTTCAATGCATATATAGGAAATTTTAGTGCATATACTCTCTATTTTAGTGCATATGCTCTTTGTTTTAGCGCATACACCTTTATTTGTAGAAATTTAAAATAGCCATATCTTGGTCATACAAAGGTCTTTTTTGAAGATTTTTTTTTGAAATGGGGTAGAATTTCATAAGCTATGCAATGGTGTAGGTGTTTCTCAATTTTTGTAGAGTTAAAATTTTCAATTTTACACCTAAAGTAAAATCACATTGTAACTTGGTCTAAGTTTTGGGGTTTTTATGCTTGATCATTCATCTAACCCTCATATCTTCTTGTTTCTTGATCTCATCTAACATTTTGAGCATTGATTCCATGTTTTAAGAGGAACATGGAGCATTGAAGTGAAAGAAAAAGCATTTGATATCCATTGTAATAGTGTTTTCAAACACTCATGGGAAAATAACCCATCATATGTTATTTTTCATTAATGCTTTAGGACCAACTAGCATTACTTTGGGCTTAAAATTAACCATCTACACAAGCTTTGTCAAAGTTGGTTAAAAAGAACCTTAGAAACTCACTAGATTTGAATTTGGGTCTTAAAAATTGAACAATCAACTTCACACTCAACTTTGGTGCTTTAAAAAGAACTCATTATTGTCTTCAAGGATCTACAATGAACATGCGTTTATCTTGTTTTGTAATCTTTTTTACAAACTAATACCATTGAAATGCATATGCACTTCTCTCGTGCTTCACGATGATCTTGAGAATCAAAAGCATTTTGGTGATATTAGGTTGTCTAAAGGATTGCCTCCACATTTCAAATTTGGGTTTTTTAAATTGAACAAATCTTGCTAGTTTGAGAAAGGGCATTGCATGTGTTATCTCTTTGTTCATACAAACAAAGATTGATTGAAATACGGATGCACCTACTCACTTTTGATTACCTTTAGAGGGTTTTACTTGGTGGGAAAAAGTACTCACCCCAAGGGAATGACCCAAGTGGTGACGAGCATAAGCCAAGCTCTTCCAAACTGCTATATAAATTTGTGGTTGTGATGAAAATCATAAACAATAGGAAGCAGTGCATGATAACTCTCCCCCTGTGTCTTTATGATGCATAAAGCCTTGTTCTAAGGGTTGGGAGATCTCTCACAATAATTTTATCATTGCTCCCCCTAAATTGGATGCCCTTACTACGAACCTTTGTTTAGAATCCAAAATCCCAATATTTGTTGGCGTCAGGAAGTTAGACCTCCAGAGCTATCCCACACATTTGCGATTCTTTGTAGAGATGAAAAGTTTGTCATGGGAGATTCATGAGAACTGAAGCTTCGCTAAACCATAGAAGTGAGTGTCATGGAGGGGAGCTAGTGTGGTCAAGCTTCTTGTAGACACAAAAAATGTTCCAATCACACTTGATCCTGATTACTAACACCACTTCATCCCAAATCATCCCCTTTGCTAATCGTTTAATCATATAGTTTGTATTTGATTAAATTCACCATATTTCATCCCTTAATTAAATAAATCAAAGTTATCTAATTAAGTCATCATCTCCTATTAATTAAATAAATCAATATTATTTAATTAACCCTATAGTCTCTATTTAATGAAATAATCCATTTTATTTAATTAAATTTTTAAAATCATTCTCTTAAATTAAATTGATCTTTATTTAATTTAATCTAATATCATCTCCTTTTAATTAAATAAATTAAATAAATTATTTAATTAAGTCTAAATCATATTCCTCTCAACTTTGATTTAAATCAATCCAAAAATATAAATCAAATTGTCACATCAACTAATCTCCTTTTAATTTAATCAAATCTTGATTAAATTAGTCTTAATCCCCTAAATTCTCTAGATTTTTCCACTTGCTCAATAAATCATTTCTTTTGATTTATTAAATCTTCTAATTTCCCTCAACATGGCATCAAAAAGGGAATATTCCTCCAAGTTTGAAAATCCCTCCAAGTGGATTTGTCTTTCCAACAAGGCATTCAATATCTCTTACATGTCCTTGTGCATTGAGCCAAGTGGCATTTAAGTCAATTCTTTCTCCCTCCAACATGTCATTTCATAAATTTGAAATTTCACCTAATATATTTATTGGCACATTCATCAAAATGTGCTCCACCTTTGTCTACTCACATGTTGACAAGTGGCTTAATGTTATTGGTTGGTCTTTTATCCCACATTCATTTTTTTTGCCTCATTCTCCAACATTCTCATCTATAAATAAGAGGTTTTCCTTTGTATTTTGGATCCACAACTTCATGCAAAGTCATAATCCTCATATTTTAAATTTTGCTCACCTATCATTCATCCATTTTCAAGTTTTATAGCTAGGTTATGTAGGATTTTTTCCAAGGAATCATCAAATCATCATCAAGGCATCAGAAAGCTTACAAGGAATTGGGAAAGGGCCATTTTCCACATCAAAATGACACCAATTCCCCCATGGGATTGAGAGTTTGCATGCTCCAATAGGATTTAATAGCTTTCTTTGTTGTATTCTTCATTTATTTCCTATTTTGTGCATTGTAAATAAATTCTATGGGGAATGTGGATTTAAACTTGCATACTGATCTAATTGTGCGATTGTTTGTTGTGTTTGTGCAGGTCTACAATCTCCATTCACATTTTGGCACTAGGAGGGCGAATCTAAAGATTTTAACATGTTTTTTTCAAAAAATTATGTGGTTTTTTAAACTCTTTTGTGCCTACAGGAAACTGCACCGCTATGAATCCAATGACAGCATACAATGACGCTACCAGTCTAGCAATGCCATACAACAACACTACAAACTCCAAACTTCGTTGTTGAGGTCTTCCCGCCCAGAAATTCAAATTTCCAAACTGTGACACTTGACCATTTCTCTTTCGCTGGATTCCTAAATTCCAAATAGTGTTGCTTGCCAAAATAGCACCACAATTGCGCTCACTGGTCCTACTGCAGAGCACTGCTATCAGTCCTAGTGATTCCATATAGCGCTGCTGACCTCTTCAAACTACGCCACATATGTAGATTGTGCCGTTGGAGTTGGTTAAAAGGCACTAATCAGTTTGATTTTAACATGTTTCTTTTCATTTTGGTTGCTTGTGATTACTAATTGGTTTTTGACCTCTATTTTTTTAGTTCTAACCAGTTTTTGTAGGTTGGTTTAATTGAAGGTGAAGGAGGGAAACAAAGATGAAAGCTTCTATGATATCATCATCTCATTATATCTAGTGTTTTTAAACACTTTTGGGAGAAATCATAATCTCTTCTAAGGATTTGCTATCTTTCATGCTTTTAGGACTCAATAGATTTCAATTTAGGTTTAAAAAGAACAAGTTAAAAAGGATTAAAAAGAACCTTAGGCAACTTACTATATTTTTTTTAAGGTTTAACAATTGAACAAGCAACTTTCATTTTCCCTTTGGTGCTTAAAAAAAATCCAATTATTGCTTTGAGGAATTAAAATAAACATGTGCTTCTATGTTTTGTAATCTATTATCCAAAATAATATCATATAAAAGACGTATTCACTTCTTTCACGCCTCACAGTGATCTTGAGAATCAAAAGGATTTTTATGATATTAAGTTGTATAAGTGATTACCTTCACACTTCAATTGGGATTCTAAAATTGAACAAATATTGTGAGTGTGAGTTAGGTATATCGCATGTGTTCTTTCTTTGTTTCTCAACAAAGATCAATCGAACTACGGATGTACTTGCTTGCTTTTGTCTATCTTTAGAGGGTCTGCCTTGTGGGAAAAAGTAATCACCCAAGGGAATGACCCAACTAGGAACACGCTAAAGCCAAGCGACTTCCAACCGGTATATAAGTGTGGGTACTTGAGGAAAGTTCAAGTATCATGAGGATTGTTCTGACAAGAAGGGAAACAATGGTCTCTTGCCACATGGATGATCCCCCACAAATGGAATGCCTGTATTAAAACCATTTGTCTAAAAGACCAAAATCCTTAATCTAGCTGTTGGTGCAAGAACGGCCGTTCTAAAGGCGCCCCACATTTTTACGACTTTTAGTAGAGATGAGAAGTATTCCATGGGAGTTTCATGGGTACTAATGCTTGGCTTACCCAAGAAGCGAGTGCACTATAAGGGGGAGCCTGTGTGGTCAAGCATCTAATAATCCACTAAAAGTAGGCATAGCTGGATTTATCCAAGTGGGGATTCAACAAATATTGTCTCAATATCCATAGGGTTGTGCATGTTCTTGGAATCAAAACACTTTGCTTGGATCTCAAACATTGGAAAACAAACATTCAACATGAGCATCAAATTTCAAACCCTTTAGGAAGCAAATACCTTTGATAAAATTCAAGTGTTATTGCTTTCCCTAGGGATTATATCCTTAGAGGTTTCTAAGAATTTGAATTTGCATCTCAATTTTCTCACTAAATTCAACAATAGGGAACCTTTGCCTTAATTTCCTTGATTTCCACATAATGGACCTTGTGGAATGAGAAGAAATTGGAACATTGGACATTCAGTTTGAAATCCTAATCAAGAATTGTTTGTGGTAAAAATAAGTCATTAAGAAAAACTAAGAAACAATTGAACCTCACACATGTGCTCTTTCAAATGATTGCCTGAAAGATCAAGATCCGAAAACCGAAGACCAAAGGTCTTAGTCAAAAAAGTTCACAATAAAAGGTTGTCTATGCTTTACGAGTTTAGAGAAAGATTGACCTTCAAATTTTACAAACGTGCATCAAGGAAAAATCCAAATTTGTATTCATTTTACTATTGTCAAAATCCAAGTCTCTTTCAAAGGTTTGAATATCTCACATAGGGAGTATTAGCATGTTCTTCAATGCCTTGGTCTAGTAAAAAAAAGTCTTTCTAAGTCTCTTAGGATCAAAATAAAACTTTTATCCATCCTTCAAACATCAAATCAAAATTCATCTCACCAACAACTCTTGGAAATCTTGAAAAAATCCTCTATGCTAAACTTTGGGCAAATCCTCTTGAAATCAAAAAATAAAAACAAATCAAAATCATCTTGTTTGACTATGTGTGTATAGATGAATCCTTCTTTGCACACTTAGTTAAATTATCATCTTGTGGAAAAGTTCACTCTAAGACAACATCTAACCTCTTAGAGTTTATGAGTTCATTATCCCAAATCAAAATCAAAATCAAATCAAATCAATCCAAAATAAAAAATCCAAAATCCAAAATCAAAACATCAAATCCAAAGTCCTAAAGTTTAGTATCCCCCTCAAGGTTTCCTAAGAGTTCAATCATCAACCAATCCTCCATCCTTCATTATCACCATCATCATCCTTTTGATCCTCATTTTCTTAAACTTTCTTTTTTGTACCTAAAGATTAGATCAATCCAAAGAATTAGAGGTTCATCTCTTACCTTCTTGAAAATTGATCCCTATTTTATGGTTCAAACTAGGTCTCAACACAAGAAGAACATGGAAACAAACAAAGAAACATCAACTTCGAGTGGCCTAAGCCAAAACAATTCTGAAATCAATCCCGTGGGATCAAGCAATCCCCTAACCAATCTTCCTCTATCATCACAAAATCCTCAAGAGGAAGTCAAGTGGAAGACGTCACCAATAATTTCTTAGGGATGACACAAGATGAGATCATTGAAATGGTTCAAAATATCGAAACTCATAGAATTGTCAATACCATGATGAGACTCAATCCCTCCCAATACATGCTTGAATTAGCTAAAGAAGGGGCTAAACTCCCTTCCAATTTTGATGTAACCACTATTTTGGAGAAGCACCCTAAGATCATGACCCCAATCTCATCCACACCCCTAATCTTATCCACACCTTCATTTCAAAGCATCACCCAAAGCATCCCACAAATCACATCATCCATTGCTCCAAATCAACCAATTGTTAACAAGGGGGGCTCATTTATTAATGCATTACAAACACACCCCCTTGTGAACAACCAAGATTTGGATGCGAACACTATCTTGGGTCAATCTGCCCCATTAAATCAGTTACACCCACATGTTCTGCTCACCTTTCAAGACCCCAATGACCCATCATCATCTTTTCACGTGACATTGACATACCATCTCAACACACAAACCTCTCTCCCTATGACTTCACAAGGAGGAGGTGGGCTATTTGGACCAGGGGGTATTTTTAACCCTTCATCTTTATTTCCACAAGGAAGTACACCACCCATTTTTCCATCAATTCCACCTTTTCCATTAACATCCACACCACCTATTGGTTCGGGGTTACCTCCTTTGCCACCACTCAATCAAAGTCAAAACAACCTTCTGATCATCAATCAAAACCTCATGCCAAATCCTCCAATCTTTCCATTGATATCACAACAACAGATGGCAACCATCCAAGCAACCCAAACAATCACAACACCATCCATAAATGTGGTCTCTCAAGGACCAAGCATATCAATTGCACCATCCACCACACAAATCCCCACCCCCAATACAACAACACCCCTCATCACAGCAACAAACACCATCCCAAATCCACCGTCACCACCTCCAAAATCAAACACAAAAAACCCATATAGCATCATGTTGCAAGCCGCTCAATAGGCTTCCTATCAAAAGTCACTTTAGCAAATTCAAAATCAAAAAGCTGCACAACTAGCTGCTCAACAAGCCCAAGCCACATAGCAAGTGCAACAAGCACAACAAGCACAATAGGCTGCTCAAGCTCAAGCCTTATTACAACAACAAGAAGCCACCCAAGTTGTGTAAGCCACACAAGCTACACAAGTGGCCCAACAGGCACAAGCCCAATACCAAGCTTAGCGAGCGCAAGTGCAAACACAATACCAGGCACAACTGTAAGTAACCAAACAACAAGCATATCAACAAGCCCTGCAACAATACCAAGTGCAACAAGAAGTAACATTACTAGCCCAACAACAAGCGTTGTTGGCACAACAAAACATGACCAACAACAAGCATTGTTGGCGCAACAACAAAAAGACCAATAACAAGTGTTGTTGGCACAATAACAGATGTAGGCACATTGACAAGCCTTGATTGCACAACAGATCTTGCAACCAAACCCCACCAACACACCCAACACTCCACCCATCACTCAAACACCTCGACCACTTCAAAACACATTCACTCCACCCCTGATCCACAAGATGATGTAACAACACAAATCAAATTGCTCTCGCAACAAGTGCTCAATCTCCAATTAGGGAAAACAACAAAGACACCAAGCAACTTGTGTCCCTATCCATTCAACAAGAGTCTAGAAATGGTACCATTCCCAAAGGGGTTTGAAATCCCTAAGTTCGACAAATATTGTGGGCTTGGTAATCCAGAATATCATATCAGAGAATTCCAAGTACATTGCATGGAGGTCGCATATGATAATACATATCTGATGTGGTTATTTCCTTGAAGTTTGGTTGGTCCCACCATGGAGTGGTTCTCTCACCTTCCTCTTGGCATCAAAAAGTTCCAAGAGATTGTAGACGCATTCATAAAAAACTACGCCTTTAATATCGATATGGATGTTAGCCTAGAGGAACTATCTGTGCTTAAAAAAGCCAAGGGGGAATCATTCACTTCCTTCTTGCAAAGATGGTGATCCAAGGCTAATAGAAGCAAATGGGCCATGCCTAAAGAACAAGTTTGCACCATCATCACCAACCTTGAGAAAACCTCGGCATTTCATCTTAAGGTACAATGTGTCACCACTTATGACCAACTAATCCCCAAGGCGCTCAACATCGAACGAGCCCTTATTGCACAAGGGCGAACACCTTCATATCAAGAAAATCAAGACAATTGACCATCCACCAACTATAATGAAAAACCTTGCACGTGGGTGAGGAACAAAAATGTCACCAATGATGGTGTGGTGGATGCCAAGGTCATAATCAACACTCTGAAGAAAAACACCCAAACCTACCAACAACCGCAAAACAACAATCGAAACAAAATGCAAACCAATGTGGTATCACAGAAACCACCAAATAATTAGGTCAAAAATCTAAATAATCAAGGGGTACCACCTCTGCAAAACAAAAATCCCCATTAGCAGAAGTACACTGCCCTTGGGGAACCAATCGAAGTAGTCATGGAGAAACTGATAAACGAAAACCTCATAAAGATTCCCACTTATGAGAACTATCAAGAACCCCAAGTAAAACTACAATGGTACAATGAGAATCACCTTTGTGATTTCCACAAAATCAAGGGGCACACAACTACTAGTTGCATAAGGTTGAAAAATCTAATCCAAGACCTTATTGATGACAAGATCATAAATGTTGAGCAACCGGTTGGGAATCAGAACTTAAAAATATACATGAATCCAATGCCAGATCATAACCAAGGGAACAACCATGGAAAACAAAAGTATTCCAATGTGAACCATGTGTATGATCATGTCGTCACATCCATTGATGAAATGGTCACTGTTTTCACCATCAAAGGAGCCAAAGTTGATTGTGGAGTCACCACACATGGTGGAAAAGTCACCATTGCTGGACCGTCACAACCACCTAGAGAATCCACCTCAAATCCAAAGTCTGTTTCTCATGGTTATAATGTCCTAGACCAATTGAAAAGAACCCCAGCCAATATCTCCATCATGGAGTTGTTGAAGATATCCCCAACACACAAAAATATCCTAGAGGAAGCATTGGCTTCATCCACCATCTTCGTGGATCTTGATGCTGACCAGTTCCAAGCTATGGTCAGAAATATCACCACCTCAAGCCTCCTAAGATTCTCTGATCAAGAATTTCCCGCCCAACCATCTCACAATCGTGCACTCCACCTTGAATTCCTAGTTCATAAAAACAAAGTGAAGAGGGTCTCGGTGGATGGGGGTGAGGGTCTCAATATCTGTTCCCTCAAATTAATAAAGAATCTGGGATTCTCAGAATACGCCATTGAAAAGGGTAAGGGCATCACAGTCAGAGATTATGATGATTAGGAGCGAGTGTCTCAAGGCACTATCCAGCTCCTTATTCAAGTAGGGCCAGCCATTATGGAAACAACGTGTCAGGTCCTTGACCTTGATTTACCCTATAACATTCTCCTTGGGCATCTATGGATTCATGGGATGCAAGCAGTTGCTTCCACCTTCCACCAGTGCATCAAGTTCCCGTACCAAAATCAGGAGGTCACAATTAATGGTTATCCTGAGCCCTTTGCCTACTACAAGAGCCTAGAAGCAAAATATTATAAAATCCCCCAAGTTTTGAAAAATGATGAAGGCCCCACCACTCTATATGTAGACCCAGCTACATTGGCCTCCACTTCTGAGAAAAAGACACCTGCCATCCCTAACATATCCAAAATCAAGGTCATCATCTAGGACAATGGGTGTGGGGATTATAGAATGAAGAAAAGTGCCTTTGTGATAGGAGAGTTACTTCAATCTCCTAGGACTTATGGGCAACCCCAACCAGCTGAAACATCATCCCATACTTTCAAAGAAGACCCCTCTAGATTAAGGTCTTGGGGAGATCTAAGTCAGGAAATAGTAGATGAAAGAGACATATCCAGTCTCCTATATCAGGATGAAAGGCCCGTGCCTAATCTTCTAATTGATGAAAGCAACAAAAGACTACAAATGATGCTCGGTATGGGCTATGACTGAAACAAGAAACTCAGGAATAATGACGACATATTTGAACCCCTCATTTCGAAGAAGCGATTAAGAAATCTTGGTCTTAGAAGGTGACCATACTTGGAAAAGGTGCCTCGGTTAGAAAGGTCAAAACTCCTCCTTAGCTATTAGTAGCCACCCTTCAATTACCAATATCCACAGGTCTACCCTTAGACAACTTTACCTTTGACATAAATGATGTGTGTAGTAGTGATGAGGATCCCATAAATGACTTGCCTACGCTTTTCGAAGATTCTTCCCTACTCATGATTATTACCTTGTCTTTTGAGTTAGACCATCAAACCCATGAAATCAGCCTTGTCTATCCCCAGCTCATCAATTACGACCAATTAGGACCATCGATTCTAGACACTTTCGAAAATGATGAAGCGCTCTTGAAATTCATGGGATTATGGGATATGGTACCATATGGAGATCACAAGGCCGGGTTCAACATCATACTGGACACACAAGCCTATTATGGGGAAATGATTGAATCCTTTAGTCGCAAAAGTGAAAATCTAAGAATAATCTCTAGGTCTTTGAGTGAAAACCACACCGTGGCACTCTCTTACTCGAAAAAAATAAAAATAAAGGACGTATCCAATGGTGAAAACTTCTCTGAGGCGTTGGAGGATGAAGGATTAGATCTTCCTCTCAGTGCAATTCATCAAGAGAAGTTTGTAGTATTCGTCGAGAAGTGCAATCCAATTAACTTGGGAACATAAGAACAACCACACATAACATTCTATGCAGAGTCACTTCTCATAGAAGAAAAAGAACTTCTAGTTGCATTCGTAAAAGAAAGAAAGATAAACTTTTCATGGACCTATGTCGACATGCCTGGGCTTGATCCAAAAGTTGTGGTTCATCAGCTAGCTGTGTACCCTGAAGCAAAGCTCGTCAAACAAAAGATCAGAAAGATGCATCCCTAGATTGCATTGTTGGTCAAAATGGAATTGGAAAAGTTCATAGATGCAGGGTTCATACGGCCGATCAATTATCCAGAATGGGTCTCAAACCTTGTACCTGTTTCAAAGCTCATTGGGGGCATTTGTATCTGCATAGATTTTAGAAATCTCAACAAGGCATGTCCTAAGGATGACTTTCCACTTCCAAACATTGACATGATCGTGGATATGACGACAGGACATGAGATGTTGTCGTTGATGGACAGGTTCTCAGGCTACAACCAAATCATGATAGCTAAAGAAGACCAACATAAAAAAAAATTCACTTGCCCATGGGGGACATATTGCTAGAATATGATGATGTTTGGGTTGAAGAATGTGGGGGCCACCTATCAGAGGGCCATGAAACTAATCTTTCATGACATGATCCAAAAAACTCTGGAAGATTACGTGGATGATATATTAGCCAAATCCAAGAAAAGACGAGTTCATATAGCCGCATTGGGCTCCATCTTTGATAGGTTGGAGGAATACAAAGTCAGACTCAATCCAAAGAAATGTGTCTTTGGAGTACAGTCAAGAGATCTCCTTGGGTACATTGTGTCCATGAGAGGAATTGAGATAGATCCTGCTAAGGTCAAAGCCATTCTTGAAATGGAGGCACCTAAAACACTAAAACAACTAAGGGGTTTACAAGGAAGACTCCAGTCCATCCGCTGATTCATAGCGCAACTAGCAGACAAGGCTGTCCCCTACTCTCATCTACTCCACAAGGGGGTAGCATACAAGTGGGATGAAAAGTGTGACCAGGCCTTCAACAAGATCAAAGGATACTTACTCACACTGCTAGTCCTCATGCCGCCAATTCTAGGAAAACCTTTGATCTTATACATATCCACAATAGCAACAACCCTCAGTGCTCTCCTAACGCAGCATGATGAAAATGGAAAAGAGAGCTATCTATTATATCAATAGAACTATGGTGGGCCATGAACTGAACTATACATCCATTGAGAAATCCTGTCTAGCAGTTGTATTTGTAACACAAAATTTTATACATTACATGCTAGCCCATCAGATAAAACTTATCACAAAGATAGATCCCCTTAAGTACTTTCTTTCCAAAGCAACACTTACAAGGTAGATGGTCAAGTGGGTTATGATGCTCACAGATCATGACATTGAATATCTAGAACGTAAGGCCATCAAAGGACAAGTTATTGCATACCAACTGGTAGAGGCACCAATCTACTTAGAAAATCCCCTTGTCTTAGAATTCCCCGACGAATCAATCTTCAAATTAAGTTTAGTGGATCATTGGAAAATGTACTTTGATGGATCCTACATGCAACATGGATAAGGGGTAGGGATCTTCTTCATCACCCCACAAGGAGACTGCATTCCAAAATCATACAAGTTGTCATTCCTATGCACAAATAACATAGCGAAATATGAAGCTCTTGTCATAGGGCTAAGAATAGTAGTGCAATGGTGGATAGTGGCACTCAAGGCATACAAAGATTCATAGCTCATAATCAATCAAGTAAAAAATGAGTATCAAGCCAAGAATGATAAGCTAACTCCATACAAGAAATTGATGGAAAGTCTTAAGGAGTTCTTCATTGATATTACATTTGAGCAGCTACCAAGAGTAAAAAACAAAGCGACAGATGCAATGGCTACAATCAGATCACTCATAGAAATCCCATGTGACATCCCAAAGCAAGAATTCCTCGTAGAGTAGCTTCTCATGCCTGTGTTTGAGGTACTAGAGTATGAATTTGTGTACAAAATCGTTGGTCCCGGTGATCCTTGGTACCATGATATATACACTTATCTAAGAATAGGAGTCCTCCCAGCCGACATAACCCCGAACCTCAAAAGAGCCTTTGTAAAAAAAGCATCCCGTTTTCTCATCCTAGGAGATACCCTTTACCATAGAAGCATTGAAGGAACCCTATTACGTTGTTTAAATGCTGAGGAGGCATTGACTGCCTTAACCAAGGTACATAATGACATTTGTGGTTCACACTCGAGTGGTATGACCTTGGCCAATAAATTTCTAAGGATGGGGTACTATTGGCCTACAATGGAAAGAGAAGCACATGACTATGTCAAAAGGTGTCTACAATGTCAGCAACATGGGGACCTCATCCATGCACCAGCTCAAGAGCTCCACTCGATTGTCACACCATGGCCCTTTTCGCAGTGGGGGCTCGATCTCGTTAGAAAAATCACCCACACCTCATCCAATCGACACAAGTTTACCATCACTTCCACTAAGTACTTCACCAAGTGGGTGGAAGCCATCCCCATGACTTATATCACTGGAAAGCAGATATCAAAGTTCATCCTAAACTACTTAATTTTCCATTACGGTGTCCCTCAAGCCATTATCTTAGATAATAGGACACCTTTCAAGAATCAAGATGTTCATGACCTATGCCACAAGTTCAAAATCCAACATAGCTTTTCCACTCCATATTATCCCCAAGGAAACAACCAAGTTGAGGCTACAAATAAGACCATCCTAAAAATCCTCAAGAAGACGGTCAATGAAGCTGGTTGTGATTGGAATCTCTAATTGAATCTTGCCTTATTGGCCTATCAAATGATTATCTGCACACCAATAGGTGCCACCCCATTCTCCTTGGTCTATGGATCATAAGCCATATTACCCATTGAGATCGAGCTCCCATCACTAAGAATATCATTGTAGAATCTCATCACAGATGAGGAACATCGGGTATCATGACTAAATGAGTTGGAGATACTGGATGAGTAGCGTATGGATGCCTTAAACCATTTGCAAGTGTACTAGAACTGATTCAAGAAGAGCTATAACAAGAATATTAGGAGTCAGAACTTCCAGGTAGGAGAACTTGCGTTGAAGGAGAATTAGAAGAACGTTCCAAATCCAGATGGTAAGGGAAAATTTGAACCCAATTGGTTGGGACCTTTTTTCATCACAACAAGCTATAAGTTAGGGGCATATCGGTTATCAACACTAGAAGGAAAGCCTCTGCAGGAGCCCATGAATAGCTCCCATCTCAAAAAGTTTTATGCCTAATTCTTCAAGGTGTAAAACCAAAAAATACAAAAACAAAATTAGAAAATGTCCTAAAAAATGGTCACCTTGATGTAAACCTGGCAAACAGGCATCTTGGTGATAACAAAAAAAATAAAAAATAAAAAAAGGATTAAAAACAATAAAGAGAAAATTCATCTTCTAGTGAAAATCACTTCAGTGGTGCTTTGGGCAAGTACCTTGGTGAAAACCTGGAAAATAGACCCTTGTGTAAATAAGAACATTCCATCCACCAGGATCTCTATGGCTCATTCTATATCATCCATCCATCACATTTCCATCATCCATTTATATCCATCCATCACCCATCCGCATCCACATTATAGCTTGGTCCTATGTTCGTATCATGATCCCTCCTAGTACTACTCGACTCATTCTCAAGGTCAATTTGTCATTCCTTTATCTGAGTAGTCTATTGCATCATGTTGGGGGAATGTTCTTGCATCCAATTGAATCCGTGTATATCCTTGAAGTCTTCCTAAAATCAGAAAAAACCAAAAACATCAGAAAATTAAAAAATCCAAAAACATTCAAATTATATCAAAATCCAAAACAGGTCAAAAAGTCAATCAAAAAGTCAAAAAATAGAGTCATCTTGTCGAACTACACGGTCTCTAAGCTTTGAACGTAGGCAAGGTTGATCCTTGATCATCCCCGAGAAACTTAGGTTAGTCCTTTAGGAGTCTGTCATAATAAACTGGCAATCCCTTTGTTTATATCTCATCAATAATCGAGTCTGTGTTAGTCAAACTACATGGTCTCTACATGTATAACGCATGCAAGGCTAATTTTTTGATCAACCCCCGAGGCCCCTAGGATAAGTCTTTAGGTTAGTCTCTTGGTCAAAATCTCATAAAACCCCAAAACATTTGAAAATTCAAAAAATCAAAACATTTGTAAAACCTTGAAAATACCAAAAACAACCTCAAAACATTTCAAAAAACTCCAAAAAATCCAAATATTTGAAAAAATTCATCCATCCCCATCTCACTTTCACCCGCAATAAACATCACTCATAATAAATCAATCGTCATCCTCAACCTTTGGTGAAACAGTCAGAAACAAGTCTAGTTGGATAAAAGTGAAAACTCAAACGTCAAGGTCTCAAGTCTAGGTCAGTACATAAACAAGTTAGTCAACTCTTTGTGTCAATAGCCTATCATCCAATCAATCCCAAATCAATTATTTGATAACATCATGTCCTAGGATGCATCCTTCCTACAATGGACATCAACATTAGGCATCATCGTAGTTTAGTCTTGGCTAGCGGTATTGAAGAACATTGGCTTGTTTGTTTACTTGATCTTTTCTTTTGATTTATCTTATTGTGCTCATTCCAATGACCTCTCAATGATATCTAATCAAAATGATTTAGAGAGAAAGGAATGGGGCAACGATCATTATCATTTTATCTGCTATGCTTGTTGGATGTTCTTGTAATATAACCTTGGTCATGTGTGCTTTGTTTTGGTGAAGGGAGAGTGTTTTAGGTGTCTTGTTGACCATATAGGAAGGATTTCCTTTCTATGTTTTGGTCTAAGATGTTTGAAAAATATGAACTGCATTTTAAATAAGGTTTCGTATGCCAGGTGTGAACAAGGATACTCCTATCTTTTTGTCAAGTCAAAGTCCATCACACTAGGTGCAATGCCATCCTAGTTCTTTATACCTTGATGCATTGTGCCTATGTGTATTATCAAACATAAGGTAAATGGTCCTTTTAAAATCTCAATCCTTGGTAAGCAAATCATCATCATTATCATCATCTTTTGACTTGTTGGAGTCTCTTACTTTCTTTTATCTTCTAAACTATGCTAACATGGTACCATGACAGTTAATCACAAATCATTGCCATTGCATCCATCCTGCATCCACAAACCATTAGCACAATGCATATCATATCATAACATATAGGAAACACTGACCATCTCACATGCATTGTATTTCATCATTTCATAATATAGATTGGTTATTCTAAGCATCTCATAAACCATACATTTGCATTCATTACATAAGCATAAAAAGAATCATCACATAAGCATTATTAACTCATATCATATACATCATCGAAGCATCCATTGCATCATCACATATACATCATAATATTATTCATTTTGCATCTATTACATAATCATATAACATCATATGCATATTATCCATTTATAAACATTTTCATCCATGAGCTTGTCATATCAGGACATATGCATCATTACATAGGCATTAAATGCATCATCACATAGGTATCACAATAAAAGCATCATCACATCATATCATGTGCATCATCATGTTGTCCATAAATGCATCACCATATCATACTTAAGAAAGATAATGAAAAATAAAAATATTGCATTTCATACATTTTATCATCATCATCCATTAGGTGCATAATATAGATCTGATAGTCTAAGCATTTCACATATCATAACATTTTCATTATCCATACAACATCATAAAAGTGCATAGAAAAGATACTGAAAAAGATATGCATCCATCATATCATAACATTATATAAACATCACATAGAACCATCACATTGCATCATATAGAATAAAGTCATAAATTCATCACATAAAATAAAATTCACCCATAAATGCATAAATAGAATAGAACACATCATATTGGAATGAATCATCTCATATCATTTCATATATCATCAAAATAATATACATTGTCATGGTACAAAGGATCAAGATCAAGTGCATAGTACAATCACCCACTGGGCTATCAAAAATGAGCCCGTGGATCTCAAAAAGAATAATGTCTCTGATAAGTGAACGAGCTAGCCTTGTTGGCTGCTCCCCCTACCACCTAGCCTCTTCCTGTGCTCCTCTAGAGGACTGTATCCTATCTACTGAGAATAATCAGGAACTTGTGCTACTCGAGGCACAACATGGTGGTAATATACACGATAATACTCGACCTCTCGAATGATGTCTCAATATGCTCGCATAGATACTGTGCTCCAGGAGGCGGAGGCATCCATACTCTCTAACTATTGTCTCTGACCCATCTCCTGTGCAACTTGTAGCTCGATAGCCTGCCGCTGCTAAATGGTCTAATCTCTCTCCATTGTAAGGGTCAAGACCTGCTATCTCACCTGGTCTCTTTCCATGGTCAACACTTGTATCTGCTCATGTAGTTGTAATATCTACCCATCTCTCATGTCTGGCTGTGGTGGTGGCTAGATGGGTCGCTGGTCTTGGTGACCATCTCTAGGTGGGGATCTCTGCCTATCCTGGTCCTGATGACCATCCTGAGGGTGATCCTAGCCATCCCTCTAATCTTTGTGCTACTCGGGTTGCTGTTCTAGCTGACCTTTGCCTCCTCCTTTGCCTCGACCACCATCCTTGTCTCCATCCCCATCACCATCTCCCCTGCCTCCTTGGCCCCGTCCTCATCCTGCAGCTCGGCCTCTAGGTCTCCTCCACGATAACTGTGCACTAGGCACTATCAATCAAATTGGCAATTGGAACCAATCCCTATAGGCCTGTGTTGTACCTGGGTCCACCTGTCCTTGATCATAAGGCCATGGCTTGGCCACTAGCTACATGAAGCTCTGTACTGCATTCACTGCTAGGATCATCTGACCCCATGTCATCTCCCTCATAGTACGGGCGAAGATGGCTACGTACTTGTCATCGAGACGGTCTTGTGTGTCCCCAAACTATCAGGCTACACAGTCTGGAAGATACCGCTCTATCATGATATGCTCATGACCCTACATCAATTGGTCTTGCCTAGAAAAAATAACTGTTGTACATCATCGTACCAGGCTGGCTGCCCAAGGTAAGGTCTCTAGGTGAAAACTATCATCTCGTCAATGACCCGCCGCCAATGTCAAATACCTATTGCTCCTGTATGAGAAAAGGTCAGTGCACCCCTATATCTCCAGATGACTGGATCATCCTACTTCATGTCAACTGGTGTAACTCTAACAAAGCGAAGCACTACAATGTGCTCCCAGGCCCAGATGTGTAGTAGTGACTCCTGATCTGACATCCCAATTATCATAGTAAGCAAACTCATGTAGATCATGGTATAGGGAGGCTAGCATCACTGGCACCCAAGAAAATCACTCCCTCCATTGGAGCATCTACTCCCAAGCAAACCCCCATCATGGGATAAAGTATCGGGCACGCCGATCTGGTGCTATGAGCCCTGCGATGATCACAACCACTATCAATCTGAATGACAGTACCACGATCCTGTATCACTCGAGCTCGATATGTCCCTCTGAGAAGATGATCTCGAATAGGCCCATGATCTCATAGCACATGTCTCTCTCGGCATCCACATCATAGATAACTCACTCTTTGTGGATGGGAAAACGTAGAATATGCCACACATCCTCTAGGGTCACTATGGCCTTTCCTATGGGAAGGTGGAACGAGGATGTCTTGTTGTGCCAACACTCTGCCAATGCTGTCATCATGCCTAGATGTGTCTGGATGACTGGGGCATATGCCACATACCATATTTCAATCGCCCTTAGGTGCTCCTGGAGTACCTCATGCAATGGGGGGTCCTGGATCAATTTTCTCAAAATGGATGATCTATGCTCATGTGAATGGACCTGCTTCATGTCCTCTTGCATCAGGAAAGTCACCACGTCAAGTTTCATGAAAAATCGTGATCCTATTTGAAGTTCACACAACCAAATCAGCATATGAGTCATAGTTTGAAGAGGTCAACGGTGCTATATGGCACCACTAGGATCCTAAAAGTTCCAAACTTCACTACCACAGTGCAGTTTGAAAGAGACCTAGTTTGACCCCTAAGACCTAGATTCCAAATAGGACCGCCGCAACACTATTTGCAAGTGTGACACACTTTGAAGGTAAAACCCTAATTCTAAACTTTTCCGCCGCAGTGCAACTCGCATTAGTGGTGCAATTTAGGCCCGTGCTTCACCGATTTGAGCTTTTCAGTGGTGCTATATAACACCGCTTGACTTCGTTGACCCCTAGGCCCTAATAAATGCACTCAAAAATCAAAAAATGAAGTCGAGGAAAGATGACTTACCACTGGTCCTGTGTCGAGAAGCCTCTGGTACACTCACATGCACTCAGAAATGTGGTGGGGAAGCATGTGTTGCACCATCTCAATCAATGCTTAGAGCTCAAGTTGCAGGAATTCTAAAGGTTATGTGTGCAAATGAATTGGAAGTGCCCCCTTGAGGCCTATTTAAGCCCAAAAGTTAGGGTTTTTTGACCCTGTTTAGCCGTCCAACTAGGGTTTTGGACCCCCGAGCCCATTTTCACCCAACTGAGGGCCATTTTGTATCGTTTTTCGCATTTTTGCACATTTTTGGCATTCGAGAGCCTTTTTGGACCCGTCGACCACCTTGTCCTCCTTTTTTGTGAGATCACCCAAAAATCAAATTTTTCGTCTGATCTCTCGAGGGGGTAGTATACCGGAATAATTCCATCACCAAGGCAACAGTGGAGAATTTTAAAAAATCAATTTTTTTTTGAATTTTGATGGAGACAGGTTATTCTTTGAACCAATGCAATGAGTACTTTACTTCAAAGAGGGGCAAAATGTAGGCACATAAAATATACCAATCACACTTGATCCTGATTACTAACATCGCTTCATCCTGAATCATCCCCTTTGCTAATCGTTTAATCAAATAGTTTGTATTTGATTAAATTCATCATATTTCATCCCTTAATTAAATAAATCAAATTTATCTAATTAAGTCATCATCTCCTATTAATTGAAGAAATCAATGTTATTTAATTAACGATATAGTCTCTATTTAATTAAATAATCCATTTTATTTAATTATATTTCTAAAGTCATTCTCTTAAATTGAATCAATCTTTATTTAATTTAATCTAACATCATCTCCTTTTAATTAAATAAATCAAATTTTTTATTTAATTAAGTCTAAATCATATTCCTCTCAACTTTGATTTGAATCAATCCAAAAATATAAATCAAATTGTCACATCAACTAATCTCCTTTTAATTTAATCAAATCTTGATTAAATTAGTCTTAATCCCCTAAATTCTCTAGATTTTGCCACTTGCTCAATAAATAATTTCTTTTGATTTATTAAATCTTCTAATTTCCCTCAACATGGCATAAAAAAGGGAATATTCCTCCAAGTTTGAAAATCCCTCCCAGTGGATTTGTCCTTCCAACAAGGCATTCAATATCTCTTACATGTCCTTGTGCATTGAGCCAAGTGGCATTTACGTCATTTATTTCTCCCTCCAACATGTCATTTCGTAAATTTGAAATTCCACCTAATATTATTGATTGGCACATTCAACAAAATGTGCTCCACCTTTGTCCACTCACATGTTTACAAGTGGCTTAATGTTATTGGTTGGTCTTTTATCCCACATTCATCCTTTTTGCCTCATTCTCCAACATTCTCATCGATAAATAAGAGGCTTTCCTTTGTATTTTGGATCCACAACTTCATGCAAAGTCATAATCCTCAGATTTTGAATTTTGCTCATCTATCATTCATCCATTTTCAAGTTTTATAGCTAGGTTATGCAGGATTTTCTCCGAGGAATCATCAAATCATCATCAAGATATCATAAAGCTTACAAGGGATTGGGAAAGGGCCATTTTCCACATCAAAATGGAACCAATTCCCCCATGGGATTGAGAGTTTGCATATTCTAATAGGATTTAATAGCTTTTTTTGTTGTGTTCTTCATTTATTTCCTATTTTGTGCATTGTAAATGAATTCTAGGGGGAATGTGGATTTAAACTTGCATATTGATCTAATTGTGTGATTGTTTGTTGTGTTTGTGTAGGTCTACAATCTCCATTCACACTTCTAATCACCTACTTTGAATAAATGCAGCTGGATTTATCCAAGTGGGAATTCAACAAATATTTTCTTTTCCACCCTAGGGTTGTGCAATCTTGGAATCAGTTAAACACATTGCTTGGATCCAAAATCTTGAAAGAAAACATTTAACAAGGACATCAAATTTCAAACCCTTTAAAGGAGGCAAATACCTTTGAAAAGTCCAAGTATTACTGCTTGTCCCCAAAGATTTATCCTTAGAGGCTTCTAAATACTTGGGCCTATTTCTCAATTTGTTTTCTCCAAAGTCAACATAAGGAAACTATGGCTTTGACTTCTTGATTCTCACATAATGGACCTTGTGGAATGAAAGAAGGTCTTGGCATAGACATTTAGTTTGAAACTTAAGCAAGACAAGTGGATGTGGTAAAAAGCAAGTCATTAATCAAGATTAACTCAAATTGAACCCCACACATGTGCTTGGTCTCTTTTGGTCATATGGTTTTCCATACAAATATTCGTATTTTGGTTTGAACCACTCTTAGGGAAAATCAAGTTCTTCACTATCTTGGTCTTGAAAACAAAGTCTCTCTAGGTTCATTTAGGATCAAAATCTAACACTTCATCCATCCCAAACATCTATCAAAATGCACCCCACCAAACAACTTTAGAGCTTTGGAAACATCATTGTCTAGACTTGGGTACATCCTTAAACCAAATCAAAATCATTTGTTTAGTTAGGTGTGTGTGGATGAATCCTTCCTCACATGCTTAGTTAAATTATCACCCTTTTGAACGAGTTCATCCTAAGATAACATCTAACATCTTGGGATTCACAAAGTTCATTATCCAATTCAAACCAATCAAAATCAAATCCTAAAGTCTAGAATTGATCCAAAGTTCCTAAAATTTCAACATCCATATCATTCACCCCTTTCATCCTTCATCTCATCATTAGTCCTAAATTCCTTAGAGGTCAACAAGGTAAAAAAAAAAGAACATGGAATATAAACTTGATTCATATATCATGAGTAATCTAAATCAACCAAACTATCAAATCCTTACAATTCCAATTGATTATCAAAACTCACATTTATACAATCCATACATGGGATCATTATCTCCTACAAACCTCAATGGTAGAACAAATGTGAGTATGCCCAATCTAAATTTTGAAACACCTTTCCCTATGGTAGATTTAAATCAAAATCCAAACCTACAAATTTATCAACCAAACAATCAACACATGAGTCTCCAACAAAACAACATTATCCACCAAATCCATACATTCCAAATGTGAATATACCAAGTACAATTTTACCAAACATGAACATTTCAAATCCACACTCAGTAAACTTTGGGATAGATATGTTTGTGAATCATAAAATGTTGTTGAAAGTCCAAACAATATGTTAATGACTTCATGTATTGATCCAAGTCAAGGTAACACCATGCAAAATCAAAGTTACCTAAATCAAGGCAATGTAATTCCCAACCACAACAATGTTCAATTTCAACCTGTAATGAAAGATCTAAACATCATCCCAAATCAAAACATTGTCCGAGATCAATTTGTCCATGATCCCATACAAACACCACAAGTAGACATTCCAAATATGCTTGAAAAAAAACCAAATCAACTATATCAAGGGTGTCAAGATCAAAATCAAGATCAAATTTTGTGAGATCAAATTGCTACACTTACCAAAATAGTTGATTAATTGTGCCAAGAGACATCTCCACCCCAAAATCAATACACTCTTCCATTGGTTAAACCATGTCATCAAAGCATTGAGTTGTGTCCACAACCACATCAAGAACAATATCTCCAATGTTAAGAGGTTGGATATCAAGATCAACAAAATCAACAACAAACCCAATGACCACATCTCGAAGATCAATCACCACATTTCCAAGATCAATCACAACAAGAATCCTCTCAACAACCACAAATCTCACAAGATCACAAATATGAATACACTCCTTTTGGAGATGCAATCGAATCAGTGCTAAGAAAGATACTCGATGCAAAACTCATCACTCTTCCAAAATTAAGGGCTTTCAAATCTATCCTAGACTTCCCTTGGAATAGGGGCAGATCTTACTATGAGTATCATAGAGAAAATCTTCATAAAACATCAAATTGTATTCAACTCAAAAATATCATCCAAGACCTTATTGATCAACGAAAAATAATTATTGAGGATAATGATTGGGATTCAACCACTAGTGATAGCAGTGACAATCTCTCCACCATAGTTGTTGAGAATAATGATCAAGATCAATCCATCAATGAGCACCTTGAAGCTGTGTCTACCTCATCCAATGATCAAATCAACATTTATCAAGAGTCACTTTTCAATCATGATCAAAATCCACCAACAATACCCAACAATGATCCAATTCAAGAAATGTTAACATCATTTGATCCTATGGTTGAAAACATTGACAATATCCCCACCACAATTTTTGGAAACCATGATCAATATCTATCCATCAGTGAGCACCTTGAAGAAGTTTCTACCTCATTCGATGGTCAACTCAACATACATCAAGAGTCACTTTTTAGTCATGATCAGAACCCTCAAACAACGATCTATTTCAAGGAGTGTTAGAATTATTTGATCCTATTGACATAATCCATGATCCATTGACCAATGATCATATTGAAAATGTCTCTACATCATCCAATGAGTTTGAGGACATATCTCAAGAATTCATTCCAAAGCATGATCAACATCTTACACCAAAGTCTAGCAATGGTCCTTTCCAAGACATATTGACATCCTTCGACCTCATGGTTGTATATATTGAAGGAATCTTCAACTTCATACTTGATCCAAATCCACTCAAAGCTCAAGAGGATATTGAGCCACTTCTCATGCCCAATGAAGACATCGAAGAACTCTTTGTAAGAAATCCATCCTTTGAAACTAACCCATGTGAAGAACTTGATCCAAAGCATGTCAAAATAAATTCCAAAATTAATCAAGATCAAGCATTTGTATCTTCAAGTTACTACAATGATCTAATGGACACTCTCCTATCTATACAAGATGTCACAAATAATGATCATATCCATATAGCACATACTCCTCCATCTACCCATGAGATGCTTTCTTTGGATGGACATGTGGATAATCTTCATTCAAAATAAGAGTCTCATACTCTTGATATCATTACCAAGGAACAAGATTATCCTACTCTTAACATTTTTACACATGATCAAGAAATAGAAAAATCTAGAGACAAATCAAAAATGGGTCATGAAGAAGGATTCTATAGAAGTTGTGAATCAGAAACATCCTGTGAAAGCATATCAAAAATGAATCATGAGGGAGACTTTTACGTGGATAGTGAATCATCAACAGCTCTTGAAGAAGCATTAAAATATGATATTTCACAAGATCAAGCCAAAGATATGAATCAAGAAGTTATCCCACTTATGGAGGATCCTATCGCCTATAAACTTCGATCACTTACCTTTTTTAGGGCAAGCTATCTTATCAATGAATAAGTTATCACCTTTGAAGATCCACAATAGAGTAGAGAAGGAGTAGCACCTTTTTTCCAAGATAAATCATATCCTATTGCAAATAAAATGTTTCAACAGATGAATTATCAAGGCAGAAGATTAGGCCTACATGAACAGGGTATCCTAGAACCAACATAAATTATTGGTAATTCTAAACATCAAGGTCTTGGTTATTCGACAATTAAGGGAGCTAAACATATCGGTGATACCTCTATAATACAAGGGGAAACTTTATCTAGTGCAAGCATAAACATAGGGAGCACAAAGAGTCCTTATGGTGAAACCAATGCCAATACTACAACCAACCACGTCACGAATCTTCATCCACCCATCACTCCATCCAAAAATTGGGACCAACATCAAAAGATGGATGTGAATCAAAGCAAGAAGAACATCATCAAAGGAAAAGAATTAGTGAAGCATGAAGGAAAAATCAAATACAAGTGGATACCAAAGCATACAAAGAAAAAATATCCCTATCAAACTCCACCAGTCAAAGAAACTATGGGGAAAAATAAAAAAGGGAAAAGTATCCATCAAATATTTCCACAAAGGAAAAAGAAGGCTTCCCAAGCAACGTACAAATTATATCAAGTAGTTGGTCCTAATTCTATGCACACTTTTGAATCCACCCATCATTGCCCATCTTCCCAAGTTTGGAGAGTCAAAGTTTCCAAGTTTTCAACCAATCCATCTCCTATTCCTAAACACACAACACCATCCACTCCTCCATGCATAATATCCAATTCTCATACTGACCATGTATTGGCAACAACCCTTGATCATAAGGATTCAAAAGGAATTCTATTGTGATGTGCACACAAAGATAGCATTAACTTCGGTATCAACAAAGTAGATCAAGAATCCCAAAAGTAGTATTCAAGTGCACGTATCTTGGCAAATCAACTTCTTCAAGTAGGATATCAATGGCACATTATGACATAAGCATCTATTTTTGCACCACCAGGTGGTTTATCACGAGCTTAAGAGCTTTCACACAAAAAATAAAAAAATATTGAAAATAGTAAAGATAAAAATTGTCCTCAAGTGAAAACCACTATGGTGGCACTTTGGATAGGTACCATGATGAAAACCTAGCAAACATGCGTCATGTGAAAAATTGAGCATCTACGTGCTCTAGTTTAGGTGGAAGCCTCTCAACCCATCTATTATAAATCCAACATTCCATCCATCTCATCCATAATAAATTCATTCATCCATAAACCATTTATCCAATCCATTTTCATCCATCTACATCCATAGTCCAAGTTATCTTGATCTTGACAAAATTTGGTGCACACTTTACACTTGCTTGTGGTAAATATCTTAACATGGGTCATTTTTATTGATCCTATCCTACCTACCATTATCTAAGCCATGAAGCATTATCCAAATGAGCATTCTTTATTCGAACACCTTATCTTATAGCAAGATAATCCTTGACATCATTTGCATGCTTACCATATCCATCCATCCACACATCTATCCAAGAATCCATCCATGGAATTTCGTACATTACTAGACACTAGGGGCAGATATTTGCATCTTGCTTTGAGAATAAATATTGATCTATATCTTCCAATTCATGTGGTGATCCGAACATTGGCAAACATGAAAGCAAATTGGTCAAAGCACTTGTGAGCCAAAAAATCCAAATCACTAGCCCATGGAACATTTTTGACGAAAAGTTGTTCCTTATCAAGTTTTATCTTTAATCGAACATCAATCCAAACAATCATTATTAGTTGCATCTAACGTATGCTTCAACGTCACATCAAATCATTAAATTTTTTTTTGTTCCAAATCAAGCTTCAAAATCCTGATCAATCAAATCCAATCAATCCATCATCATCTTGGGATATCCTTCCCAATCCTCATGTTGCTTAACACTATTTGCATTGTTGTGTACCCTCAAAAATGTTATCATCATCAATCCTGATCAATCAAATATAATCAATCCATCATCATCTCATAATATCCATCCCAATACTCGTGTTGCTTAAACACTATCTTTGCATTGTTGTGTATCCTCAACAATGTTATCATCATCAATCCATCAATTTGATCAATCAACCCTAGCTTGGTTTTCAACAAAATCCCAAAATAGATCATTGATATTGTCACACATATCCATATCCAAATCATCAAAATCATGCGAAAACTCCAAAAACATTCAAAACATATCAAAATCCAAAACAAGTCAAAATGTCATAAAAATATCAAAAACACGCTATTTGAACTACATCGTCTTTGAGCTTAAACGTAGGCAAGGCTAATATCTAATCAGCCCCCGAGACACAAAATTCAAAAAAATTATAAAATACCATAAAACACCAAAACATTGGAAAATTAGAAAATCAAAACATTTGTATGAAAATACCAAAAATAGCCTCAAAACATTTCAAAAACATCAAAAAGATCCAAATATTTGAAAAATTCATCCATCCCATTTCACATTCACCCGAAATAAACATCCACTCATAATAAGTCATTTTCATCCTCAACCTTTGGTGAAACAATCAAAAACAAGTCTAGCAAATTGAAAGTGAAAACTCAAACGTCAAGGTCTCCAGTCTAGGTCAGTAGGTAAACAAGTTGGTAAAATCTTGGTACTAATAGCCCATCATCCAGTCAATCCCAAAATCATCTGATAACATCATGTCCTAGGATGCATCCTTCCTACAATGGACATCAACATCAGGCATCACCATAGTTTAGTCTTGGCTAGAGCTATGAAGAACATTAGCTTGTTTGTTTACTTGATCTTTGTCTTATTGATTTATCTTATTGCGCTCATTTCAATGACCTCTTGATGATGTCTAATCAATACGATTTATAGAGAAAGGAATAGGCAACGATCATTATCTTTTGTCTTTTGTGCTTGTTGGATATTCTTGTAATATAACTTTGGTCATGCATGCTTTATTTGGTTTGTAGGGAGGGTATTTTAGGTGTCTTGTTGACCACATAGGAAGGCTTGCGCTTCTATGTTTTGGTCTGATATGTTTGAAATATTTGAACTACATTCTAAATAGGGTTTCATATGACAAGTGTGAACAAGGATACTCCTATCTGATTGTCAAGTCAAAGTTCATCACACTAGGTATAATGCCATCCTGGTTCTTTATACCTTTATGCATCGTATCTTTGTGTGTTATCAAACATAAGGTAAGTAAGCTCTTTTAAAATCCTAATCTTTGATAAGCGAAACATCATCAATATCTCATCTTATTTCTAATAAAGTCTCGATGACTCATAGACTTGTTGGACTTTTGCATCTTCTCGGGATCAAGGGTTGATCCCTCTCATTCTTCTACCCTCTTTTCACGCTAACATAATACCATGTCCATCATGCATCCACAAACCATTAGCATACATACATCTCATAATCATAACATATCACATCATCCATCTCACATGCATTGCATCGTCATTTCAGTTGTTTAGGATAATATAGATTGGTTATTCTAAGCATCTTAAAACCATCTCATTTGCATCATCATCATAACCATCCATACATCCATCTTGAACCTCTTTGTCACGAGATCGACCCTCAAATCAAACTTTTCGCTCGATCTCTCGAGGGAGCAGTGTACTAGTGTACTTCTCACTAGGCCAATAGTGGGGCATCCGAAAAATTAGAATTTTTTTGAACTTTCATCTCAACAAGGTTATTCTTTGAACCAACACAATAGGTACATTTCTTTAGAGAGGGGCAAAATGTAGACGCTCAAATTATCCTGATTGATATCATGCATTCGATCTTGATTAACTAGCACCGATTCTTCCTTTATCACGTCCACACTAACCAGTTAATTGAATAATCTTTATTTAATTAATTCCTCCTAAAAAATAGATAATACATGTTATCAGGTTATTTCATCATATCCTTCTTTTAATTAAATCCTAATGTTCTTTCTTTGATTAAATAAATCAACTTTATTTAATTAAATCCTAATGTTTCCTCTTTGATTAAATAAATCAACTTTATTTAATCAAATCCTAATGTTCCTCCTTTAATTAAATAAATCAATATATTTAATTAAATTGCTAATCTTCCAATATCCTCTCATTTGATTTAAATAAATTCAAGCATTTAAATTAAATGTCACCATCAACTAATTTCATCTAAGTTAATTAATCACAAATTAATTAACTCCTAAATCTTCCATTCCTCTAGCTTTTGCAAGTTGCACATGTAAATCAATTTATTTGAATTACTAATTCCTCCTATTTTCATTCAAATATGGCATATTCTTGGAATATTCCACCTATTTGAATTCTCCCTCCCAAAGGACTTTTGTCCTCCAACTTGGCATTAAAAGCTCTTACATGTCCTCTCCTTGAGCCAAGTTGGCATTAATTCCTCTTACATTCCTCTTACACAATTCGCCTCTTCAAATTCAAATTCCACCTACATGCATTTAACATGCACATTATTCAAAATGTGCTCCACTCTCCTTCATTAGCATGTTGACAAGTGGCACAATGCCATTGGTCCCCTCTTTAATCCCACATTCATCCTATTCTTCATTCTTCAAACCTTCTTCATTATAAATAGAGGCCTTATCTATTGATTTGGCATCCACAATCATCTAGATTTTATTGCAAGGTTATTATCCACAAGTTTATGCAAGTTCATTATCCATATTTTCATCCAAGTTATCATAGAAATTCATCACCCATAGCAAGGTTATTGACATTTTTCATCAAGGATCGCACCTCTACCATCAAGCTTATCAAGGGATTGGGAAAGGGCTTCTTTCCACATCAAAGAAGCACCAATTCCCCCATGGGATGCTGGTTTGAGCATTAGAATAGGATTTCATTATTAATTTACTTCATATTTTGCTTTGATTTCATGTTCTTATGTTGGAATGAATTTCATGGGGAATGTCAGTTTAAACTTGTTTGAGGACTATTTTTTTTTTGTTTATCCATGTTTGAACAAGTCTAGGCTGAAGCGTTCACTCAAACTATATGAAGCTATGCAATCTAAATAACAAGAGAGAAAAATGCTAGAGCCAAGGATGGAAAGAAGCTAGAGGTGAAGCTAGAAGGCCAAATGAGTTGAAATGATGACTTTTAAAGAGAGAAAAGAAGCTTCTCGGGCGGTACAAGGCATCCCCAACCGTTACCATTGACAAAGTTATTTGACAAGTGGAAAACATGCTCGAAAGTGGTCATTCAAATGTTGAAATGTCATAGGACACTAGTGTGGCACGCATATTTCCACACGACATGCTAGTGTCTGAACACATCACACTACAAAATGACAAGAATGAGAAAAGTATTGTTGAGAAGTTGTTGAAGATAATTTAGCATTGTTGCCATTGATGTCAAAACCCTAGATCTAGAAGGTTATGGCCTAGATGATGTACAAACTTAATCTATCCCATCGACTGCTATGGTGGTATGTAGTATGGATATTATCTTTGATTTGGATAAGTCATTAGTTCTTTTTGAGACATTTGTTGAATTAAGTTGATGCAGTATAATGAAGACTAATCTTTTGATGATGGTTGTTGTGCTCAAAGCTTACTCCGGGTAACCTTGCTATCCAAAACTTCATGTAGCATGCTGCAAGTTTTTGTATATCAAATTGTGGTTCTCTGATGGACATTGAAATTAATGAAAATCAATATTTGGTCTTGGTTGTGGCATTTTCATTGGCTCCAGAATATATTTCATGTCATCCAAAGTTTGTTATCTTCTGATAATTATGTTATGTAATGAACCTATCTTATGTATGACCTATCTTTGGTCCCTTGGTAACATGATAAGAAAATCTTTGTGCACAATCTATCTTTTGGGTCTGGTGCTAGCATGCAAGGTCTTACTGAATATCTCAAGGTTGTTCTTCATGGCGACATGTTTTGTGGTGATCTAATTCAAATTGTATTTGGTTGACTCAAAAGACTATGAAGACATTGTGTTTAGCCGACCTTGGAGATTGAGACGACATGGAATGGTATAAGTAAAGGTTGTTTTTGTCCGATGAATTGAAAAGTGTGGAGGATGATGTGTATGAGAAGATAAATGGTGTGAAGGAAGAAGTAATTTTTATTGCAGAATTTGTACGAAGAACTTGTACAAAAGTTTTTGATCAGATTTGTTGTAGATAGATATTATGCTCTTAACCAAAACTAAACTCATGCATATGTAGATGCAATTTCATCAGTTCACTTTTGCCAGTGAGACTATTTTTGTAATCTGTTGTTTTATATTTGGGTAGTGAGCCACCCTATAGTGAGAAACTTGGCATGAGCCCTTGTAAAAATCACCTTAATCGGTGCTTTATAATTGAGAATTAGCATTCTCCACGTTTTTTCCCTTCTTGGGTTTCCATGTAAATTTTAGTGTTCATTGTGCATGGTGTTGATTTGTGCTTTCATGTTCATTTCTATTAGTTGATTATCTGATTGATCTTGTTTGTTCCAGATTGATTAAAGTTAAGAAAATTGTTTTGGGATAACTAATTCACCCCCCCTCTTAGTTATCCAGACTGTACAACAATTGGTATCAGAGCTTGGTCCCTTGGAGATAGAGCTTAACTGCTTGAGGGAGATCTTGACAGTTTGAACAGATGGCAGGAGCTTATCAATTTGAGGAAGAACTGAAGATAATGTTAGATGATATGGAAAGCACTGAATTTGAAAATGAAGAATTGAAAGAAAATATCAAGGAGGCAAACACTTGTATTGCAAAGCTAAGGGAGAAAATCTAGAAGTTTAAAGCAAGACAGAAAGAGGTTAGCCAAGAATTAAAAGAGTCAAAGGAAAGCATTGTGGATTTAAAGCAAAAAATGGAAGAATGGAAGAAGAATGAAGAAAATTTAAAAAATACCATTAAACAGAAAATAGAAGAAAATGAGAAGTTAGATCAAGAGTTAAGAAGGTTGAAAAGAAAAGAAAAAGTGTGTGAAAGCAGCATAATTTTGGATCAACTCCTGTCCCTATAGAAATTTCACAAGGATAAGGGAGGACTTGGATTCACTGGTGATAACTTAAACTAGGATACTAAGGGTGAAGACAAAGCTATTGAAGTTGAAGCAAGATCTAGTGTAACAAGCAAGGTCGAAAACTCTAGAAAACATAAAAGACCTTCGTTTAGGTAACCAAATGCTCAAAGGTACTTATCATTCAATGGTCATTGTTTTCTATGCAAAAAGTTTAGACATAAGGCTATAGAATGTAGAAGCAAGATGGAACCAAGTATTCAATGCTTTAACTATCACACGTTTGGTCACAAAGCAAGTCATTGCAAGAGCGAATTATCTAATCTAACAAGAAGGAATGGAACGAATAATATCTTTCATGGAAATTTCTATTCATGTCGTGGTTATGGTCACAACTATAATCAGTGCAGACCTTGGGTTCACTCAGTCAAGTCAGGACAAAGATGTTTCAAATGCGGTCAACCCAGACATTATGTTAACACATGCAAATATATTTCTCCAGAAAAACTTGAGAACAAAAAGAAGGTTGCAGAATCAGGTGAATCTAAGAGGAAGACAATCATGGTTTGGAGGAAGAAGGAAACAAATGTGGACACTTCCATGGTACTGGATCCTGGTGCAAGCCCTTTCAGGAACTGAGCCAATCACCTTGGCTTAGGGGGAGTTTTGCATTGCATATCCTATCGGTTCCTCCTCTCTGAAGTAATTTTGATGTGATTTTCAACATGATTAAAGTTTGATCCTGTTGATGATAAATGATGAAACTTAATCTGGCTGATTGAAAATCAAAGTACAACTATTGGTGTCATCAATGTTCACTTTTGGTAGCGAAATCATTATGAGTAATTAAGAATAAAAGGTGGGAGTTTTCAAAATCATTCTGCATAGTTTGCAAAGGAGAAGAAGAAGAAGTTTCATTGAGCAATAAAAAGTTTGAGGAAGCTAAGCACGATGAAGGAATATGTTAACAGAGGATCGAGTAGCAGTATTCTGCTAAGGCTGAAAGGAGTTGAGTTGGATGAGTTTGATCATTAGAAGATGAAGGAGATGGAACTAGGGTTGAAAACGGATGAATTGCAGAACACAAATACTATGGGTATGGATTTATGGGGAGAATTTCCCTGGTTTTTAGAATGTAGAAGCAAGATGGAATGTAGAAGCAAGATGGAACCAAGTATTCAATGCTTTAACTATCACACGTTCAGTCACAAAACAAGTCATTGCAAGAGTGAATTATCTAATTCGACAAGAAGGAATGGAACAAATAATCTCTTTAATGGAAATTTCTATTCATGTCATGGTTATGGTCACAAATCTAATCAGTGTAGACCTTGGGTTCACTCAGTCAAGTCAGAACAAAGATGTTTCAAATGCGGTTAACCCAAACATTATGTTAACACATGCAAATATATTGCTCCATAAAAACTTGAGAACAAAAAGGTTGCAGAATTAGATGAATCTAAGAGGAAGACAATCATGGTTTGGAGGAAGAAGGAAACAAATGTGGACACTTCCATGGTACTGGATCCTGGTGCAAGCCCTTTCAAGAACTAAGCCAATCGCCTTGGCTTAGGGGGAGTTTTGCATTGCATATCCTATCGGTTCCCCCTCTCCGAAGTAATTTTGATGTGATTTTCAACATGATTAAAGTTTGATCCGGTTGATGATAAATGATGAAACTTAATCTGGCTAATTGAAAATCAAAGTACAACTATTGGTGTCATCAATGTGCACTTTTGGTAGCGAAATCATTATGAGTAATTAAGAATAAAAGGTGGGAGTTTTCAAAATCATTCTGCACAGTTTGCAAAGGAGAAGAAGAAGAAGTTTCATTGAGCAATAAATTTTTTGAGGAAGCTAAGCACGATGATGGAATATGTTAACAAAGGATCGAGTGGCAGTATTCTGCTAAGGCTGAAAGGAGTTGAGTTGGATGAGTTTGATCATCGGAAGATGAAGGAGATGGAACTAGGGTTGAAAATGAATGAATTGCAGAACATAAATACTATGGGTATGGATCTAGTTTGTAGAAAAAGAATCTATTTTGTTCCTGTTGAGTCAATTTAAGGATGGCAGTATTGTTTTGGACAAACCCTATCCGATCACAAAGGAAGCCATAAAAGCTATTATTGGTCTGTGTAGTGTTGGTGACCTCCTTGGGAAGAAAACAGTGAAATACAGAGATGTGGAGGAACTTACTGGTATAGACAAAGACCCCCGAGCTCTATTGATAAACACCCTTTTCGATCCTACAATAAGGTATGTTGCTTACAAAATCTCCTATAAAATCTATTTCAAAAATTGTGAAGGTTCTACTTCGACTATTGTTGTATATCTTGCACACATGATGGTGAAGGAAAAAAAACAATTTGATTTGTGTAGCCTAATGATGGAAAACCTAATTGAGAATGTGAGAATGTCCTTGGTTGAGAGTTACCCTTTCCGGTTTGGGTCTCTGCTCATTTGTTTGGTATTTTACCTTCTGAGTTCGCTACCGGGAAAGGAGAATGTTAAATGGAAGTCCAAAATTCCTATCAGAAAGCAAGTCCACAGGTATTTGAAATGTATGGAAGATAAAGTAGGTGCATGTAAAATGTATTTCTCATCCTTGCAGATGAATCTATGCTTTGGTGTGATAGTTTCCAATTAGTTTGAGGAGGGATCCTCCTCTGATAAGGAGTTGGAAGTTGTTATTGGTGGTTCCGCTCCAGAACTAAAAAGGAGGAAATCTAATATAGAAGATGTCATCACTATCTCGTAAGAAAAGGAGAACGAGTAAGAGTCTATGCCTGGATATGATTCTGTCGATCCAAATGATATTCAGTTGATGTTAGATGAAGGTGATATGAAGAAGGTTGGTGAATTGTGGTGTGCCAGCTCTCCGATCAGAAGGATTAAAATTAATGATGCTTTGGTTGAATATCTACTCAAAAAGAGTATTACTGTTTTAGATGATTCTGATTCGTTACCAGATGATTTAGTAGTTGTTGAAGAAAGGATGTTGCTAGAAGGACCTGAAGGACATAAGTTTGAAGCTATGATTGAGAGAAGATGTATCAAAGCTAAATGGAAGTTATCTAAACACATCCATGAGACAAGAGAATGCATTAAGGAGATGTCTAACATCTACAAGTATTGTCTCCAGTGGCCTGCTGCTGTTGATAATTTTAGAAATAGAATTGAAGCTATTGAATATGAGATGAATAATATTGGAAAGAGTTTTGATTTACTCAAAGAAAAATATGGAAAACAGAGGATAAGAGTTGGTGAGTTGCAAGTGGAGTTATTGATTGTTCTGAGATAGAGGGAAGACTTGGTTAGAACTTTCTAGTGTTGAGAATTGTGTCTCAACCTTGCAAGCTTTTTCCAGAAAATTCTAGAATTTGTTTGCGGTAGTTCTCCACATGTTTATGTGTTGGAAAAAGGTGTATGAGTTGTTAAAAAATGTGCCTTGTCCCTAGTAGAATATAGGAGGGCTATTTTTAGAGTATAAACAACTCATTGTATAACTTTTATGGGGGTCTAAACTAGAGGACAAAATTATGGACGAAAATGCTATTTTAACTTGGTTGTTTTTCCATCTTGGAGTTACAAATGACAAGTGGGTAACATGTGGCATGGTTGTTTTGCCCATGGTTTTGGCCCATGGTTTTGTAAAACCACAAATGGTTTCCAGGTTGTAAATCACTATAAAAGGAGGGCTTGGGGAGGTGTTTGAATCATCAGTTCAGTTTGCAAGACTGGGTGCTAGAAGGAGTCTCTCCGAGTCCGAGTTCGAGTTGTGGTGATGCGCTCCTGTAAGAACTTGCATTGCAAGTGTATTGTAATCTTCTTGATTTGATAATACATTGTGCGGGTTTTGGAGGGTGGGGTTTTTCTCCCGGAAGGGTTTCCCCACGGTAATTACTGTGTTATGTGTTTATTGTGATATTTCATTTATGCATGTTTATTTGTCCATTGAAATCTCTGTAATAGTTAGTTGAATTTGCATAATCGTCCTCTCAAGATTAGCGTAGGAAGCGATTCCATGCACCTTTGCTTCCTTACAAGTGGTATCAGAGCCTGGCCAGTTTTGGTTCTATTTGTTGGGTACAGGGTTTTTTGAGCTAATCAAGGTTTGAGTGGGAGCTTGTGCAGAGGTTTTCATTTCTGTATTGCAGGATTGCAAAGATGGCAAGCATATCGGGAGGATTGATGTAGAAAAGTTTTCTGGCACAAACTTTGAGATGTGGAAGCTGAAGATGGAAGATCTGTTAATTGATCGAGATCTATGGGATGCGGTGGATGAGAATACGCTGAGGCCCGCAGATCCAACTTTAGCTGCACAATATGATGTGACTGATAGAAAAGCTAAAGGTCTCATCAGATTGTGTCTTGCAGATTCAATTCTGATTAATGTCCATGAAGAATCTACTGCAAAGAAGCTTTGGAAGAAGCTAAGTGAGATCTACCAAGCAAAATCACTTGTGAATAAGATTTTCTTGAGGAAGAAGTTGTATTCCTTGAGAATGGAAGAAGGTGGATGAATTTCTGAGCATCTTGAAACATTCAATATGTTGGTGACTCAGTTGACCTCAGTTGGGGTTAAGATGGATGAAGAAGAAAGGTGCCAAACTTTGTTGTGTTCGTTGCTAGACTCATGGGATAGCCTTGTCATGGCCATAGGGAGCACTTTAGTTGTCTTGAAGATGGAGGACGTTGTTGGTTCTCTACTTTCTGAGGAGATGAGAAGGAAGGTCTCTCTGAATGCCAAAGAGGCTTTGAGTGTTCGAGGAAGACCAAAAGAAAGAGGCAAGAACGAAAAGCAGCATGGCCATTCTAAGTCCAAGAATAAGGGGAGATCAAAATCTCCTGGTAAGTCCAAGGCAATCTGCTGGAATTGTGGCAAACCTGGACACTTCCGAAAGGACTGCAAAGAGGAGAAGAAGAAGAAGAAGAAGAAGCAAGATTATGATTCTGAGTCTGAGAAGGAAGATGGAGATGCTTTCATCGCAGCCTTGGCCACTCATGCAGGTGACAATGCATGGTTGATAGACTCAGGTGCATCTTTCCACATGACTCCTAATAGAAACTGGTTTAGTAAGTATGAAAATTTTGATGGTGGTAAGGTGTATTTGGGTGATAACTCAGTTCTTGATATTGTTGGTCGTGGAAGTATTCGTGTGAAATTTTTTGATGGTAGAATTAGAAGATTTGATGGTGTCTTGCATATCCCGGGACTAGCAAGAAATTTGTTATCTGTTAGCAAACTAATAGATGCGGGTGTGCTTGTACAGTTTTCTGAAGCAGGTGTGAAAATGGTGAGAGGTGCTATGGTAATAGCAAGAGGAAGCAGATTGGGTACATTGTACCAGCTTGATGCATGCATGGTTGAGTGCAATAGTACTTCTGATAAGATTGTGAAAAGGACTACTTTGTTGGAGAAGGAGAGGGTTTCTCTTTCAACAGATGGTCATGGTTTTTGGGTACCCAAGGGTGCTCTATCTACCGAATCAAAGTTACCTACAGAGAAGACCATGTTATGGCACCAAAGACTCGGCCACATAGGTGAGAAGGGTCTATGGACCTTGAAAAATAAAAACCTTGTTGATGGGTTGAATGACTGCAATCTTGAGTTCAATTTTTGTGAGCATTGTATCTATGGTAAACAAAATCGTATTCAGTTTTACTCGAGTTCTCATAAGTCTTCATGTATTTTGGATCTTATCCATTCAGATGTATTTGGTCTAGTTGATGTTTCTTCTATTGGTAGATCAGTTTATTATGTTTCTTTCATTGATGATTTCAGTAGAAGAACATGGGTTTATTTTCTTAGGAGTAAAGCTGAAGTTTTCAGTCGTTTCAAAGAGTTTAAAGCAATGGTTGAGTTGCAGACTGGAAAGAAGATAAAGTGTTTGAGAACTGATAATGGTGGTGAATATTGCTCTAATGATTTTGACACATTTTGTAAAGATTGTGGTATTAAAAGAGAGAAGACGACTCTGTATTCTCCACAGCAGAATGGAGTTGCAGAAAGAATGAACAGGACCTTGATGGAGAAGGCTAGGAGTATGCTGAGTGGAGCTAGACTGGAACAAAAGTTCTGGGTGAAGCTATTGCCACTGCCTGCTACCTGATAAACAGGTCTCCTACATCAGCTCTTGTTGATAAGACGCCAATGGAAGCGTGGTCGGGCCACAAGCCTTCACTTAGACATCTGAGAGTGTTTGGTTGTGAGGCATATGCTCATGTGCCAAAGGAGAAGTGGACAAAATTGGACAACAAAGCTGTCAAATGTATCTTCATTGGATATAGTTATGGTGTGAAAGGATACAAGCTTTGGGATCCTGTTGCACAAAAGGTATTTTATTCCAGAAGTGTTATTTTTAGAGAAACTAAGCCTTCTTCTATTATAGTGCAGCCATAATAGATGGAAGAAAAGAAAGATGTGATTCAACTGCCTGCTACACCTGAGAAAGTTGAATCGAGGCCCTTAGAAAGACAAGATGTTGAGGAGAGCTCTATGAGTTCTGAATCATCAGAGGAAGAGGGAGAACCTGAACCTAAACCAGATCTTGTTCAAAGGTCTAGTAGATAGAGGAAAGCACCAGAAAGGTATGGATATTCTCCTGATGATTGGAGGTGTATATTTGCTTTGAATGCTAATATTGATGAACCGAGATCTGTAGAAGAGGCTCTTGGTATGAATGATTTAGAGTCCTGGAAAATAGCCATGGAAGAAGAGATGGCAGCTCTTAAGAAGAATGACACATGGGACCTTGTACCATTGCCTGAAGGATGAAAGCATGTTGGTTGTAAATGGGTGTTCAAAGGGAAGATGGGTTCAAATGGAAGCATTGAGAAGTATAAAGCACGTTTGGTTGCAAAAGGTTACTCCCAGGTTGCAGGAGTTGATTATGGTGAAATTTTTTCTCCTGTAGCAAAAATGACATCCATTCGATTTTTACTTTCTATTGTAGCTGCTTATGATCTAGAGGTTGAGCAGATGGATGTGAAAACAACTTTCCTTCATAGAGATTTGGAGGAAGAAATTTATATGACACAGCCAGAGCACTTTGTGGTGAAAGGTAAAAGTCATTTGGTTTGTAAGTTGAACAAATCCTTGTATGGTTTAAAACAAAGTCCTAGGATGTGGTACCAGAAGTTTGATACATATGTTTTGAGTTTGGGATTTGTGCGATCTAAATCTGATCACTGTATATATTACAAGTCTAATGGTGATTATTTCCTAGTTATTGCCTTGTATGTCAATGACATGTTGTTTATTGGCAAAGGAAAAGATTTGATTGCAAAAATAAAATCTCAGCTCTCAGCAAAGTTTGAAATGAAAGATCTTGGTACATCAAGGAATATTTTGAGAATGGAGATCATAAGAGATAGGAAAAATAGAAAGCTTTGGCTAGGCCAGAGTAAGTATGTTGGTACTATTATGAGAAGATTCAATATGCAGGATTCTAGACCATTAAGTGTTCCTGTTACTATGGGAACAAAGCTTTCTACCTCACAATGTCCTACATCCCCATTGGAGATGGAAGAAATGAGTCGAGTACCATATCAGAGTGTTGTTGGAAGTTTGATGTATGCTATGGTCTATACAAGACCAGACATTGCGCAAGCAGTGGGAGTACTTTCCCGTTACATGTCTAATCTAGGAAATGCACATTGGGATGCAGTAAAAAGAGTTTTCAGATACTTGCAGAGTACCTCAGAGTACTCTATATGTTTTCATGGAACATGAAACAAGCATTCCTTGGATATTCAAGGCTACGTGGATTCAGACTGGGCCGGTGATGTTGATAGAAGAAGATCCACCAGTGCATATGTGTTTACATTATACGGTGGTGCAATCAGTTGGATGAGCAAGTGACAAGCTGTGGTCACTTTGTCCACTACAGAGGCAGAGTATATGGCAGCTACTCATGCCTGCAAGGAAGCCATCTGGCTAAAGAGATTGTGTTCAGATATAAAGTTCAAATAGGGTGCAGTGGCAATTTATAGTGACAGTCAGAGTGCAATTTTCCTAGCGAAGAACCTGACATTTCATGCCAGGACCAAGCACATTGATGTACAATATCATTTTGTGAGAGATATGGTCGAGGACGGCAAGGTGAAGCTAGAGAAGGTGGAGACTTTGGTGAATGTTGCTGATGCATTAACTAAGCCCATGAGCACAGAGAAATTTAGATGGTGTTCAGAGTCTATGGGGCTCTCGGCCCCTAGCAATTAAGTCCATGACACTTTGGATCCCCTGACTCTTGCAAGGTGTTCGACAAGTGGGAGAATGTTGAGAATTGTGTCTCAACCTTGCAAGCTTTTTCCAGAAAATTCTAGAATTTGTTTGTGGTAGTTCTCCACATGTTTATGTGTTGGAAAAAGGTGTATGAGTTGTTAAAAAATGTGCCTTGTCCCTAGTAGAATATAGGAGGGCTATTTTTAGAGTATAAACAACTCATTGTATAACTTTTATGGGGGTCTAAACTAGAGGACAAAATTATGGACGAAAATGCTATTTTAACTTGGTTGTTTTTCCATCTTGGAGTTACAAATGACAAGTGGGTAACATGTGGCATGGTTGTTTTGCCCATGGTTTTGGCCCATGGTTTTGTAAAACCACAAATGGTTTCTAGGTTGTAAATCACTATAAAAGGAGGGCTTGGGGAGGTGTTTGAATCATCGAGTTCAGTTTGCAAGACTGGGTGCTAGAAGGAGTCTCTTCGAGTCCGAGTTCGAGTTGTGGTGATGCACTCTTGTAAGAACTTGCATTGCAAGTGTATTGTAATCTTTTTGATTTGATAATACATTGTTCGGGTTTTGGAAGGTGGGGTTTTTCTCCCTAAAGGGTTTCCCCATGGTAATTACTATGTTGTGTTTATTGTGATATTTCATTTATGCATGTTTATTTGTCCATTGAAATCTCTGTAATAGTTAGTTGAATTTGCATAATCGTCCTCTCAAGATTAGTGTAAGAAGCGATTCCGTGCACCTTTGCTTCCTTACATCTAGTTGGTAAAGGAAATTGTTGAGGTCTGGTTGGATCATCTCTCTGAGATACTCTCTGAAGTAGAAGATTGTGAACAACAGTGCCTGTCTTAGGACTGATCATCCTCATTAATGTTGTTGACTATGTTGGATAGTATGAGTGCAAGAATGGTTTTTGTAGTGCTATATTGGAAAATAATTCTTCCAATTGTGAGAGAAAGGTACAAGAAAAATTTTCATGTGAAAAGTGTTATTTTTACTTGACTTCCTGAATGTTCATATTTTGGCCCTTTACCTTTCATGGAAAAAAGGGGGAGAAAAATGAAGAGAAAAAAAAAACTAAAAGAATTGAATTACTTGTCAAAGGGGGAGTTTGTAGTTTTGGAGTTTTTGTTGTTTTTCCATCAATACCAAAGGGGGAGATTGTTGAGAAGTTGTTGAAGATAATTTAGCATTGTTGTCATTGATGTCAAAACCTTGTATCTGGAAGGTTATGCTTTGGATGATGTATAGACTTAATCTATCCCATCGACTGCTATGGTGGTACATAGTATGGATATTATCCTTGATCCAATTATGGCATTACTTCTTTTTGGGACATTTTTTGAACTCAGTTGATGCAGTATAATGAAGACTAATCTTTTGATGATGGTTGTTGTGCTCAAAGCTTACTCTAGGTAACCTTGTTGTCCAGAACTTCATGTAGCATGTTGCAAGTTTTTGTATATCAAATTTTGGTTCTCTAGTTGACACTAAAATTGATGATAATCAAGATTTGGTCTTGGTTGTGGTATTCTCACCAGCTTCAGAATATATTTCATGTGATCCAAAGTTTGCTATCTTATGATAATTATGTTATGTAATGAACCTATCTTATGTATGACCTATCTTTGGTCCCTTGGTAACATGATAAGAAAATCTTTGTGCATGACCTATCTTTTGGGTCCGGTGCTAGCGTGCAAGGTCTTACTGAATATCTCAATGTTGTTCTTCATGGCGACATGTTTTGTGGTGATCTATTTCAAATATATTCAGTTGACTTAGAAGACTCTGAAGACATTGTGTTTGGCCGACCTTGAAGATTGAGACGACATGGAATGGTATAAGTAAAGGTTGTTTTTGTTTGATGAATTGCGAAGTGTGGAGGATGATGTGTGCGAGCAGATAAAAGGTGCGAAGGAAGAAGTAATTTGTTTTGCAAAATTTGTGTGAAGAAGTTATGCATAATTTTTTGAACAAATCTACTACAGATAGATATTATGCTCTTAATCAAAAATGAACTCATGCATATGTAGATGCAATTTCATCAGTTCACTTTTTTCAGTGAGACTATTTTGTAATCTATTGTTTTGTATTTGGGTAGTGAGCCCACCAACAGTGAGCCACCCTATAGTGAGCCCTTGTAAAAATCACCTTGATCAGTGCATTATAATTGAGAATTAGCATTCTCTGTGGTTTTTCCCTTCTTGGGTTTCCACGTAAATTCTAGTGTTCATTGTGCATGGTGTTGATTTGTGCTTTCATGTGCATTTATGTTAGTTGATTATCTAATTGATCTTGTTTGCTCCAGATTAATTACAACTAAGAAAATTGTTTTGGGATAACTGATTCACCCCCCTTCCTAGTTATCCAAATTGTTCAACAAGTACAAGATTCAACACAAAGAGAACATGCAAGGATAGCTGCTGAAAAGTGAGCCTTCGAGGATACTTAGAGGGACAAAGGCTGATGCAGGGGCTAAAATGAGCCTACACAAATGCTAAGGGAGTGGACACTAAAGTGGATACAAGAATGTATGTGAAATTGCAAGGGGTGCAATTTTACAACATTACAACAACAAGTAGGCATTATCATAGCAAATCTAGATCTAGATCTATCCTTTCACTTAAAAATGTAGTGCATCACATCTTATGACAAGCTTCTCACAAGGAAATACTCAAGCCTACAAAGATAACCGTCCATCAACCAGTTCAAACGACAAGCCTTGTGTTTGGGCTAAGAAAAAAATGTAAAAAATGATGGTGTGGTAGATGCTAAGGTGGTTCTAAGTGATCCTAGGCTGAACAACAACCAAATCAATAACGTTCAACCAATTGTACAACAAACAACACCGCCAAAAAAATAATAAGATCAACAACACCAAAAAACAATAGAGACGAACCACAAGAACAACTATCCTAAATGCAAATACATATGGTTATCAAAACTGATTGAGACCATCATGAAGAAATTGGTAGAGTCAAACTTAATAACACTTCCAAAATTTGAAAACTACAAAGAACCACAAGATAAACTACCCTAGTACAATGTACACGATCTTTGTGACTTTCATAAAATTAAAGGATACAAGACAACAAATTGCATGCGACTCAAAAATATTATCCAAGATATTATAGAGAGTGACACCATATCTGTTGAGGTACCAGCTGGTAATTAGGATCTTAAGATATACAAGATCCCCATGCCAGATCATAGCAAAGGAAACAACAACGGGAAAGCAAAATATTACACAAATGTGCAACATACCTATTCCAATGTGGTCACTTCCTATGATAGCATCATTACTGTCGTCACCATCAAAGGGCCTAGTGCGGAATGTGGAGTCACCACACGACATGGAAAATTCACCATCTAAGGAGTCCCATCTCAATCTAGGGCACACCCTACTCATCCAACAACAAGCACTAGCAAGTACAATATTTTAGATCAACTTAAGAAGACCCACACATAGATTTCTATCTTAGAACTATTGAGGCTATCCCCCGCGCATAGGAAAATCTTAGAGGAAGCTCTATCAACATCATCCATCCCTGAGGATATAGATATAGAGTAGTTTCAAGCTATGGTATGGTATATCACTAATCATCTCCTCACCTTCTTGGAACAAAACCTACCATCACAACCATATCATAATCATGCTTTACACCTTAAAGTCACTGTCCATAAGAATAAGGTTAAAAGAGTCTTGGTAGATGGAGATGCTGGGTTGAACATTTTCACTCTTCAGTTGATCAAAAATCTGGGCTATTCAAATGATACTATTGAGAAAACAAAGAGAACCACCATTAGAGCATATGATGACCAAGAACGGGTATCACAAGGCATCATCGCACTGCCCATCCAAGTGGGCCCCTTCATTGTAGAAACTACATGCCAAGTTTTAGACCTTGATCTTCCCTACAACATCCTTCTTGGTCGACCTTGGATCCATGCCCTAAAAGTTGTAACTTAAACCTATCATCAGTGTGTAAAGTTTCCTTTCAAGGGTAGATAAGTTACCATCTATGGAGATCTAGAGCCTTTTTACTACTGCAAGAATCTTGAGGCCAAGTATTATAAGATCTGCCAAATACCCAAGAATGAAGGGCCTACACCTTCTACCTCATTTGTTGACCCATCATCTCTTGCATCTACCTCTGAAATGAAAGCACACATTATCCAGAGCATACTTGACATCAAAGCAGTGATCTAGGATGATGGTTGTGGAAACTATAAACTGATGAAGGATACCTTTTTCTTGGGAGAGTTACCTATTTCTCCTTAATCCCATGGGAAACCCACATCTAGCAACAAAGAGGCTGAAACAATCAAGATGGAAGCTACTACCTTCACCGAGTGGGGGGATTTGAACCAAGAAAATGTCAATGAGGAGGATGTCTCTAAGCTGCTATATTAGGATGAAAGACCTGTCCCTATTCTTCCCATGGAAGATGATAACAAAGGCTTGCAACTAATGAAGGGCATGGGCTATACCAAGAATGAGAAACTTGGACAAAATGACAATGGTTTACTAGAACCCATCGTTCCTGAGAAACACCTAAAGAATCTTGGCCTAGGTTGTACTACTAGCAAGGTCACCCTTATTGGAAAAAGTACTTCCACTAAATGGGTTGAGGCTTCCTCTTGGTTACCTACATCATGATACACCTTAGATGACTTCCCTCTTGATGTTGCTGACTATTTGAGAATAAATACCTCTTCATGATATCTACATCATCCTTCACCCCAAGCAATCGACCAAATGAAATACACCTAGTATACCCACAACTCATTGAATTGGACCAACAAGGACCATCGATTCTAGATTTATTCTAAAACATGAAGCAATCTTATAATTCATGGGACTTCGTGATAACTTACCATGGGAAGATCACAAAGAAGGTTTTGACATAGAGCTAGACACAGGGGCATACTATGGGGAGACGATTGAATCCTTCAGTCACAAAATGGATAACATGCAACTAACATTCAATCTTTGAGTGAAAACCACATTGTGGAGTTTGATCCTAAAATAGTAAAAATAAAGGATGCATTTGAGGGTGAAAACCTTTCTGAGGCGCCCAAGGATGAGGGATTCAATCTCCCCCTTAGTGTGATGTATCTAGAGAAGTGTATTGCTCTAGTAAATGTGGGAATAGACAAAGCACCCAAGATCACTTTCTATGCCGAACCCTTGTTGGATGAAGAACAAAAGAAACTAGCATCATTCCTAAAAGAGTGAAGAGCTAACTTTGCATGGTCATACATAGATATGCTAGGGCTAGATCTAGAAGTGGTTGTATATCACTTAGTAGTCTATCCCGAGGCTAAACCAGTGAAGTAGAAATTAAGGAAGATGCACCCTCAAATAGCACTTTTGGTGAAACTTGAGTTACAAAAGCTTCTTAACGTTGGATTTATTTGATCAATAGATTATCCTAAGCGGGTTTCAAACTTGGTACTAATCTCTAAACCCATTGGGGGCATCAGAATCTACACTAATTTTCAAGACTTGAACAAGGCATGCCTGAAGGATGATTTCCCTCTTCCTAACATCGACATCATAGTGGACTTAACAAGTGGGAATGAAATGCTATCACTCATGGATGGTTTTTAAGGCTATAAACAAATCATGATCACCAAGGAGGAGCAACACAAAACTGCATTCACTTATCCATGGGGGACATATTGCTGGAACATGATGCCATTTGGGCTAAAGAATGCAGGAGCAACCTATCAAAGAGTGACGACCCTCATCTTTCATGACATGATCCACAAAATAGTTGAAGACTATGTGGACGATATTTTGGAAAAATAAAAGAAAAGGAGTGAGCACATACAAGTCTTAGGACCCATCTTTGACAGACTCGAAGAGTATAAGGTACGACTGAATCCAAAAAATGCATCTTTGGGGTTACAAAAGGGAAGTTTCTTGGCTATATTGTATCGCAGAGAGGGATAAAAATTGATCCAACAATAGTAAAAACCATCCTAGACATGGAACCATTGTAAACATTAAAGCAGATGAGAAGGTTATAGGGAAGATTGCAGTCCATCATGAGGTTTATAGCACAGTTATCAGAAAAAATCCACCCTTTCTCACATCTTCTCCATAAAAAAATAACTTACAAGTTAGATGAGAAGTGTGATAAAGCTTTCCAGCAAATCAAGGACTACCTATTAACACCTCCAGTTCTCATGTCACCAATACCGAACAAACCATTAATCCTATATATCTCAACAACATCAACAACATTGGGTGCTCTTCTAGCACAACATGATGAAAATAGAAAGGAAAGAGTCATTTATTACATCAGCAGGACCTTGGTGGCCTATGAAATGAACTATTCAACCATTGAGAAAACATGCTTGGCATTAGTTTTTGCTTCATAAAAAATCAGACACTACACACTATCATATCAAATCAAACTCATTGCAAAGATCGACCCATTGAAATACCTGTTATCCAAAGCAACTCTCACTAGGCAAATGGCTAAATGGGTTATGATCTTGATTCAATTTTACATAGAGCATGTAGAGCGCAAGACAATCAAAATAAAAGTGACCACAAACCAACTGGCAGAGGCACCTATCTATGCAGAGAACCCTCTGATATCTAAATTCCCCAATGAATCAGTATTCCTTGTCCATATGACGAATCAATGGAAAATTTACTTTGACAGATCATTCACCTAACATGGATAAGGGGAAGGTATTATTTTCATCACCCCTCGAGGTGATTGCATCCCAAAGTCATACAGGCTATCATTTATGTGCACTAACAACATTGTTGAGTACGAAGCCTTAACTAAAGGCCTAAGGATAGTAGTTCAATGACAAATACAAGAGGTGAAAGTCTATGGAGACTCACAACTGGTTATCAACCAAGTCAATGATGACTACTAGACCAAGGATGACAAGCTTACTCCTTATAAGAAGATGGTAGAGAATCTCAAGGACCTTTTCATAGATATAAATTTTGAGCAGATTTCTCGCATGAACAAACAAGAAGTAGATGCTATGGCAACAATTGGGTCATTATTAGACATGCCACACAATGTCCTTCAATGTGAATTCTTCGTAGGACTTCTCATAACAACTTTCAAAATCCTAGAATCTAAATTCGTGTGTGTCATTGTTGGTCCTAGATCCCTGTGGTACCATGACATATTCATCTACCTTAGTAGAGGAACCCTCCCATCTGATATCACCTCCAACCTTAAAAAGATCTTTGTTAAAAAGGCATCCCAATTTGTGATCTTAGGTGATACCTTATACCATCGAAGCATTGAGGGGACATTACTATGATGTCTTAACCAAGAGGAAGCCTTGACTACTTTAATATAAGTTCACGATGGTATATGTGGTTCCCATTCTAGTGGTATGACTTTAGCTAAGAAATTGTTGAGGACAGGGTACTACTGGCCAACCATGGAAAGAGAAGCCCATTAGTATGTACAAAAGTGTGTCCAGTATCAACAACATGGAGATTTGATTCATGCTCCAACTTAAGAGTTGCAACCAATGGTCACACCTTGGCCTTTCTCATAGTGGGAGATTGACCTCATAGGAAATATTACCCCAACCTCATCTAATGGCCACAAGTTCATCATAATTAATATCCACTAAGCACTTTACCAAGTGGGTCAAAGCCATTCCTATGACCTATGTAACTAGGAAGCAAATTGCTAAGTTTATTTTGAATGACCTCATCTACCATTATGGTGTTCCACAAACCCTTATCTTAGAAAATGAAACACCCTTCAAGAACTAGGATATGAAAGAGCTATGTCAAAGATTCAACATCCAACACCGATTCTCTACCCCATATTACCCCTAGGGCAATGGTCAAGCCGGGGCTACAAACAAGACCATCCTAAAAATCCTAAAGAAAATGGTCAATGAAGCTGGTCATGACTAGCACCTAAAGTTAAATCCCGTTCTTTAGGCTTATCAAACCAGTATCCGCACACCTACAAGTGCAACCCCTTTCTCCTTGGTCTATAGATCAAAAGCCATCTTGCCTATTGAGGTTGAGCTTGCTTCACTGTGAGTGTCACTGCAGAACCTAATCACTGATGAAGAATACATAATATCATGGCTACATGAGCTAGAGTCCTTCGACGGGTGTCGTCTTGATGCCCTTAATCACTTGCGAGTATATCGAAATTGACTGAAATGGAGCTATAACAAGAAGATCAAGATCGGTCTTTCTAAGTAGGGGATTTTGTCCTAAAGAAAAATTAGAAAAATCTTCCTGATCAAGATAGTAAAGGAAATTTTGAGCCTAACTGGTTAGGTCCCTTTGTCATCACAACAAGCTATGGATTAGGAGCATATCAATTGTCAATGAAGGTGAACCCTCATAGGAACCAACCAACAACTTACATCTTAAAATTTTTTATGCATAGTCTTGAAGGGTGTAAATGTGAAAATAAAAAAAAATAATAAATAATAAAAATCCAAAAAAATGAGAAAAAGGAAAAAAAGTAGAGAAAAAAAATTGTCCTTTAGTGAAAACCACTTTAGTGGCGCTTTGGGCAAGTACCTTGGTGAAAACCTGGAAAATAGGCACCTCACATAAATAAATCACCTCCATCTACCTTGGCTCTTTATCCTATAATTCCATTCATTGCATCCATTTTATCACATCATTCATCTTATTTATTCCATCATTCATCTGCATCTGGATCATAGCTTGATATTGTGACATATCATATCCCATTAGTACTACTTAGCATAATCCAAAGGTTAATTTTTCTTGCCTATATCAAGGTAGTCTATCATATCATCCTAGGGGAAATTCGTTATGGATTGGATCGGGTTCTTGTATATCTTAAGGTTATCAAAAAATCCCAAAAACACTTGCAAAATCAAAAAAAATTTGAAAACATCAAAATCTTGTATAGTCAAAAATCCAAAAACATTTGCAAAATCCTATACAGCTAAAATCCCAAAACATCCAAAACACGTCAAAAACCTTAAAAAGGCCAAACATTGAAAATCCAAAATAGTACCATATCGAACTATGGGTCTCTGAGCTTGAACATAGGCAAGGCCATCATTTATGTGCCCTTGAGACACCTTAGGTCAATCTTTAGGAGTCTGTCATAATAAATTGGCATTCCATCAATTGTTAATATCTCATCATCAATAAGTCGAGTTAGTCGAACTACGTGGTCTCTACATGTATAACATAGGTAAGGCTTACCTTTGATCATCCCCCAAGGCCCCTAGGATAGGTCTTTTAGGTTAGGTTCTTGGTCAAAACTTAGAAAACCCCTAAACATCCAAATATCAGAAAATACCAAAACATTTGAAATATTAGAAAAGCCAAAAATATTCAACTATCAAAAAACACAAAAAAAATTTAAAATTTAAAATCCAAAAACATTAGAAAATAATCAAAATACCTAAACAATATCAAATATCTTGGAAAACCCTAGACAACCTCAAATAACCAAAAACCAAAACATTCACATAAACTTTCAAAAATATCAAAAACAACTTCAAAACATTTTCAAAATACCAAAAACATTGAAATATTTTAGAAAAATCCAAAACCACCCATCCCATTTCGCTTTCTTCCATAATAAACCTTCACCCATAATAAATTGATCATCACCTTCAACCTTTGGTGAAACAAATAGAAAACAAGTATAACAAGTCGTAAAGTGAAAACCTAAGTGTCAAAATTTAAAGTCTAGATCATAGGTAAATGAGTTAGTGAAGTTTGTATCAATGAATTATCACACACCTCATCCTAATTAAAACATCTGATCAACATGTCCTAGGATGAATCCTTCCTACGATGGACATCAACATGAGAAATCACCTTAGCTAAATTAAACTGGCAATAGATATAGATAACACTAACTGTCTTTAATCTTTTCTTTGATTTATCTTAATGACCCATTCCAAGGACCTCTCGATAATGTCTATCAAAATGATTTAAGGAGAAAGGAATGGGGCATCGATCATTATCTTTCATTTACTATGCCTGTGGTTATTCTTGTAAAATAATCTTGGCACATACTTGCTTAGTTTGTGTAGGGAAGTCATTTGGGGTAGATTGTTGACTATTACATATGCTTTGGTCTAATATATACTAAGCTTTTAACTTACATTCCAATGAGGTTTCCATATGTCAAGGTGTGAACAAGAACTATCCTATCTGTTTATAGAGTCAAAGTCCATTACACTAGATATAATGCCATCCTAGTTATTAATACCTTGATGCATCTTGTCTAGGTGTTATATCAAACAATAAGGAACGACGAAAAATCCCAATCCCAAGATATGAGCAAATCATCATCATGCGTTTCTCATCACCATCTCTAATAAAGTCTTGGTGGATCATAGACTTGTTAGAATTTTTGAATCAATCATCAATCAATGGTCAATCATCCTATTTCTTCTCTCTTCTCTCTGTGCTAACCTGTTATCATAACAGCCAACAAAAACAATATCATCAAATACATCCATCCTATATCCACAAATCATTGGCATGCATACATCTTGCATTATCATAGCATATCATAATAAAAGAGAATGTAATCCATTGTATTATCATTTAAGTTGTGATGAATAATACATATTTGTTATTCTAAGCATCTTAAATCGCTGCATTCATATCATAAAATGTATATATTGCATTATCATATCATAAGCATGAACATCCATATGCATACATCATCATCTCTTAAATTACATGGAAAATATACTGAAAAAGAAGTGCATCCATACATCGCATTATCACATCATATCAACATTATATGTATCCATACATTCATAAAGCATGAAATAAAGAAAACATCATGAATCTATATCATCTCGTATACATATATATCAAAAAATGACTGTCATGGTACAATATCTGCATTAGTGTTAGTATATCAATCAAAAGTACAATATCCATGAGGCTATAAAAAAGGAGCCCATGAATGTATATTTGTATAAAGAATTGGGCAATAATAAAAAAGTGTCTATACAAACAAGCTAGCCTTGATGGCTGCTCCCCTCCCCAGCTTGTCTCTCTAATGGTTGATCCTCAGCCTAGGGATGTGCTCCACTCCTCTGCGAAAAATTTGGCTACCTCATCACCATAGGGACATCTCAATGATAATGCATACAATAATATGCAGCCTCGGTCACAACCTCTTTGTACAAACGGGCATAAATTGTCTGTCCCAATGTTGCAACTGTCATAGCCTCTAATTTTTGGCGCCGTCTGACCTCCTTTGTCAATTGCATATTTAAGGTCTATCTAAGCTAATGCTCCTGATCCCTCTCGGTTGTTGTACCTGCTGTTAGGCCTGGTCTCTCTTAGCTATCATAGTCACTATCTGCTGCCAAGCTTGATCTTGCTCAGCTATAACCACCTATAGCTGATGCTGTAACTATTGAATCTGAGCATCATAGGGATCTGGCCCCAACGGTGGCTGATGTTGTAGCCTTATACCTGCAAAACAAAATAAACAAACACATTAGAAGATCATATGCAAGTAAGAATTAAGATTCCCTATGGAATCCATTCACAAAGCTTAAATTAGGAAAAGAGGTGAAGAATACAATAAGAAAGCAATGAAATCCTAATTAAACATGCAAACTCTTGATCCCATGGGGGAATTGGTGCCAATTTGATGTGAAAATTGGTCCTTTCCCAACTCCTTTTCAAGCCTTGTGATGATTTGATGAAGATTGATCCAATTGTTGATGAACAACAATGAGCTCCTTGGTGAAATCTGCAATAACCTAGCTAAGATGATGACAAATGCTATGAAGATGGATAAAATTAGCTTTCAATGTGAAAAGAGTAACTTTTTTCTAAGTTGTGGATGAACTAAAAATGACTATAATAATTCTACTTGGATTGTCGATGCTAAAATGAGGAATGAGGCCTCTTATTTATAGAATGATAGGATGGAGAAATGCCCAAAATGGAGCAATGTGGGACTAACATTCAACCAATGGCAAGGTGCCACTTGTCCAAATGTGAGTGGATGGAGAATGTGCACATTTTGAAGAATGTGCAAAGAGGGGGAGATTCAAATTCAAAAGATGGCTTGAAGGATGAGGTGAAAGGTGAAGTTAATGTCACATGGCTAAAGAAAAGGACTTGTAAGAGATGTTAAATGCCATGTTTGGAGGATAAGACCTTTTGGGGGGAGATTTCAAATTTGAGGAATATTCCATCTTTGATGCCTTTTTTGAATGAAAATAGATGATTTATAAATCAATTAAATTGATTTTCATGTGCAAGTGGAAAAAGCTAGATGATTAAATTAATTAGGATTTGATTAATTTAATGAGGGATTAAATGATGTGACAATTTGATTTACATTTATGGATTGATTTAAATCAAAGTTGAGAGGAATATGAACTTAGACTTAATTAAATAAAGATTTTGATTTATTTAATTCAAAAGGGATGAAGTTAGATAAAATTAAATAAAGATTGATTTAATTTAATAGAATGACTTTAGAGATTTAATTAAATAAAATGGATTATTTAATTAAAAGGGGGATTACATAATTAATTAAATAAAATTGATTTATTTAATTAACAAGAGATGATGACTTAATTAGATAAAAAATGATTTATTTAATTAAGAGATGAAATGTGATGAATTTAATTAAATAGAGATTATTTAATTAAATGATTAGCAGAGAGATGATTTAGGATGAATTGGTGTTAGTAAAATCAAGATCAGGTGCATGTACATTTTACATGTCTACATTTTTCCCCTCTTTGAAGCAATGTACTTGTTGTGTTGGTTCAAAGAATAAACTGTCTTGATCAAAATTCAAAAATTCTCTGATTTTTTTGGATGCCCCACTGTTGCCCTAGCGAATGAAGAATTACGGTGGTATATTGCCCCCTCAAGAGATCGAGTGAAAAGGTTCAATTTGAGGGTCGATCTCACGACAAAGAGGTTCAAGATTAGTTCAGCTCAAATGTTTGATGTAGACATATTTGATAGTGTAGACAGTCATCGGCCATGGGTAGCCTCATGCCTATTTTGATATATTACACACACTTGATCCTGATTTTGTACCATGATAGTTACATTATTGATGATATAAATGAGATGATTATGATGTTTATATGTAATGGATGATATGATGATGCATGGATGATATGGATGCACATGGTATGATATGATGATTCTTTTATGATTATGCAAATGGATGATAAATGTATGGTTTATGAGATGCTTAGAATAACCAATCTATATTATGCAATGATGGGGATGAATGCACGTGGTATGATTAATACTTTATAAATGATATGATATGCATTATGCAGTATGCTGATTATTTGTGAATGCAAGATAGATGCAATGGTGATGAATTATGATTAATTGTCATGGTACCATGTTAGCACAAAGGGAAGTAAGAATAAAATAAGATGATGACAAGAGACACCAACAAGCCAACTTTATTAGAGATGATAATAATGATGATGATGATGATGATGATGATGATGATGATGATTTGCTTACCAAGGAGTTGGGATTTTTAAAAAGGCCAATGGGTGAAGCCACAATAGTGGTTTACAATTTGATGGAGGAAGGAAAATTGAGAAAAAATGACCCCATGGCAATTTTTTTGATTATGGGGGTTCGTACGAACTTGAAGGTTCACATGAACCAAAAATGGGTTCACTCGAACTAGGGTTTGATTGAACCCATTCAATGCTTTTGCTGCCCAAAAAGCAATTAAAATACATGTAATCAAGGTGGTTCGCTCAAACCCCCCTAAACCCTGATTCTCCCCCTCAGACATTAAAAAAACCTAATTTTTTACACTTCGAAGGTTGGTTTGAGGATGAAAATGGAGGATTCTTCAGAAACCCAACTAGAATCAGGTAGTCCTTGGAACGAGCTATCCAATGAATATAATTTTAACATGTTTTGGTTTCATTATGTCTTTGTTTTTTTAGTTTTATTAAACATAGGTTTTTCAGTGAAAATGAAGGGCTCTTGTCTACACATGTGGAAAAATAGCAAATTATCAATTTTTTTTTTGAAAAATATGAGTGCACTAGATATTGAATTCCTTGATCCAACAAAACAAAAATGAATTTCGATATATACAAAAAAAGTTACACGTTATACGGTCGCGCTATATCTAAATTGTAATTGGTTTGACTTCGAAACTTGATTAAAGAAAAAGTATTCAATAAAAAACTATCAAACCAAGTGGAAGCACTAGATATCAGAGTTACAAATCTAAATTCAAAAGAATTATATTTTTATCCTTCATGGAAAAAAAGTTATGCATTATACGGTGTGCGTAACTTTTTAAAAATGTTGTTTTATGAACAAAGCCAGTTTTTCGTGGGAGATGGAAAAAGAAGTGCAATTTGATTCCAAAATTTTTGAAAAAAGTATTTTTAGAATATATAGACAAAATGTGATGAGACTCTAGTTTGCATCATCTTAAAGTTCCTCATGGTTTAGCCGCTATAGGTGCCCGAATGTGAAGATTTAGTTAAAAATAATAATTTTAGTGTCTAGTTTAGCCAAAAATTGTAAACCACTACTGTCAGATCACCCCAATTACCTTATGTTTGATAACACATGTAGGCACGATGCATCAAGGTATAAAGAACCAGGATGGTGTTGCACCTAGTGCGATGGACTTTGACTCGACAAACATATAGGAGTATTCTTGTTCACACCTGACATACATAAACTTTGCTAGGATGCACCTAACAAAGCAAGTATTCGGCAAGTTATATTACAAAAACGTCCAACAAGCACAGTAGAAAAAAGATAATGATCAATTCCCCATTCCTATCTCTCTAAATCCTTTGATTATACATCATCGAGAGGTCCTTGGAATGAGCACAATAAGATAAATCAAAAGACAAAGATAAAGTAAACAAACAAGCTAATGTTCTTCAATACCGCAAGCCAAGGGGATGTGTTTTGGTTAGGATAAGAATCCAAAGTGACATCCAAAATGATTCCCATTGTCAGAATGATATATCCTAGGACATGCATTGTATAGGATGATGATGGGTTGATAAGTTGTTTTTTAGGACTTTGATATAAAGTTGATTGGCATGTTTGGAAATGATCAAGAGTTTGATTTTGCATTTAGAAGTTTGTTGTTTGCTTTTGATTTTGAGTTTTAAGTTTGCTTTTGTCGATTGTTGTACTTGTTTCTATTTGTTTCGCCAAAGGATGAAGGTGACGATCGATTTTATTGTGAGTGATGTTTATTTTGGGTGAAAGCGAGATGGTACAGATGGATTTTCAAATATTTTGGATGTTTTTGATGTTTTGAAATGTTCTGAGGCTATTCTTGAGTTTTTCGGTTATTTAAATGTTTTTTTTTGTGTATTTTGTGTTTTTCAAATATTTTTATGTTTTTGTGTCTCGGGGGCTGATCAAAGATTAGCCTTGCCTATGTTTAAGCTCAAGATGACGTAGTTTGAATAACCATGTTTTTGACGTTTTTCTGACTTTTTGAGTGTTTTTTTTTGGATTTTGATATGATTTGGATGTTTTTGGATTTTCTAATTTTTTGATGGTTTTGGATTTTCGCATGATTTTGACAATTTGGATACAAACATGTGTGATGATATCAGTGATCTATTTGGGGATTTTTTTGAAAACCAAGCTAAGGTTGATTGATCAGATTGATGGATTGATGATGATAACATTGTTGAGGATACACAACAATGCAAGGATAGTGTTAAGAAACACAAGGATTAGGAAGGATATCCCAAGATGATGATGGATTGATTGGTGATAACATTGTTGAGGATACACAACAATGCAAGGATAGTGTTAAGCAACACAAGGATTGGGAAGGATATACCGAGATGATGATTTTTTGATTGGATTTGATTGATCAGGATTTTGAAGCTTGATTTTGGAATAAACTTGTTTTGAATGATTTGATATGATGTTTGGAATGAAAATTAGATGCAACTGATATTGATTGTTTGGATTGATGTTTGATGAAAGATAAAACTTGATAAGGAACATCTTCTTGTCAAAATATGCCATGGGCTAGTGTTTTGGATTTTGGTTCAGAAATGCTTTGACCAATTTGATTTCATGTTTGCCAATGTTCGGATCACCACATAAGTTGAAGGATATAGATCAAGATTTATTCCTAAAGCAAGATGTAAATATCTTCCCCCAGTGTCCAAAAATGTATGGAATTCCATGGGTGGATGCTTGGATAGGTGTGTGGATGTATGGATGTGGTAAGCACACAAAGGATGCCAAGGATTATCTTATGATAAGATAACAGGTTTAGATAGAGGATGGTCATTTGGATAGTGCCTCATGGATTAGATATTGTTGGATAGGATAGGATCAATGAAAATGACCCATGTCAAGATGTCTACCATAAGCAAGTGTAAAGTGTGCACCAAAATTTCATCAAGGTCAAGATAATTTGGACTATGGATGTAGATGGATGGATTGGATAAATGGTTCATGGATGAATGGATTTATTATGGCTGAGATGGATGGAATTTTGGATTTATTATGGATGGAATGAGATGCTTCCTGCTGAACTGGCACACATAGATTCTTGATTCTACACATGATGCCTATTTTCCAGGTTTTCATCATGGTACCTGCCCAAAGTCCAACCATAGTGGTTTTCACTAGAGGATGATTTTTTTCTTTATTGTTTTCAATCCTTATTATTTTATTTTTTTGAAAGATTTTAAGCTCATGTTGAATCACCTTGCAGTGTTGATGTAGATACCCCTATCATAATATTCCATTTATATCCTACTTGAAGAAGTTGCTTTGCCAAGATACATGCACTTGAATACAACTTTTGAAATTCCTGATCTACTTTGTTGATACCAGAGTTAACTCTATCTTGTTGCACACATCGTGATAGAGTGCCTTCTGAATCCTTATGATGAAGGGTTGTTGCCAATACATGGTCAATGTGAGAATTGGATATCATGTGTGGAGGCGTGGATGGAGTGTGTTTGGGAATAAAAGATGGATTGGTTGACAGCTTGGAACCTTTGACTCTCCAAACTTGGGAAGATGAGCAATGATGGGTGGATACGAAAGTGTATGTGGAATTAGGACCAACTACTTGATATAATTTGTACATCGCTTGAGAAGCCTTCTTTTTCTTTTGTGGACATCTTTGATGGATACTTTTCCCTTTTTTATTTTCCCCCATAGTTTCTTTGACTAATGGAGTTTGATAGGGATAATCTTTCATTGTATTCTTTGGTATCCACTTGTATTTTATTTGTCCATTGTGCTCCTTGGCTTCTTTTTATTTGATAACATTATTTGTGCTTTGATTCAAATATTTCTTTTGATGTTGGTCCCAATTTGTTGATGGGGTGATGGGTGGATGAAGATTCATGACGTGGTTGGTTGTAGTATTGACATCGACTTCATCATAAGGATTCTTCGTGCTCCCTATGTTGACGTTTGCTTGAGACATAGTTGCTCCTAGTATGGTGGTAGTATCACCTTTGTTCCTTGATTCTTCATGTTTTGAGATGTTTTGTTCAGTAAGCCTTCCCTGATAAATGTTTACTGTAGATGATGTTGTTTGAATTTGCTGCTTTGCTAACTCCAGAATGTCCTGTTCTGTTTGACCCATTTCTTTGAGTGGATAATGCTAGATATCTTCATACATAATGTCCTCAGTCTGAATTTGGGATATATCTAATTCTAATGTTGATAACTTTGTTTGACTATAGGAATCAATAACCTTCTCTTTTTGTGTAATAATATCAGGAGTAAAGGAATCATGTTCTGAATGAAGATCATCTACGTGTCCATCCACATAAAGCATATCATGGGTAGATGGAGGAGTATGTTCTATGTGGATATGATCATCTTGTATAGATAGGAGAGTATCCATTAGATCATTCTATAACTTGGGGATACAAATTCTTGATCTTGAATGATTTCAAAATTACTTTCGACATGCATTGGATCAAGTTCTTGACATGGGTCAATTTCAAAGGATGGATTGCTTACAAAGGGTTCTTGGATATCTTCATTAGGCATAGGAAGTGGCTCAATATCCTCTTGATCTTTGAGTGAATTTGGATCAAGTGTTGAGTTGAAGATTCCTCCAATATCGGCAATCATGAGGTCGAAGGATGTAAATATGTCTTGGAAAGGACCATTGCTAGACTTTTGTGAGAGATGTTGATCATGCTTTAGAATAAATTTATGAGATATGTCCTCTAACTCATTAGGTGATGTAGAGACATTTTCAACATGATCATTGGTCAATGGATTGTTGATTACAAGATCAAATAATGTTAACACTCCTTGAAATAGATCATTATCGGATATTGTTGAGGGATTCTTATCATGATAAAAAGTGACTCTTGATGTATGTTGATTTGATCTTTGGATGAGGTAGAAACATCTTCCATGTGTTTGTTGATGGATAGGTCTTGATCATATGATCGTTGATTTAGATCGATACATGGAGTCATTAACATTTTGTTGGGATTTTGAAAAAAATTTACTTGTTGGGCTTGGTATTGGGCTTGAGCTTGCACTTGCGCTTGAGCCTGGGCTTGTAGTGTGGCTTGGGAAACTTGCTGAGCAGCTAGTTGTGCAGCTTGTCGGTTTTGGTTTTGTTGGAGTGCCTTCTGATAAGTAGCTTGTTGAGTGGATTGCAACACAATGTTGTATTGGTTTGATGTGTTTGGTTTGGGTGGTGGTGGTGGCATAGGTGGTTTTGGAATAGTGCTTTTTGTGGTGATAAGAGGTACCGTAGTATTGATGATTGGGATTTGAGTGGTGGATGGTTCAATCGATATGGTTAGTCCTTGAGAGACCATGTTTTGAGGGATGATAGACAATGTGTTGGTTGCTTGTGCTATGGGGATGGTTGCCATCTGTTGTTACAATATCGATGGAAAGGGGGGAGGATTTGGTATGATGCTTGATCGATGGTTGGGGGGATGTTCTGGATGAGTGGTGGTAGCGAAGGTAGCCCCAAACCAAGAGGTGATACAAATGTTAATGGAAAGGGTGGGAGTGGTGGGAAAGTGAGTGGCATGCTCCCTTGGGGAAATGATGATGTTTGATAAAAAAAATGCCCTCTAGTCCAAATAAGTCACCTTCTCCTTGTGAGGTTGTAGGGAGAGAGGTTTGAGGGGTTGCGTGAAATGATGATGATGGGTCATTAGGATTATGAAAGGTGAGGGGGACATATGGGTGTGATGGATTTTGAACAACATTCATGTGATTTGCAAACATATCTATCCAAAAGTTTACCAAGTGTGGATTCAAAATGTTCATGTTTGGTATAGTTGTACTTGGTATATTCACATTTGGCATGTATGGATTTGGTGGGATAATGTTGTTTTGTCGAAGACTCGTGCATTGAGTATTTGGTTGATAGATTTGTAAGTTTGGAATTGGATTTAAATATACCATCAGAAAAGGTGTTCAAAGATTTAGATTGGGTATACTCACATTTGTTGTAGCATTGAGGTTTGTAGGAGATAATGATCCCATGTATGGATTGTATAAATGTGAGTTTTGAAAATCAATTGGCATTGTAAGGCTTTGATAGTTTGGTTGATTTAGACCTCTTATGATGTATGAATCAAGTTTATATTCCATGTTTTTCTTGTGTTTTGACCTTGTTGAATTCTAAGGGCTTTAGGACCAATGATGAGATGAAGGATGAAATGGGCAAATGATATGGGTGTTGAATTTTTAGGAAATTTGGATCAATGCTAGACTTTAGGATTTGATTTTGATTGGTTTTGATTGGATAATGAACTTGTAAACCCTAAGATGTTAGATGCGATCTTTAGGATAAACTTGTTCAAAGAGGTGATAATCTAACTAAGTGTGTGAGGAAGGATTCATCCAAACACACCTAACTAAACAAGTGATTTTGATTTGGTTTAAGGGTGTACCCAAGTCTAGATAATGATGTTTCCAAATCTCTTTTGTGGGATGGAGATGATAAATGTTTGGGGTGGATGAAGTGTTTGATTTTGATCCTAAATGAACCTAAGGACTTGTTTACAAGACCAAGATATTGAAGAACATGCTTTTCTCTATGAGTAGTTCAAAACCAAAAGACCAATGTTTGCATGAAAACCATATGACCAAAAGATGCCAAGAACATGTGTGGGGTCCAATTGTTCTTAACTTTGCTTAGTGGCTTATTTTTACCATAAAAAATTCTTGATTAGGTTTTGAAACTAGATGTCTAATGTTTTAACCTCTTCTCATCCCACAAAGTGTATCATGTGGAAATCAAGGAAATCAAAGAAAAAGTTACCTATTGTTTACTTTAGTAGGAGAAAATTGAGAAAAAATTCAAGTGCCTAGAAACCTCTAAGGATATGAATCCCAAGGGCAAGCAAGGGCATGTGAATTTGTTCAAGGATAAGGGCATGTGAATTTGTTCAAGGATATTTGCTTCTCCTAAAGGGTTTGGGATTTGATGCTCATGTTAAATGTTTGTTTCCAAATGTTTTCGAACAAGCAAAGTGTTTTGTAACCAAGAACATGTACAACCCTATGGCTATGAAAGACTGTATTTGTTGAGTCCCCACTTGGACAAGTCCAACTATGCTTATCTTTAGCGAATGGTTAGATGCTTGACCCCACTAGCTCCCCTCCATGGCACTCACTTCTCAGGGGCAGCCAAGCATCAGTACCCATGAAAATCCCATGGCATACTTTCCATTTCTACTAAAAATCGCAAAAGTGTGGGGCGGCTTCAGAATGATCGTTCTTACACCAACAAATAGATAGGGATTTTGGCCTTTCTAAAACAAGGGTTTTAATTCAGACTTTCCATTAGTAGGAGTTGACCATCAAGGCGAGAGACCATTGCTACCCTTCTCGTTAGAGCCAACTGCGTGATACTGTCCTTTGTTTTAGTACCCACTTTTATATCCCGACTGGAAATACTCTTGGCTTTAGAGTGTTATTGGTTGGGTAGTTCCCTTGGGTGAGTATTTTTTCCCCAAGGCAGGCCCTCTAAGATAAACAATAGTGAGCAAACATATTCATAGTTCAATCAACCTTCATTTAGAAACAAAGGGAGAACACACACAACATGTTCCACTCACACTCGCAAGATGTTTTGTTCAATTTTAGTTCCCAAAATGAAGTGTGGAGGCAATTACTTACACAACTTAATGTCACAAAAAGGCCTTTTGATTCTCGAGATTGCCGTGAGGCACAAGAGAAGCGCATATGTCATTTTAGTGATATTACTTTGAGTAAGTAATTACAAGACAAAGAAACACTTGTTCATTTTAAGTCCACAAAGCAAAAGTGAATTCTTTTTATAGCACCAAAGGAAATATGGAGATTGCCTTGTTCAATTGTTATTCTCAAACCAAATCTAGTGAGTTTTTCCTAATTTTTTTTTAAGCCCTTTGTAGCAAAAAAAAGAAATGTTCTTTTTAGAGCCCAAAATAAATTTAGTAGGTCCTAAAAGCTTGAAAGTGACAAAGTCCTTAAAAGAAGGAATTATAATTTCTCCCCAAAGTGTTAAAAAACACTTGATACAATGATGTGATAATGCTTTTTCTGTGACTTACATGCTCCATAATCCTTTAAAACCTACAATACAAGCTCCAAATGTTAGATGAAATCAAGAGACAAAAAGATATGAGGGTTAGATAAATGATTAAGCATAAAAATCCTAAAATTTAGACCAAGTTTCATTGTGATTTGACATTAGGTAAAAATTTGAAAATTTTAACTCTATAAAAATTGAAAAACACCTACACCATTAGATAGCTTATGAAATTCTACCCTATTTAAAAAAAAAGTTTTGAAAAAGACCAAAAAATGACCAAGATACGACCATTTTAAGTTTGAGTGAAAAAACAAGAAAGTCCAGCGGCTCTGTTTGCATAGACGTCACTGTTTGGAGTTTGAAGCGGTGCTATATGGTGCCACTGGACTTATAGTGGTGCTATATGGCACCGCTGGACTTGTGAGCGGCTCTGTATGGCATCGTTGGACTTTGAGCAGCTCTGTATAGAGTTTGAAGTAGTGTTGTATAGCGCTGCTAGACTGATAGCGACACTACATGGTGCCGCTGGACTGTGAACGGTGCAATTTCCTGTATACACCAAAAAAAATAGAAAAAAGCACAGAATTTGATGAAAAAATGTGATTTAAACTTATAGTTTTCCCTCCTTCTAGTGCCAAATGTAGAACCCCAATCTTTATACCTACAAAACATAATAAACAAACACATTAGAAGATCATATGCAAGTAAGAATTAAGATTCCCTATGGAATCCATTCACAAAGCTTAAATTAGGAAAAGAGGTGAAGAACACAATAAGAAAGCAATGAAATCCTAATTAAACATGCAAACTCTTGATCCCATGGGGGAATTGGTGCCAATTTGATGTGAAAATTGGCCCTTTCCCAACTCCTTTGCAAGCCTTGCAATGATTTGATGAAGATTAATCCACTTGTTGATGAAGAACAATGAGCTCCTTGGTGAAATCTGCAATAACCTAGCTAAGATGATGACAAATGCTATGAAGATGGATAAAATTAGCTCTCAATGTGAAGAGAGTAACTTTTTTCTAAGTTGTGGATGAACTAAAAATGACTATAATAATTCTACTTGGATTGTCAATGCTAAAATGAGGAATGAGGCCTCTTATTTATAGAATGATAGGATGGAGAAATGCCCAAGATGGAGCAATGTGGGACTAACATTCAACCAATGGCAAGGTGCCACTTGTCCAAATGTGAGTGGATGGAGGATGTGCACATTTTGAAGAATGTGCAAAGAGGGGGGAGATTCAAATTCAAAAGATGGCTTGAAGGATGAGGTGAGAGGTGAAGTTAATGTCACATGGCTCAAGAAAAGGACTTGTAAGAGATGTTAAATGCCATGTTTGGAGGATAAGACCTTTTGGGGGGAGATTTCAAATTTGAGGAATATTCCATCTTTGATGCCTTTTTTGAATGAAAATAGATGATTTATAAATCAATTAAATTGATTTTCATGTGCAAGTGGAAAAAGCTAGAGGATTAAATTAAATTAATCAGGATTTGATTAATTTAATAAGGGATTAAATGATGTGACAATTTGATTTACATTTATGGATTGATTTAAATCAAAGTTGAGAGGAATATGAACTTAGACTTAATTAAATAATTTTTTTGATTTATTTAATTAAAGAGGGATGAAGTTAGATTAAATTAAATAAAGATTGATTTAATTTAATAGAATGACTTTAGAGATTTAATTAAATAAAATGGATTATTTAATTAAAAGGGGAATTACAAAATTAATTAAATAAAATTGATTTATTTAATTAACAGGAGATGATGACTTAATTAGATAAAAAATGATTTATTTAATCAAGAGATGAACTGTGATGAATTTAATTAAATAGAGATTATTTAATTAAATGATTAGCAGAGAGATGATTTAGGATGAATTGGTGTTAATAAAATCAAGATTAGGTGCATGTACATTTTACGTGTCTACACCTCATCACCATAGGGACATCTCAATGATAATGCATATGATAATATGTAGCCTTGATCACAACCTCTTTGTACAAACAGGTAGAAATTGTCCGTCCTAGTGTTGCAATTGTCATAGCCTCTAATTTCTGGTGCCACCTGACCTCTTGTGTCAATTGCATATTTAAGGTTTGTCTGAGCTAATTCTCTTGATCCCTCTTGGCTGTTGTACCTACTATTAGGCTTGGTCTCTCTTAGCTATCATAGTCACTATCTGCTGCCAAGCTTGATTTTGCTCAGCTATAACCACCTATAGTTGATGTTGTAACTGTTGAATCTAAGCATCACAAGGATCTAGCCCCGACAGTGGCTGATGTTGTATCGATGGCTATTGAGGTGGTTGTTGATGCAATGGTGGTGCACCTGGGACCTATCCAGCTTGATGTTATCCATCTTGTCCTCTCCCCTTGCCATCTGGAGCTCTACCCTATCCATCCTCTGGCTAGCCTCAACCTCTTCCCACACCCTCCCTCTCGTCCTCCCTTGTGGAGGTATACCTGTCAAATTTTTTCAGTTTGGGAGGGGGTACAAACCATGCATCATATCCAAGCATAGTCTATGCATTGGTCTGTCCCCGATCGTAGGCCCATGGCCTCATAACAAACTATCTAAATCCATCAACAACCTCGTGGGCTGGGATCATCTGTCCCCATGGTGTCTCTCATGCTGATTTGGAAAAAATAACAGTATACGCATCATCAAGCCTTTCCTGCCTCTCACCTATCTAGCAACTCTATTGGGTAGGTACCTCTCTATCATAGTATGCTCTCAACCTTGCATAAATTGGGTCTATCAAGCAAAGAACAACTATTGAACATCATCATACCATGCTGGCATTTGAAGCCATGGTCGCCATTGGAACACTATCATATCATCGATCACTCTCCGCCAATACGGGATGCTGAGTTGCCCTGTGTGCTATAGAGTGATGGAACCTTTGTACCTCCAAACAACTAGATCATCTGGCTCCACATCTTCCATATGAACAATCAGTCAGAGCACGACAATGTGCTCCCAAGCCCATATGTGAAGAAGGGTGACCCCTGTACCAATCGCTCTCCCATCGCAATATATGAAGTCATGCATATCATGGTACAAGTAGGAAAAAATCACTAACCCCCATGCATATTGGGTTATCCTAAACAACATCCTATGCTAAGCTATCCCCCATCCTAAACTGAATCCCTTGCTCCGTCGATTTGGGGAAACCAACCCTGAAATCACTGCAACAATAATCAATCTAAAGGTTGACACCTAACCTCTATACATCTTGAGGTCAATCTGGGAGTTTAACATGACAATAGACTCCTGGTCAAGAACCTCATGGTAGGCATCATATCCTGCATCACTATAGTAAATCACGCACTCACCATGTATTGGCAATCGCAAAATCCACCATACATCCTCCAGTGTCACTATTGCCTCACTAGTGGGTAAGTGGAACGATGAAGTCTCGCTATGCCATTGCTCATATAGAATTTTCATCATTTCCAAATGGGTATGCATTATGGGGCATGTAGGTAATGTACCACAATTCGATCTCTCCTAGATGCTCCTATCGAAGCTTGGAAAAATCATCAAGTTTGGACAATACAGTCGGCCAATGCACGCATGACATCAAAGGCTGGATAACCTCCTATAGCCATAAAGCACACGACATCAAAATTCATAAAAATGGCTAGGTTTGGAGTTTTTATCCCCCCAAATGACAAAAGCATCAATATTTACGAAAACATCGCTAAAACTCAAATTCCAAATCACAACGCTATATGAATTCAAATTGCAAATCATGACTAGCGTCACTAAACATAAATGCGTCACTCTTTGAACTTTGCAAACTCTAATTCTAAATTTCAAATTGGCGAGGGCATCGCTATTTACACATGCGCCAGATTTGTAATCAGGAAACCCTAATTCCAAATCGTAAAATGCATTGCTAATCATAGTAGCATCACTAAAATTGAAAATAACATAATCGATTCTAAAAATAGCATCGCTATATAGTGACGCCACCTAAACTCAAATTTGAAATCACAATAAATGCACTCAAAAGTCAAAATGCAAGTCAAGTTTCAAATTGCATACCAATGGTTTTGTGCCTAGAAGCCTTTGGTACTCTCGAACCCGGTCATAAATTTTTCATGGGAGCAACTGTTGCGCTATTTCGTCAGAGGGTCAAAGCTCACAATGCAAAAATTCTGTAAGGTGTGAATACACAAATGAATTTGAAGTGACCCTTCCTCACCTATTTAAACTTAAAAAATAAGGTTTTTTGCCCTAATTTTAGCCAAAAGCTAGGGTTTTTCACCAATTTCACCAATCTTGCCAAATTGAAGCTTATTTTGCATTTTTTTTTGTTTGGCATGTTTTTTTGCATCCCGGAGCCTTTTTGGCCCCTTGGGCAACATTTTACCTTTGTCAAGAAATCAACCCAAAATTCAAAATTTCTGCCCAATTTCTCGAGGGGGGTAGGGAACCACCTTATTACTTCTGTAGGGCAATAGTGGGGCATCCAAAAATCATTTTTAATTTTTTTTTTTGATATAAGCAACAATTTTTAATCTGAAAAGTGTCAGTCTTTGAACCAACGTAATAGGTACCTCACTTCAAAGGGGCAAAATGTAGACATTGAAAAATTTCCTGAATGATATCATGCACTCGAACTAGGTATACTAACATCATTTCCTCCCAGAAACCCATCCTCTTTTTGCTTAATTGATTAAATTAGCCTAGCTATTTAATTAATTATATCATTTTCATTAATTAACCTAATTAATTTAATCAGGTTAATTCACCCCCTTTCATGCTAACACTTTGTCCTGTTAAATTAAATATATCAAGCTATTTAATTTAAATCCCTAAGTCTTCTTATTTAATTAAATAACTAAGTTATTTAATTAAATATCATATCATTATCCCCCTTTTCATTAAATCACTTTATTTAATGAATATCATGAAATTACCCTAATTGCATAATTAAACCTTTGTTTAATTATCAATTACCTAATTAAATCTAAATCCCCCCACTTGCAAGGGAATATTCCAAGGGGATATTCCTCCTTTGCTCATTCCTCCAAAAGAAATATTCCCATGGAATATTCCTTCCCCTTTTGCACAATTAAACTTTGTTTTAATTTGCTAATTATCTATTTTTCCCTCATCCATGAGAATATTCTAAAGAATATTCTCTTTCCTCACTCATTTGAAAAAAGGGAATATTCTTTTTCTAACAAACTTACTTGACTTTTTGTGCGTGCAAGTTAAAAGTGTGTTTGTTTGGACAAAGGCGAACCATTGATTAAATCTCATCATTGATTCTCATTCATTGATGAGAATCCATGATCCATGCCTCTAACTTCTCCCATCCTTGACCATTGATTAACCTTTTTTGATCTCAACCCTCCATTTCTCATTTGCTCTCCTATAAATAGGTCACTATTTGAAGACAAATGGATCCATCTTTTTAAGAGCAAACTCATGTTGTTGAAATCACTCACACTCACACTCATATTTAACATTTACTTAGTATCATTTTAGCTTAATTACTTGCATTAATTATCTTAGCTTCCATTAATGGCTTCCATGGTAACATAAATGCATACATTTAGCGTATTTTTTAATTAGGGTTTGAATCTTTTAGCTTAAAATCCATTTATATTATCTTTGCATTCATACATCTTGATCGTCTTAGCATAAAATCATGTTAAAATAGCTTGCATCAGGATCATTTAGCTTTAAATCACGTTTCATCAATTTTCTTCAATAAAACTAATTGAAACAAGCTTATTATCCCATGGATTGGGAAAGAATCACCATTCCACATCAACGCAACACCACTCTCCCAAGAGGATAAAGTTTAAATGGATTAGAGTAGGTGTTTTCAAGCTTTCATAGTTTAACATGTTAGTTTCAATGAATTCCTAGTTTAGTGTTTGTTTGAATGATCTCTATCAAGGATTGAAATTTAGTGGCATGAATACACTTCGTATCCTCATAGATCAAGTGTAGTCATCCCATACTAATCCATTGGTCACACTTACCATGTTCAGTTTTTGGTTGGGGCAATAAAGAAAATAGGGAAGGGACTCTTTTGCTTGGCATATCAAGACGGTCAATTTCCTTGATATAGCCTATTTTTCCATTCGATCTTCATGGATAAATCATCTCTTAGGGGATGATTTTAAGCCTACTAAGAAATACACATCCACTTGAGCTAGGGTTGTAATTGCTTGTGAGTCAGTTTAATACTTGCTTGGTTCCAAAACATTGCAAACAAAGATCAACGATCTTTCTCAAAGTTTCAAACCCTTTGGTTTAAGCATGAACACCCTTTGAAAAGTCTTGATATTGATGCTTTTCCTAAGGATTCTATCCTTAGAGACTTATAAATATTTTGGCTTATATCTAAATTCATACTTTCCAAAGTTAACGCATGCAACTATGGCCTTAGCTTCATGATTTTCACATAATGTACTTTGTGAAATGAAGGATGCTTTTGACATAAACATTTTAGTTTGAACATTAATTAAGTCTTTCTTGATATGGTAATGAAACAATATCACTTAAGAAAATATTAGATCAAATGAACACCCCACATTGATGTATGCACAAAATTTGACTCCCCAAAACAAGCAAATTGCGACAAGGAAATCATTGCAAAATGTTGAGTCCAAAATCATTGAGTTCTATTGTCAAAATAATTGGGTTCTATTTCCACAATCATTGGGTTGTATTTTACCAAAAAATTTGAGTTCTTAGGGTATTATCACTTTAATTAGAGGTATAACATTTTTCTCACTACCTTGGTCTTGCAAAATGAAGGTTCATTCTAGGCTAACATTTTGGGTCAAACATCTCATCCATCCTTCATCATATTTTAGTTTTCACTTCACCAAACTTCATAAAATTTTGGACACACCAACACTTTTGACTTAGACATCTATCAATCCAAGCCCTAACCTAGCTACTTTGTGTGTGAAATGAATCCTTTTCCATACATTTAGTGAAGTTAGTTATCACATCTTGGACTAGTTTATCTTGAAGGTCTCAAATCTACCTCAAAGATTCACATAATCTATTATCCACAAAATCAAAACAATCAAAGATGTCATCAAGAGTGTTTCTCCCAAAATTTTGCAAAGATCACTCTCTCCATATCATTCATCCTTTTCATCTTCCATTTTAATCATTGGTACAAAATGACTTAGAGTGTCCCTTTTACCAAAATTTGTGTCAACTATAGAGTTTAAACATTACAAATCTCAACATAACTCTCCCATAGGTGACCCACAATTTATGGTAACGATAAGATCACAAAACAAGGGAATCATGGAACAAATCAAAGTCACATCCACCAAAAGTGATACCAATCCTCAAGAATTTGATCCAAGGAGCCATTTTACCCCCTCAAAACAACCCCAAGAGCCATTTGGACCATATGAGGTAGAAGATGTCACAAAAAACCCACTTCAACTTACTAAGGAAGAACTCATTGAGTATAAACAAGATCATCAAACCTTAGAAAATGTGGCTCCAAATTTTCTTGCACAAAACTTGGCACAAGGCTTGACTCCATCTATGATTAAACCAACTCCATCCCTTGTGCCAAGTCAACCCTTAACATCTAGTCTTGTAACTAGACTAGGAACCAACCTTGGTCTCACTTCATGTCTAGGAACAAACAAAACTTTGGGTATTCACAACACGACCATTCCATTAAATACCAAACTTCCCAAAAACACAAGTTGGACACTAACATTGGGCAAACCATTTACATTCCATGATGCCACAATGACCTCAACATTTTGAGTGCAACCATCTTCATTTGTCATCACAAATACCCAAAGTGTTCCCAATGTTACACAAAGTAATATGAACCAAGTTCCTCAAATACGACAAGGGAAAGATAACACCCTCATGCAAGGGAAACCCTTAGCAAGTGGTTCCAACAACCCCGTCAACAAATCAAAACAAGTGGTACCCAAGCTAATCAAGTCAATCCACCATCCACATCAAACCCATATATCATCAATCCAAATCAAAACAACACATTGATCATAAACCCCATCAACCAAGGTAATGCCTTGGTCCCACATCAAACACAACAAGGGAACCCTTCACACATTGGTCAAGGGAAGCCTTCTAATCTATTAATCCAAGGTCTGAATGTGCCATTGGCATCACAATACCAAATGGCACCATCATCATCTTTACCATTGGTCCCCCAAATCATGAAAAATCAAATGGGATCCCAAATCTGCATTCCTCCCTCCCAATCAAAAATATTGCAAGGAATGATAGCACAAAACAACCCACAACCCACTCAAACCATAAACACCCAAAATCCATCTCACATGTCCCAACAACAAAATGATCCTACCTTGTAAGCACATGCTCTAGCTTTGCAACAAGCACAACAGGATTATCAACAAGCCTTAACAACCCAACAACAATAACAAGCACAACAAGTAACCCAACAAGTAACCCAACAAGTAGCCTTAGTAGCCCAACAACAACAACAAGCACAACAAGCAACCTTAGTAGACCAACAACAATAGCAAGCCCAACAAGCAACCTTAGTCACACAACAACAGTAGCAACAAGGTTTATACTATAGTCCCCAACAAAACATCATCAATCCAAATACGTTAGGAGTATATACCCCTCTACCACCATCACCTTTGCAGTATCAAATTCCACCTTACACACCATACAACACCCCATCATATCAAAATACCACTTATACTTCATCCGCCATCCCACCATACACCACTTATGCTCCTCTACCAAACCCGCAAGATGATATGGCATCACAACTCAAGGAACTAATAAAAAAAATGTAGGACATTCAAATGGGAAAAATGAAGAAGCCCCATACACAACAAAACTTATGTCCATACCCATTCGATAAAAAACATCACAATGGTACCTTTCCCTCCTGGCTTTGAGGTCCCTAAATTTGATAAATACAAAGGGAGGGGAAATCTTGTGGACCATATCAAAGAATTTAACATCATATGTATGGAGGTTGCCTACAATGATTCCTACTTAATGCACTTCTTTCAATGAATTTTGATAGGCCCCACCATCGATTGGTTCTCACAGTTTCCTCCAAGTGTCAAAACATTCCAACAAATAATTGATATATTCATAGATCACTTATCTTTCAAAATTGAGATGGAAGTAATCAAAAAGGAGAATCCTTCCCTAATTTCTTGCAAAGATGGAGGCAAAGAGCTATTAAGAGCAAGTGGACCATTCCCGACGAACAAGAAGTGGGGATTATCATAAAAAATACCCAAAACATGAACACACAACAACCATCCACGCCATTGTCAAATAATCAAACAACAATCAATGCTGCAAACACTCAATGTGGGAAACAAAGAACAAATAGATCTCCTAAGTGACAATTCACTCCCTTAGGGAAAACTATAGAGGATGTGTTGAAGAGATTAATACAATCTAATCTTATCACACTCCCATATTTCTCAAACTATAAAGAGCCACAAGTCAAACCTTGTAGCTATAAAGACGATCATTTTGTGAATTTCACTGATACAAAGGTCATAACACACAAAATTGTTTTAGAATCAAACATCTAATAGAAGATCTTATTGAACAAGGAGACGTTGATGTTGATAAAAATCTGGGAATGAAAATTTGAAAATTTACACAAACCCTATGCCTAATTATACAAAAGTAAAAGATTAAGGAAAGGAATCCACCTCAAATAATGTAAATCGTACTCATGATACCATTGTGGGACATATTTATATTATTCCTTCATCACCACATGAGGAATCAGACAAGTATCAAGATACTATTTTAAAATGAAGTCCAAACCCATCAACAATGTCTAGCAATATTTCATACCGTAATGGCATCAAGTATGTATCAAATTACAGTATCTCTCCCACATATGACTCAATGATTGGGCATGTTGAAGAAGTTCCAAGTGAGCTAGAAATATCCCTTGTTACACCCATACCCACAAATTAATCCGAAGAGTCTTTTACCGATGATATATCATCCACCTAAGGATCATGTCAAGAAGAGGCTCTTGAGGATAACAAAAGTTACTCTAAATCGAGTCAGGATCAGGAACCCCTATCCCTAGAGTTTCACCAAGAGCTAAGGGGTATCTTCCAAACCATTTTAAACTCCAAAGATGTCCTTGATATCACCCCTGAGATGTTTCTTTCTAATGGACATATAGACATTCTTCATCCAAAACAAGAGTCTCCCACTCTTGGTATTCCTACACAGAAGCAAGCAATGGTTAAGATTCTTAATTCTTATAGTGATTGTGCATCATCAACATCTTTTGAATTAGCACCAACATCTTTTGAAGTAGTATCAACAGATAATGATGTCATAGAATCAAAGAAAATAATTCATATTCCTAAACAATAGGAACCCATAGCAATATCATGTGTTCATGAAAAGTCATATTTAGTGGCTATGGATCAGAGGATACATTATCAGGGAAAAGGATTAGGTATTGATAATACCTTCATAACGCTGAGGGAAATCTTGTCTGCAACAAACATCAACATATGGGGCATGAAGGATCCTTCTGATGAAAATACTATCAATACTACAACTAGTCATATCATGAATTTTCATTCACCCATCATCTCATACTCAAATGGGGACCAACGTAAAAAGAAAGATTCATATCAAAGTAAGGAGAAGATCATCAAAGAAAATGAAGTAGTAAAGTAAAAAGGACATGTCAAGTACAAATGGATACCAAAGCAAAATAAAGAAAATCATCCCTCCAAAACTCCTCTAGTCAAAGAAACTACGGGGAAAAATAAAAAAGGGAAATGTATCCATCAAAAGTGTCCTAAAATACAAAAGAAAACTTCTCAAGTAAGGAACACAATATATCCAGTGGTTGGTCCTAATTCCACTCAAAGCTCTGTTCCCACCCATCATTGCTCATCTTCCCAAGTTTTGAGAGTCAAAGGTTTCAAACCATCTACCAATCCATCTCATATTCCTTTACATATAACATCATACACTCCATTCATGATATCTAATTCTTTCATTGACCATGTGTTGGTAGTTACCTTCATCATAAGGATTCTGAAGGTACCATATTGCGATGTGCACACATAGACAATGTTAATTCCAGTATCCACAAGGAAAATTAGAGTTCTTCAAAATTGCATCCAAGTGCTCGTATCTTAGCAAAGAACCTTCTTCAAGTAGGGTATCATTGGCACATTATGATAGTGGCCTCTACATTAGTACCACTAGGTGGTTCAACATGAGGGTAAAATTTCTAAAAAAATAAAAAAAATAGTAAAAATAAAAACCGTCCTCTAGTGAAAACAACTATGGTGGCACTTTGGGCAAGTACTATGATGAAAACCTGGCAAACAAGCGTCATGAGTAGAATCGAGCATCTATATAATCCTTCTCAAACAGAAGCATCTCATCCTTGTCATGATAAATCCAATCTTCCTTCCATCCATCCAATCCAAATTCATCCAGACATTCCCATTTATCTTGATCTTGACAAAGATTCGACATATACTTCAACTTTACTCATGGAAAAATCTTGATAGGCTCTTTACCATTTTATCTCATGAAGTCCCATAGCCCATATCTAGCATGATAAAACTCTGTTGAACTCTTCGCATATAAATTACCTATCTTGGTTTGTCTATTGATCTATGAAACATTGCTAGACATTGGGGGCAGGTTATTGCACTCTTGTTTTCAAACAACTCTTGATCCATGTCTTATATCTCATAATGTGACATCAACATCATCGTCTAGGTATCGTTTACTTTAAAATCTCATAAAGAATCCCCAAAACATTCATAAAACCTCATCAAAAATCCAAAAACACTTGCAAAATCCAAAAATTCCAAAAACATCAAAATCTTGTACAGCTAAAATCCAAAAATATTCAAAAAATTGTAAATTCAAAATCCAAAACATCTAAATCACATCAAAATCCCTAAAAAGGTCAAAAGATCAAAAATCCAAAAACATTACCTTGTCTAACTAGTCTCTAAGCTTGGATGTAGGAAAGGCCATCACTAATGTGCCCCTAAGACACAGTAGGCCAGCCCTTTAGGAGTCCATAATAAACTGGCAATCCATTGACTGTTCATATCTCATCAACAATAAGTCAAGTCAGCTGAACTACGTGATCTCTATGCATATAATGTAGGCAAGGCTCATGTTTGATAAGCCCCTGAGGCCCTTAGAATAGTCTTTTAGGTTAGGTTCTTGTTCAAAAACTTAGAAAACCTAAAACATTTGAAAACTTAGAAAACTCCAAAACATTCGAAAAATAAAAAAGACTCAAAATAATTTGAAAATTTGAAAAACACCAAAACATTGGAAAACTTGGAAAACCCTAAACAACCTCAAAATAACAAAAAAAACCTAAACATTCACATAAACTTTCAAAAAGACCAAAAAATAGCCTTAAAACATTTTCAAAACACCAAAACATTGAGATATTCCATAAAATCCCAAAACCATCCATCTCGTTTCACTTTCACCCACAATAAACTTCCATCCATAATAAATCGATCGTCACACTCACCCTTTGGCAACACAAAAAAAAAACAAGTACAATAATTAGCAAAAGTAGAACCTTTAAACACAACACAAAAATCAAACTCTTGGTCATCATTAAACATGTCAATCAAACCTTATATCAACATCCTTTCAAACAACCTATCAACTTGCCAACATCTGATAACACATCCTAGGATGCATCCTTCCTACAATGGGCATTATCATTGGCAATCACTTTGGATATTTATCCTCAAAACACACCTTTTGGCAAGAGATATATATAACATTGACTGTTGTTTTGATCTTATCCTATGATTTATGTTGTTGAATCATTTTGAGGACCTCTCGATGATGTCTAAATGATTTAGAGAGAAAGGAATGGGGCATCGATCATTATCTTTTGTTTGTTGTTCTTGTGGGGTATTCTTGTAAAATAATCTTGGCATATACTTAGTTGTGTGTAGGGAAGCCGTTTAGAGTAAAATGTTGACTATTGCGTATGCTTTGGTCCGAGATATTCTGAACTTCTAAACTACATTCCAACAAGGTTTTCGTATGTCAAGGTGTGAACAAGAACAATCCTATTTATTTTCAGAGTCAAAGTCCATTACACTAGATACAACACCATCCTAGTTTTCAATACCATGATGCATCGTATCTATGTGTTATATCAAACATAAGGAATGATGGAAAGTCCCAATCTTAGTTATGAGAAAATCATCACTCTCATCACCATCATATAATAAAGTCTTAAATGATCATAGGCTTGTTGGACTTTTGAATCAATCTCAAAATCAATGGTTAATCCATCCATCTTATTCTTCCTATTCTTCTATCTTTACTAACATTTCTATCCAAGTATCGAATTTGTGTGATATATCGAGATATAAACGAGGTTTCCCATGGCCGATGAATGTCTATACATCATCAAATTTGTCTACATCAGACATCTAAGCTTTCTAGTCCTCTCTAAGTTGAGCTAAATCCATTTTAAATCTTTGTCGAGAGATCAACCCAAGATTCAAAATTTCTGCCTAATCTCTTGAGGGGGCAAGGTACCAGCTTAATTCCTTCCATTGGGGCAATAGTGGGGCATCCAAAAAAAATAAGATTTTTTTAAATTTTTTTGATCTAAGTAGCAGTTTAATCCGGAAAGCATTAATCTTTGAACCAATGTAACATGCACCTCGCTTCAAAGAGGGGGAAAATGTGGACACTTAAAAATGTCCTGAATGGTATTACACACTTGAATCCAATATATTAACATCGTTTTGTCCTGAAACCCATATTATTTTTGCTTGTTTGATTAAATTAACCTAGTTATTTAATCAAATGCCTCTTTTTCATCTATTGATCTAATTGGGTTAATTCACCCCCTCTCACACTAACATTTAACCTTGTTAAATTGAATAAATAAAATTATTTAATTTAATCCCTAAGTCCTCTTATTTAATTAAATAACCTTAAACTATTTAATTAAATATCATATTTGCATCCCCTTTTCATTAAATAAATCAATAATTTAATGAATATCATATTATTATCCATCTTGCACATTTAAATTTAGTTTTAATTAACTAAAATGCTAATTTCTCTCCCATCCACTTGCATAGAGAATATTCCAAAGGAATATTCTCCTATTTGGCTCCAAAATTGGAAATGTTTTCTTTCAAACAAACTTTGTAACTAAATTTCAAAGTTGTTACAAAGTGCATTTGTTGAAATCATTCTCAACCCTTGATCTTTTCTTGGTCCATGTCATCTTTGATTCCCATCCATTGATGAGAATCCTTGATCCATGTTTCACCCTCCTTTTCATTAAAACCATTGGTTGACCAAATCGATTTGAGCCCTTGTTTTTTTCATTTTCTCTCCTATAAATGCATCACTATTTGGAGAGAAATGGATCCATATTTTGATAGAAAACTTATGTTGTTGAAACTCATATCCACTTGAATCCATATTTAGCATTTTTAGTTTAAATATTGATCATATTAGCCTAAGCATCCATTAATGGCTTCCATTTTAGCTTAGTTTGCATCATTTTAGTCTAATTTGCATCAATGGATTTTATCTTTGAGCTTTAACTCCATTTAGCATTGGTTTGCATTCACTTACATCAAACATCTTAGCATTTAGCATTTATCTTCATCATGTTAATATAGTTTTTTCATCCATATTTTGGTCATATTACATCAGTTTTCATTAGTTTCCATCGATTTTAATCAATAAAATCGATGGGAAAGGCTCATATTATCTAAGAGATTGTTAAAGGGTTGCCATTCCACATCAACGCGATGCCACTCCCCCAATAGGATAAGATTCAAGGTCATAGAATGGATGTTTGTCAAGCTTTCATGTTTTTAGCATGTTAGATTAATGGCTTCTTCATTTTTATTAATATTGAATATCTTATTAGGATTGATGCTTAATGGATTAAATATGCCTCAAATCCATATGGATTAGGTGTAGTTAACCTATTCTATGTCATTGGTCACAATAATATCCCTCCCTCCTATGAATTCATGATTGGACATATCAAAGAAGCTCCAATACAACAAGACGACCCCATCATTCCACCCAAACCCCTTAAGACTAGCGAAGAGTCATTTATCTATGCTATACCATCTACCCCAGAGTCATGTCAAGAAGATACTCTTGAGTATAACAAAATTTTCTCTAAATCAAGTCAAGATCAAGAGCTCATACCCTCAAATCATTATCATGATCTACATAATATATTCCAATCTATAAGTGATAGTTGTTCTACCATAAGTCAAGACAAAGAGCTCACTTCCCCAAAGTATTATCATGATTTGATGAACATACTCCAATCCATTCAAAACTTCAAAGATATCCTAGATACTACCCACCATACGTTTCCTTTCGATGGACATATAGATGATCTTCATCCAAAATAAGGGTCTCCCACTCTTGACATTATCACACAAGAGCAAGTAGTGATAGAAATTATTGATTCTTACAATGATTGTGAATCATTGACATCTCTTGAATCAACATCAAAATTTGACACATCCCAAATTCTAATTGAAGACATTGAGTATGAAGATATCCAACATTATCCAATCAAAGGATTATGTGTACATGAATAGGGTATCTTGAAATCAGTTAGCATTCTTGAATAGAGTGTAGAAGAAGTAACATCATGTATTCATGAAAAGTCATATTCAGTAGCCATCTATCAGTGGATGCATTATCAAGGCAAAGGATTAGGCCTTTTTAAACATGACATCTTGAAATCAACAAAGATAGTAAACAATCTTGAGCAACAAGGAATTGGTTTTTTAGCAACAATAGAATCAAATCATGTTAATAATACCTTCGTAATACTAGGGGAAACTTTATCTAATGTAAACACCAATATGGGGAGTATGAAGGGTCTTTATGATAAAAACACTACCAATTCTACAACTATCCATATCATGAATCGTCATCCATGCATCATTCCATTCACAAATTGGGACCAACGTAGAAAGAAAAATTCCTATCAAAGAAAGGAGAAAATTTTCAAGGAAAATGAATCAGTGATACGAAATGGAAAAAGAAAATTCTAATGGATACCAAAGAAAAATAAAGTCACCCCTATCAAACTCCATTAGTCAAAGAAACTATGGGGAAAAATAAAAAATGGAAATTCATTCATCCAAAAAGTTCACCAATACAAAAGAAGCTTTCAAGAGTGACTTACAAAGTATATCAAGCAATTGGTCCTAATCAAATCTCCATATTGACCCACCATTTCTCATCACCACAAGTTTGGAGAGTCAAATATTTCAAACTATTGACCAATCCATCTCATATCCCTCAATGTACGTCACCATCCACTTCACCATCCATGATATCTATTTCTTGCATTAACCATGTATTGGCAAAAAATATTTATCATAAGGACTCTAAGGGCCCTCTATTGCGATGTATGCACCTAGACGAGGTTAATTTTGATATCAACAAGGCAGATAAGAACTCTCATGGGTTACATTCAAGTGCATGTATCTTGTCAAAGCAACTTCTCGAAGCAGGACATCGTTGGCATATTATGACAGTTAGATCTACATCAACATCACCAGGTGGTTTAACATGATCATAAATTTCAAAAATAAAAATAAATAAAAGAATCAAGAAAATAGTAAAGAAAAAAAAATCATCCTCCAATGAAAGCCATTTTGGTAGTGCTTTGGGCAAGTACTATGATGAAAACCTAGCAAACAAGCATCATGAGTAAAATTGAGAATCTATATGCATCATTACGATGGAAGTATCTCATCCCTTTCATGATGAGTCTAACATTCCCTTCATTCATCCACTCTGTCTTTACCCAAATCTTTCACAATATCTTGATCTTGATGAAGGTTCAATGTATACTTCAACCTTGCTCATGGCACAATCTTGACTTGGTATTTACTGTTGATCCTACTTTATCTCATGCAGTCCCATGGCCTATCTAGCATTATTCTAATACTCCTATTGCATGATACAAATCTATTGAAAATCTTTGCATGCTTATCCAGTCATTATCTTGAGTTGCTCATGAAATATTAAACATTGCTAGACACTGGTGGTAAGTACTTGAACTTGTTTTTGAATAACTCTTGATCCATGTCTTATGTCTCACAACATGACATCGACATCGTGGTCTAGGTATCATTTACCATAAAAAATAAAAAATATCAGATAACATCAAAACACCTAAAACATTCACAAAATCATCAAAATCCCTAAACATCAAAACATTTGTAAAGTTTAAAATCTCAAAAACATCAAAACATTTGTAAAGTCCAAAATCCCAAAACATCGAAACATTTGTAAATTTCAAAATCCCTAAACATCAACAAATTTATAAAGTTAAAAATCTCAAAAAATTCAAATCATTTTAAAATCCAAAAACATTCATAAACATGTCAAAAATCTCAAAAATGTCCAAATCACATCAAAACCCCTAAATAGGTCTAAACCATAAAAAAATTCAAAAATACTTGTCGAACTATGTTGCCTCTATGCGTGTACGTAGGTAAGTCCATCATCAATGCACCCCTGAGGCATAGGTCAATCCTTTAGGAGTCCATCATAATAAACTGACAATCCATGAAATGTTCATATCTCATCAATAAACGGTCACTTGTCAGGAGTCAACCGAACTACATTGTTTGTGCGCTTACATAGGAAAGACCATCATTGATGAGCCCCCGAGGCATTAGGTTAGTCCCTCTCAGGTCATGTTCTTGGCCTAACCTTGGAAAACACAAAAATATTTAAAAACTTTAAAAAACCTAAACAATTGCAAAATCTTGAAAACACAAAAATATTTAAAAACTCTGAAAAACCTAAACAATTGCAAAATCTTGAAAACACAAGAACATTTGGAAAAATTTCAAAAAAATCATAAATAAAAATAGGCTCAAAACATTTCAAAATGTCAAAAATATTATGATATTCCAAAAAAATCTCAAAACCACCCATCTCATCTCACTTTCACTCGTAATAATTTTTCATTCCTAATAAATTGATCGCCATTCCCACCCTTTGGTGAAGCAAGCAAACATAAGTGCATAATTTAAGAAAGTAACCTTTAATGAAATAAATCGTGAAGTCAAGGTTAATCTTCAAATGCATTAATTAAGTTTATATCAACAACCTAATTCATTTAACATAAAATCATTATCTAATGCATGTCCTAGGATATATCGTTCTGATAATGGGAATCATTTTGGATATCATCTAAGAAAATAAAAATATTTTTAGCAATAGATATAAATAACATTGACTGTTTATTCATTTTAACCTTTTCCTATGATTTATCTTATTGGTCCAGTTTGATGATCTCTCAATGATGTCTATCAAAATGATTTGGAGAGAAAGGAATGATGCATTGACCATTGCTTTCAGTTGTTGTGCTTGTTGGATATCCTTGAAGTACAACCTTAGTGAATACTTATCTACCATGTGCGGGGATAGTCTCAAGTAAAAAAATGGCTAGGATATATCAGGTTCTTCATACCTTTTGTGTATTAGTCTCCTTACTTTGCTGGCTCATTCTTTCACACAATCAAACAAGGCTTTCATATGTCAGGTATGAACAAGGATACTCTTATTTGGTCATAGAGTCAAAGTCTATCACATTAGATACAACGTCAGCTTGGTTCTTCATATCTTGGTGCAACGTATCTATTTTCTATATAAAAAATAAGGATTTCTATGATGAATTAAACAAAGTCCTAGAAGCAAAGAAACATCATCTTTCTCATCACCATATCCAATAAAATCTCAAAATAATCATAGATTTGTTGGAATTATGAGTCAATTTCAATAAAGAAAGGTTGATCAATGAACATCTCATTCTTATATTGTCTATCCATTTTCTACCCGATTCTTACTAACATCCAAGTATCATTTCATAAGGAAAAAAATATAAATGCATCCATCCTACATCCATGAACCATCAACATGCATATCATAGCATATATCTTACATACACATAACATGTCATATCAAAAATACAAAAAATAAATGCATCCATATCATCCATAACATGTGCATCTCATCCATGAATCATATACATCTACATCATCATATCATAAGCATAATAAGAATATCACATTTGCATACATAAGCATACATCATCCATAATGCATCCACATACAATCAGAAGGCATACATCACATGGAATCATAAGCATGAAATAAGGCATCATATAACTATCGCATCAAAGATCATCTCATATATGTCAAAATTATCAATGTCATGATATGATTCAAGTATGTGATATATCTTAGAACATATACATGATCCTACATAGAGCTGATGAATGAATATACATAATTCTATAGCAAATCGCTGAATTAATATAGCTATATACAAGCTAGTCCCTACTGGCCTGGTCCTCTTTGTCGATAGATGGCTAGTGGGATGGTGGCCTATCATGCTTTCTACCTGAGTGTCTCCCTTGGTCATGAGATTTCCCCACAGATGCACCCAATGATCTACTAGGCCCCATGGTACTCTGCTATGAATATGGGTGTTGCCTCCTATGAGCTGGGACCGCTTGCATGTAGATGATCTTGTAATATGAAATCTCATCCTATATGGTTTGTAAATCCTATGTATATCTAGCAAGGGGAACAATATCTCCCTATTCCTCTAGCTAATGTATCCTCATAGTCTCTCGAGATAACTGTAGCTCTGCCTGTTATCATCATGTAACCTCTATGTCTAGTTAGGCCTGCAACTGATCCCACTCCTCGTGAGCTTGGTCTCTCTCCTAGGTGAGTGTCAGTATCCTCTGATCTCTCTGATCTGTCCCATGGCCCCCCACCTACTTATCCTGAGGCTAATCAACCTAGTCCTACACTAGAGGTTGTCCATCTAGACCTCTCTGCTAATCCATCTGATGATCTTGATCTCTCTACTAATCTTGGTGTTGATCATGCACTTGTGCTATTCTCTATCATCTCAATCAGCTACCCTCACCCCTCTACCTTTGAGGCATGACTATTGGATCTGTAAATCTCACTAGCCTTTTGGCCACAAACCAAGTGTCATACTCTGTAGTGGTACCGATGTTTGTGGGACCTCTGACATAATCCTAGGGACGTGGAGTGACCTATTGAAAGTCTGCCAAGGTTGCATCCCTGTCAAGCATCTGCGGGACCTCTAACATAATCCTAGGGATGTGGAGTGAGCTTCTAAAATTCTATCAAGGCTGCATCCCTATCAGGAATCTATCCCCATAAGATTTTCTCCTTGTGTGTCTAAGCAAACACAACCATGTACTCTAGAGGTGGAACTATTTGGGTCTCCCCATATTGTCTCATGTATCTGTCAGGTAAATATCTCTCAATAATGGTAGTGCTCCACCCAATCAACCATTTGGTTTGGTGGTAGTAGAAGAGATGCTCATCATCATTATCCCAAGGCTCACATCCTAGCCATGGCCTCTAGGTGAACTCGACCATGTCATCAATCACCATCTCCAGTATGATAACTCACCCATGTGATGGTGAGTGAGAAGTCCCTCATATATGTACACAAATGGCTCCTCATCTTGTCAACAAAGAGCACAAACAAGATGTAGAATAGCAATATGATCCTGTGCCCAAATGTGTAGCATGGTGCATCCAGCAAAAGTGCAACACCTCCTCTATATACAACCTAATACATGTCATAGTACAAGTGTGCTAATATACATGGACCCCAACCAAAGTGGGTCACATCCTCCAGCATGCTCTCTAACACAACACCCCATCCAACGCTAAAATGTTGAGATCGATGATCAGGAACTAATGTGCCTATAATCAGGGGAGCAAAAACAAGTGTGATGTCAGAAGTGATATCAATAAAGTGTCTCAAATCCACCTAATCCTCAACTAGGGGAACCTATGGTAATCCTAATTCTCGAAGCAATGCATGTCCACCTCGAGTAGTGTCGTATACAACATGCTCACCACAAATAGGAAATCGGATAATATGCCACACATCCTCCAAGGTAATGGTGGCCTCGCTGGTCGAGAAATGAAACAAAGCAATCTCTGAATGCCATCGCTCTACAACAACAGTCATTAAAGTGTAATGAGCTTGAATCTTAGGCATGTGAAGAAGATGACACAATCCTAAAGCATGGAAGTAAATGGTCTCATCAAGACCGAAACCCACCCTTTGATCTAATAATACTCATCTTTGCTCTCAGGAAGACAAGGGTAGTAAAGTAACTTGCACGCACAACACACACAATGTCAAGTTTACAAAATTAAAGTAAGAAAATCTAGGTCAAAATCTTAAAAGTAAGAAAGTGTGCTTTTGAACAAAAGCACTAGACTATCAAATGACATGTGTGCAAGTTTTTTGCAAAAGCGCAACGCTATTGAAAAGGTGTGCATTGTTATGAATTTACAAACACACACGGTTTTCACAATTGCGCATGACAAATGCACATGTCTTTTATAAATGTGCAAGCACCAAATTAGGGCATTCATGCCTTTGTAGAGAAGCCACACTTTTGTACAAAGGCATGACATCGGTGTCCAAGGCACACAGAAACAAAGTTCCACGCTTTTGTTTTCCTAGGTTCTAGCATATGTTTCACTAATCAAGAAAAATCACAAGGTAAGTTTTTTGAAGCACATACTTGACCAATCGACCTAGGAGGGCACTGGTACTCACAAACCCAGTCAACTCTATGCCTAGTGCACACAAAGAACTCCATCACAGTAGGTGCTCCAAGTGGGTTTCTCACAAGATCTCTCAAAGGACTCAAGAATTATCAAAAACAAAGTACACAAATGAGTTGGAAGTTTCCTAAAATGAGCATATATACCTACCTAAACCTAGGGTTTTGACCTTGAAACTCATTTTTCTAGATTTTTTTGCATTCTAGTCATTATCTGAGTCTTTTTAGGACTTATTTTTCATCCTTCATGCATGAAAACCAATCCCATATCCATGTTGTAATCTTGACCAAAAATTAGTTTTTCCAACTCAAACTCTTGAGGGGGCAGTATACCAATAGTCTTTCTGCTGGGGCACAGTGGGGCATTTAAAATCAGGAATTTTTTTAATTTTGATTCCAAGCAACATCAGTTCTTTGAAACAATGTGACGAGTGAATTGCTTCAAAGAGGGGAAAAATGTAGACACCTGAAATTTTCCTGATGATATAACATACTTGATTTCACTTACTAACACCATTCCTAGTCTATTTTGCATAATTTATCCATTTAATTAAATAATGTCAATTATTTAGTTAAATTCACTTTTTCTCCTATTAATTAAATAAATCAATTTTATTTAATTAATTCACTTTTTTTCATGCTAATTCCATTCTCATTTGATTAAATAATGCAAATTATTTAATTAAATGTCATAATCATACTTTGATTAAATAATTCATGATTAGTTAATTAAAGTCTCTAATCTCATCCACTTGCACAATTGAATGATTTTAATTAATTGTTTAATTAGCTAATTTCTTTCCAATCCTCCAATTTCCTCAACTTGACAATGAATATTCTCATGAAATATTCCATTTTTTGAATTCAAATATTTCCCTCCAAATAGAAATATCTCCCAACATAATTCCTAAAATTTAGGGAATTGGTTGAGTCTCTCATGGATTTTGAACCATTGATTTGATCCTTGATCCATGCCTCATGGATTATAAACTGTTGGATTCATCCTTTATCCATGTTCATTTCTCTCATTTGATTTCATCCATTGATTAACATTTTTTATCTTCACCATTGATCATGATTTCAAAATTCTATAAATACCAAGCCTTTTTCATGATAATTCATTCACAAGCATTGAGTAAACTTACTCTCTTGAATTGATTTCCCAATGTGATCAATTTGAGAGCATTTTGTGAGTCATTTTACTTCATTTCTTCATCAAAATTGAAATGTGGACTGCAGAAAGTCACATTAGATTTTCAATTGTGGCAGAATTATTCTCCTCCAGTAGTATTATTAAATGATGTGATGATTCACAACAATCTTGACAAATAGACACCTCCAATTATGCAATTTTTGTGTTCTTCTAACTTCCCTTGCATCACTGTCTAAACTCCCTTCGGCTGTGAGTTGCACCTCCTAGTTGTTGCAAGCTATAGTTTGCTTGCTCTGGCTCCTTGGTTGCAAAGAGTTAGTTCATAAAACATCTACACAATACTAATAACCATAACTTAAACACATCTATTCATTGCATTTCATACATATTCACATATTAACCATGCAATAACTATCATATCATAATCATATTTCCATAGACATTAAACCCAGTCCAAGTTTGCATAATGATCATAAAAGATAGTAAAGTTTTAGGAATATGGAGGAAATAAGTATTTGGAGATGTCTAAAATAATGTACTAAAATAACAAAAAACTAAATAATAGTGGCCTCATCATTCCCCCCAACTGACCATTTTCTCATCCTCAAGCAAAGTGATTTGAAGACTGGAGGTTGTACTACAAGGTCATCTCCCTGAGATCTTTGATCACATCCACTCCTTTTTTTTGTCTCAAGTAAAAACCTCTATAGCATGAAAGTCTTTTCCATTTGATACCCCTAGCTTCCTCTCGTTCTTCATTCTTTTCTCCTGTCTAATGTGGTACTAGGTAGAGAAGCATAGGTGGAGAGAAAGTAAGAGGTACCCATTCAAGTGCTTTATCTTTTGTAATATCCTTATACCTAGGAGTTATCTCAAGCATATCCATGAAGTTATATATAGAGTGGGGCTCCTTTTTCTACAACACAGGGGTCAAACTGTCCCTTCTCTCTTGTGTAAATCGATAAGCATGATGACACAAAATATTCTCCTTGTTTTTGTTTGGTGTTAAAAAGGTTTGTCATGGTCACTTTAAGTTCACATTTGAAACTATAATTGGAGACAAATTTATCAGCCAGTTCTTGAAAAGATTTAATCATTGGGGGTAATCGTGAAAACCATTACATAGCTTCTCCTCCTAGACTATGAGGGAATAATCTCATAAGGTAAAGGTATGTCTCATCAACTGCAAATTCCATGGTAGAAGCACAAAATTCTCTTTAGTGGTCTTTAGGATCTCCTTTCCCTTATATTTATCAAGTTTTGGTATGTCCCAGTGACTAGGAAAAGGTGGCATTGGTATGCTTAGATTGAAAGGATAAGGACATATATATTCAATGGAGAACTTGTGAGATGATGTTTTACTATTCTTGAGAGTATCCAATTCTTGTCTTAGTGCTCTAAGCTCATCCAAAATAGGATTGTTTGTAGGTACATGTTTTGATGTCTTTGAAGATCTCTTGTAACTAGGTTGTAGATAAAAGGGTATGTGATCTTTGATTCTATCATCATTGTTTGTTTTGGGATGCTTAGATTCACTAGATTTAGGTTGATCATTCATCATGAGAAATGATATGTCAAATTAGGAGGTAGTTTGATTCCATCATCAACAAGGGCCTTAAACTATTGTTGTGGATTATATTTGACTACTTTTGTAAGCAATTTAGTGAATCTATGATCATTAAGTGCTTCATTTATATGGGATTGTGTTATTTCTTCATTATCAGTTTCATCTGTTTCAATAGTTGCAACACTAATGTGATCTTCCCCATCAAAGTATTTTCCCCAAGGGTTCCCTTCTTCTTGAAACATTTTTTCTCTTTTTTTAGGGGTCATAGGCGATTGTTCTGATCTTCAATCCAAGACAAGATAATGTATGAGACCCAAGACTAGGATGTAATGAAAAGGATATGATTCTAAGATGAGATATGAGAATGGTATGGCATGATATGAAAAGCTAAGAATGCAAGAGCTCAAAGGCAACTCTAGGTCCAAAGTTGGTTAGGATGCAAGGATTTACTTGTGCTATGATGGATAGACACAAGGACAAATGATCCAGAGAGGGTATGTAGGAGATGATGAACTCCAAGAGGATTTCCCTACTCAAGGATAATGGTATGTTCCCTAACTCGAGGGTGATGAACCTCAAGTGATGTGGGTGATTAATAGCCAAAGGTTTGATATCAAGACCTAGGAAGAATAGCCTAAGTGCAATGCTAAAGGTTTGTTTGACCAAAAAAATGGATATGCAAGGGTAGATGATATTCAAGGACTATGTTGAATGCAAGGATTGAAAGATCAGAAATGAAGAATTATGCTCTTAAGATATTTAAATGATGGGTTCATTTTGGATGCTTTTGATGTTTAAATTTTTACGTTTTGCGACGTTGAGATGTTGCAAATTACTAGGTGTGATGTTTGGTTGAGATTTTTTTTAAACATACACGCAAGACACAAGCCGACATAATGTGTTTGAGTTTGATCTTGATGACAAACACTTTGAAAAAACTTTGCACAACCTAGGTTTCTCAAGAGATACCACTCTTTAGATCCCCACTCAGATTTCTCCAACCACTTAAACAAGGTGGATAGCTAGAGACTTGGTGGCATTGGCTCCCCTCCACGACGCTCACTTCTCAAACTCACCAAGTCTCAATTCTCCAAAGGGGAATTTATGCCTCTACACATGTTTAGTGAAGATGTGGGGTGACTTCAGAACAACCATTCTTGTCCTAGCAAGTGAAAGGGGTTTTGGCCACTATAACAATGTTCTTAGTGAATAATCGAGGACATAGCTCCCCGCAAGCATCCAACAAGCCACTTAAAGGGTTTAATCACTCTACTAGGGGCTCTTATACGTTTTACGGTAGGTACCTTGTTTCAAGTGACATTGTATGACAAGGGAAAAGACCGCCGTGAGGACTTGATGGTTTAGTCTTATCCTTTTATATACTGGCCCGAGAAAAAAACTGGTTGGAGTCGTTCCCTCTTTTGAGATAGGCCCCTCTAAAGGTAATAAAAGTAAGACAAAGATGTTATTTTTGATCATCCAAGATCACACAAAACGTAAGGAGAGAGAATACACAACACCTTTGCCTCACATGGGCTTCATTTTTAAATCCAAAATCCAAATGTGGGGTGTGATTGTACAAATTCCAAGGAAATGCTTTTGATCCTCAAGATCACCGAATGGCGTGAGAGGAGAGCATACACACTCGATGACAGTTTGTAAACCACAAGACACAAAAGATTTTTTTAAATTTTAATCTCACTTATGATGTCAAGGCAAACACTTGAGTTCTTTTTAAACCAACGAATTCAAATGTGATCTAAGCTATAAAAAGAAGACACAGTTTTTCAAGATTAGATTTTTTGGCAATCGAACCTACAACACATTGATTAGTAGTTTTATTCAATGTTCTTCAATAAATGAGAGTTTAAGTTTTTTTAATTTTTCAAGTATCTGACATGTGAATCTACACAACAGCCAAATTTACAAAATTAGCCCAAAAATTTAAAGAGTAAACTAAAGAAAAAAATGACATTAAACCTAACTAAATTAATCCCACAAACTAAATTAATTACGCTAAATTAAAAATTAATCTAAACTAAAACTAACAAAGCTAATTACTAAAATTAAATTAATTGTAAACTAAATTAAATCTAAATTATAAATTAAATGAAAATTAAAAATTAAATCTAAAATAAAATTCTAAACTAAATTAAGTTAAATCTAAATTAGAATTAAATCTAAACTAAATTAATCTTAAATTAAATTAAATGTAAATAATTCTAAATTAAATCTAAATTCTAATCTAAATTAAATTAAACCTACATTCTAAATTAAATCTAACTTAAAAAAATTAAATCTAAATTAAAAGCTAAAGCTAAAAGCTAAATCTAAATTAAAAGTTAAAAGTTAAATCTAAATTAGAAGTTAAAAGCTAAATCTAAAAAGTTAAAAGCTAAATCAAAAGGTAAATCTAAATTAAAATTTAAATCTAAAAAGTTAAATCTATATTAAAAGTTAAATCTAAATTAAATTAGAAACTTAAATCTAAATTAAATTAAACTTAAATCTAAACTAAATGAGAAACTTAAATCTAAATTAAATTAGAAATTAAAACCTAAACTAAATTAGAAATTCAAATCTTCAACTAAATTAGAAATTTAGATCTAAACTAAATTTAAAATTTAAAATCTAAACTAAATTAAGAAATTTAAAATCTAAACTAAATTACATTAATCTAAATTAATTCTAAAGTTAATCCAAATTAACAAAAATCAAAACTAAAACTAAAAATCTGAATCTAAACTAAAATAGATTTAATGAATGCAGTCTGTGCACTCATCAACTGTGGCATTATTTTGCTCAACCTAAAAACCTCATAATCATTTGCACCATTATGTGCTCAACCTAAAAACCTCATAATCGTTTTCACCATTATGTCAGATTCATGCCAGGTTCACCATTATGTATACGTTGGAAACTGAAAAACTGAATGATTTAATCTATAAAACCAAAATCAAGATTTCAACATAACATCAATGAAGCCTTTCTTAATTGAAAGCACATGCAAAAACATAAAACTAAACTATGTGAAATCAAACATATGCATTCAAAAGAAAACCAACTCCATTGTTCTCCTATCATCAAGATCTTGATTTATGCATTTGGTGCTCTCAGATTTTCACAAGCACAAATGCAACAAGAGGCTATGATAAATGGAAGAGAAGATTGCATGATCGAAATTCAATGTATATCTTTTTTGGTGAGAAGAGAAGGCTTTTTATAGATGTCCTCACGGGGTGGATTCATGTTGCGGGAAAGATGTGGGATTAAAGAGTGAAGTAGAGAAATGCATATTTTAATCAAATGAAATTAATTGAAATGAGAGAGATAAATGAGTGGGTTTATGATATAATGAGGGTTTGGAATTATATTTAAAGTGGATTTTTGAATTAATGGATGAATGATTTAATGAATTAAGTGGATTAAATGGATTAAATGACTTGTGAGTTTAGACAAATGATTAAATGGTTTTATGTATTTAAATGATTTAATATGCATAGATATTTTAATGATTAATGCAAATGGAGCAATATGAAATGGATAAATGATTGATAAATGCATAAATGCATAAATGCTTATAATATGTTAATGGTTTGAGCAAATTAATGAGTGAATAAAATAAAGTATTAAATGAATCAATTAAGCAGATAATAATATCCATTTAATTAATAGACAAAAAATAGGATAATTGTGAGGATAATTTTGAGTGTCTACAAAACTTAATCAAGACAAGTGTTTTTGGTAAAAGGAAACTCATTTAAGCAAGATAAATTGACAAATTGAACCCCACATGACCATTTGGCGTTTGATCGCTCTGGTTGAACAACCTGACCTTACACCTGCTATCATTCAACCAAACTTTGAACTCGTTGAAGGAGAACAAACCAATATAATTAGTAGTTTGAGAAGCTTCACTTTTGAAACCAAAGAAACAACAACATAGTGGAGAAACGCAACATACATCATAGACAAAGAAGAGGAACAAGTTGATATTGTGGCTAGAAGGCACATATTACCACCACCCGCGTGGCAATAAATATCCTCTTTTTCATGATCTTATAATTCTCTAAATGATCTCATCTAAAATCAAAATCTCCAAGAGAAGGTCTACATGCCGCTATTTCAAACTTAGACATCATAGTTCAAAGTATATTAGAAGATGTATCCTAAGACAATATTGCAACCGAGATAAATCACTAAGGAGACATTTTCTACGCTATTTCATGGATGATCCAGATCTACACATTTCACAAGAACTTCTCCTTGATCATAGGGTTTGAAAACTTTAGAGGTCTAAGATGTTTCTCACCACCTTGGTCTTCGAAAACAAAGGTTCACTTTAGGTCAACATTGGGTCAAACACCTTCATCCACCCCTTTATCAAAATACAAACTTCACTTCACCAAACTTTGTAAAAATTTCAAACACACCAACACCCTTTGACTTGGACATCAATCAAACCCAAACCCTAACTTAGCTACTTTGTATGTAAAACGAATCCTTTTCCATGCATTTGGTTAAGTTAGTTATCATCTTTGAACTAGTTTATCTTGAAAGTCACGAGTCTACCTTAAAGATTCTCAAGTTCATAAACATCCTTTATCCAAACATTAAACCATCAAACTTAAGTCAAAAGTGTTGTCCCAAAATGTTTGCAAAGATCACTCTTCACATCATTCATATTTTCATCTCCCATTGTCACCATTGCTCCAAAAAGACTTAGAGCATCCCTTCTACCTAGATTTGAGTCAACTAGAGAGTTCAAACATTACAAATCTCAACACAACTCTCCCATAGTTGACCCAAAATCTATGGTAAAAACAAGATCACAACACATGAGAATCATGGAGAAAACCAAAGTAAAATTTACCTCAAGTGATCCCAATCCTCAATAATTTGATCCAAGAAGTCAAGTTACCCCATCACAACAACCCTCATCTCCATTAGGACCATATGAGATAGAAGAGGTCACAAACAACCCATTTGGACTTACTAAGGAAGAAATCATGGAGTAAAAACAAGAATTTCAAGCCTTATGTAGCTCTGATTTCCCCATCTTTTGTTGCTCAATCATTGGCACAAGGCTTGAATTCATCTACCATTCAAACAACTCCATCACTAGGGCTAAGTCAAACACCTATTCCTAGTCTTGCAACTAGTCTTGGTAAATATTTTTGCCATACTCCTCCATTTGAAAGAAACACACTTGTGGGCACCCTAAACACTAATCCGCCTCAAAACACAACTTGGACACCAACATTTGGGGCTCCTCCCGTTCCTGAGAATCCCTAACATCCATATAAACCACTTACACTCCATTACTCTACAACAACCTCAACATATCGGGGACACCCATCTTCATCCATACCCATGAGTACCACAAGTGTTCCCAACATCACACAAGGAAGTATGGACCAAGTGTCTCAAATAGACCCAAAAGGGAAAGTTAATACCCTTGTATAAAATCAACCCTTAACAAAAATAGGAACATCTTTATCCAACCCCTCAATCGGTTCATCCATACCATTGGTTTTACAAAACACATCCGTCCCATCCATCACCAACCCATCTCAAAATAACCCCTTGGTCATGAATCCCATCAACCAAGGTAATACCTTGATCACATCCCAAACACAAGGAAATCCCCAAAACATCGATCAAGAGAACCCTTTCAATCAATGGACTCAAGGCCCTGATGTGCCATTACCATCGCAATATCTAATGGCACCATCATCATCTTTCCCCATGGTCCCTCTCGTCATGCAAAATCAATTGGGACCTCAAACTTACATTCCTCCATCCCAATCCAACATCTTACAAGGAATGTTAAACCAAGGGAACCCCAACCACTCATTAGCAATCCACTACCCATATAAAAAATCAACACCCTAAACCCATCACAAATGTCCCAACAACCAACTGATCCTACATTGCAAGCACATGCCTTAGCTTTACACCAAGCACAACATGCATATCAACAAGCCGTCCAACAAAAGCAACAAAAACAAGCAGCCCTAGCAACACAACAACAACAAGAAGAAGTAGCCCTAACAACACAACAACAACAACAACAAGCAACCTTAGCAACATAACAACAGTAGCAACAACAACAAGTAGCCCTAGTAGCACAACAACAACAACAACAAGCAGCAACCCTAGCATCACAACAACAACATCAAGCACATCAAGTAGCCTTAGTAGCACAACAACAACAACAAGAAAAATTAGCAACACAACAAGCCCTTATGGCCCAACAACAACAACAAGCCTTACTAGCTCAACAATATGCCCAACAACAAAAACAACAACAACAAGGTTCCTACTATAACCATCAACAAAAAATCGTCAATACAAACACATTAGGGACATATACGCCACCATCATCATCACCTTCACAATATTCTACACCACCATATACACCATACAACACCCCATCTTACCAGAATCCCATCCCACAATACACAATATATATTCCTCCACCAAACTCGCAAGATGATATGGAATCGCAACTTAAGGAATTAACACAAGAAATACAAGATGTATGGATGGGAAAGATGAAGAAACCCCATACACAGAACTTATGCCCATATCCATTTGATCGAAACATCACAATGGTACTATTCCCTCCCGGTTTTGAAGTACCCAAATTTGACAAATACAAAGGGAGAGGAAGTCTTGTAGACCATGTGAAAGAGTTTAATGTCATGTATATGAATGTTTCCTACAATGAGTCCAATTTGATGCAACTCTTTCTGCAAAGCTTGATAGGCCCAACCATCAATTGGTTTTCTTAGTTGCCTCTAGGAATTAAAACCTTCCAAGAAATCATTGATAGATTTGTAGATCATTTCTCCTTTAACCTTGACATGGACGTAAGCCTAGAAGGGTTATATACTCTTAAACAAAATGAAGGAGAATATTTTGCTAATTTCTTGCAACAATGGAGAAAAAGAGCTAACAAGAGCAAGTGGCCCATTCTTGATGAACAAAAAGTAGGGATAATCTATCAAATGTAGATCCAAATCTATCCTTCCACTTGAAGATGCAATGCATTACCTCTTATGATGAGCTTGTCCCTAGAGCCCTTAACATCGAGAGAGATCTAATCTCACAAGGAAATACTCAAGCCTACAAAGACAACCGCTCATCAACTAGTTCAAATGACAATCCTCGTGTCTGGGCTAAGAAAAAGAACGTAAAGAATGATGGCATATGGTAGATGCTAAGGTGGTTCTAAGTGCAAAAAGGCCAAACAACAATCACATAGCTAATGTTCAACCAGTTGTACAACAAACATCTCCATACAACAATCATATCAACAACACCAACACACAACAACAATGAACTCCCAACAAGAACAACTATCCAAAATGCAAATACACACAGTTTTCAGAACCTATCAAAACCATCATGAAAAAATTAGTAGAGTCAAACTCAATAACACTTCCCAATTTTGAAAACTACCAAGAACCACAAGATAAACCACCCTAGTACAATGAGAACGATCTTTGTGACTTCCATGAAATCAAGGGACACAAAACAACGAATTGCATGAGGATCAAAAATATTATCCAAGATCTTATAGAGAGTGAAGCCATATATATTGAGGTGTCATTCAAAAACTAGGACCTCAAGATATACAAGAACCCTATGCCAGATCATAGCAAAGGAAACAACACTAGCAAAGCTAAGGATTACACAAACGCACAACATACCTATTCCAATGTAGTCACTTCTTGTGATAGTGTCATTACCATCGTCACCATCAAAGGGCCTAGCATGGAGTGTGGAGTCACCACACGACGTGGAAAGGTCACCAACCAAGGAATTCCATCTCAACCTAGGGTGCAACCTACTTTACCAACATCTAACCCTAGCAAGTACAATCTCCTAGATCAACTTAAGAAGACCCCCGCACAAATTTCTATCTTGGAACTATTGAGGATATCCCCCACACATAGGGAAATCTTAGAGAAATCTTTATCTTCATCATCCATCCCTAAGGGTATTGATACTGACCAGTTTCAAGCTATGATAGAGCATATCACTAATCATCTTCTCACCTTCTTAGAGCAAGACCTACCATCACAACCATCTCATAATTGTGCTTTACACCTTGATGTCATCATTCATAAGAATAAGGTTAAAAGATTCCTAGTAGATGGAGGTGCTGGTTTGAACATCTGCACCCTTAAGCTGATCAAGAATTTGGGCTATTTAGAAGATGCTATTGAGAAAGAAAAGAGTACGACCATTAGAGCATATGATGATCAAGAACGGGTAGCATAAGGCATCATCCCACTACCCATCCAAGTGGGACCCATCATTGCAAAGACTACATGCCAAGTGTTAGACCTTGATCTCCCTTACAACATCCTACTTGGTTGACCATGGATCCATGCCCTAAAAGCTGTAGCTTCAACCTTCCACCAATGTGTAAATTTTCCTTTTAAGGACAGAGAAGTTACCATCCATGGAGATCCCGAGCCTTTTTACTACTGTAAAAATCTTGAGGCCAAGTTCTAAAAAATACCCCAAGTACCCAAGAATGATGAAGGGCCTACACCCTCTACCTCATTTTTTGACCCATCATCCCTTGCATCTACCTCAGAAACAAAAACACCCATTGTGCAGATAATTCTTGATATCAAAGCAATGATCCAAGATGATGGTTGTGGAAACTATAAACTAATGAAGGATACTTTTGTGTTGGGAGAGTTACATATTTCTCCCAAATCTCATGGGAAACCCACACCTATCAACAAAGAGGCTGAAATAATTAAATGGAAACTACTACCTTCACCAAGTGTGGGGATTTGAACAATGAAGATGTCAATGAGCAGGATATCTCTAAGCTACTATATCAAGATGAAATACTTGTCCCTATCCTTCCCATGGAAGATGAAAACAAAGGTTTGCAACTAATGAAGGGATGGGGATACAACAAGAATGAGAAACTAGGAAAAAATGACAATGGTTTGCTAGAACCCATCATTCCTAAGAGACGTCTAAAGAATCTCAGCTTAGGATGTACTACTAGTAAGGTTACCCTTATTGGAAAAGGTACTTCTGCTAAACGAGTTGAGGCTTCCTCTTGGTTACCAACATCCTGTGACATGACCCTAGATGACTTCCCCCTTGATGTTGTTGACCTATTTGAGAATAACTCCCTCTTCATGATATCTACATCATCCTTCACACTAAGCAATCAACCAAATGAAATAAGCCTAGTATACCCAAAACTCATTGAATTGGACCAACGAGGACCATCGATTCTATATTTGTTCAAAAATGATGAAGCAATCTTAGAATTCATTGGACTCCACGACAACTTACCATGGGCAGATCATGAGGCTGGTTTTGACATAGAGCTAGACACAGAGGTGTACTATGGGGAGATGATTGAATCCTTCAGTCACAAAATGGACATGCAACTAACATGTTGATGTTTGAGTGAAAACCACACTGTGACACTTTTTGATCCTAAAATAGTAAAAAGAAAGGACGTATTCAAGGGTGAAAACCTCTCTGAGGCACCCATGGATGAGGGATTCAATATCTCTCTTAGTGAAATGTATCCAAAGAAGTCAAAAGTGTTAGTAGAGAAGGATACTCCAACCAATGTGGGAGCTAAAGAGGCACCAAAGATCACTTTCTATGCTAACTCCTTGTTGGATGAAGAACAGACAAAACTAGCAGCATTCCTGAAAGAACGAAGATCCAACTTTGCATGGTCATACATAGATATGCCAGGCCTTGATCCAGAAGTGGTTGTGCATCATTTATTAGTCTATCCTGAGGCTAAACCAGCAAAGCAAAAATTGAGAAAAATGCACCCTCAAGTTTCACTCTTAGTAAAACTTGAGTTACAAAAGCTTCTTGACATTGGATTCATCTAACCGATAGATTATCCTGAGTGGGTTTCCAACCTAGTACCAGTCTCCAAACCCACTGGGGGCATCAAAATATGCACAGATTTCAGAGACTTAAACAAGGCATGCCTGAAGGATGATTTCCCTCTTCCTAATATCAACATCATCGTGGACTTAATAGCTGGGCATGAAATGCTATCACTCATGGATGGTTTCTTAGGATATAATCAAATCATGATCGCCAAGGAGGATCAACACAAAATTGCCTTCACTTGTTAATGAGGGACATATTGTTGGAATATGATGTCATTTGGCTAAAGAATGTAGGAGCAACCTATCAAAGAGCAATGACCCTCATCTTTCATGACATGATCTTCAAAACGGTCGAAGACTATGTGGATGATATTCTAGAAAAATAAAAGAAAATAAGTGAGCACATAGAAGTCTTAGGACCCATCTTTGATAGGCTTGAAGAGTATAAGGTATGGCTAAATCTAAAAAATTGTGTCTTTGGAGTTACACCAGGAAAGCTTCTTGGCTACATCGTATCATAGAGAGTGATAGAAATTGATCCAGAAAAAGGGAAATCCATCCTAGACATGGAACCACCGCAAACAATGAAGTAGGTGAGAGGGTTACAAGGAAGGCTGCAGTCCATTAGAAGGTTCATAGCGCAACTATCAGACAAAATTCACCCTTTCTCACATCTTCTCCATAAAGGAATAACTTACAAGTGGGATGAGAAGTGTGATAAGGCTTTCTAGCAGATCAAGGACTACTTATTGACACCTCTAGTGCTCATACTGTCGATACTGAACAAACCATTAATCATGTATATCTCAGCAACATCAACTGCACTGGGTGCTCTTCTAGCACAACAAGATGAAAATGAAAAGGAAAGGTCTATCTATTACATTAGCAGGACCTTGGTGGGCTATGAAATGAACTATTCATCCATTGAGAAAGCATGCTTGGTGGTGGTTTTTGCTTCACAAAATTTTAGACATTACATGTTGTCGCATCAAATCAAGCTAATTGCAAAGATTGACCAATTAAAATACTTATTATCCAAAGCAACCCTCACTAGGTGAATGGCCAAATGGGTGATGATCTTAACTGAATTTGACATAGAGTACATGGAGCACAAGGAAATCAAGGGATAAGTGATCACACACCATCTAGCATAGGCACCTATATATGTAGAGAACCCATTGACATCTGAATTCCTTGATGAATTAATGTTCCTTGTCAATATGACCAATCAATGGAAAATGTACTTTGAAAAATCATTTACCCAACATGGATTAGGGGCGGGTATTATTTTTATCACCCCTCAAGGAAATTGCATCCCAAAGTCATCTAGGCTATTGTTTTTGTGTACTAACAATATTGTTGAGTACGAAGCCTTGATCACAGGTCTAAGGATAACAGTTCAATGGAAGATACAAGAGATGAAAGTCTATGGAGACTCACAATTGGTTATCAACCAATGTCAATGATGATTACCAAACTAAGGATGACAAACTTACTCCTTATAAGAAGATGATAGAGAATCTCAAGGACCTTTTCATAGATATAACTTTTGAGTAGATTCCTTGCATGAACAACCGAGCAACAAATGTGATGGCAAGAATTGGATCATTGTTAGCTATGCCGCACAATGTCCTTCAATGAGAATTCTTGGTAGAACAACTTCTCGTACCAACTTTTGAAATTCTAGAATTTGAATTTTCGTGTGTTATCATTGGTCATGGATCCTTGTGGTATCATGATAAATTCACCTACCTTAGTAGAGGAACCCTCCCATCTGACATCACCTCCAACCTTAAGAAGACCTTTGTTAAGAAGGAATCCCAATTCATGATCCTAGGTGATAACTTATACCATCGAAGCATTGAGGGGACATTACTACGATGTCTTAACCAAGAGGAAGCCTTGACCGCTTTAACAGAAGTACACAATGACATATGTGGTTCCCATTCTAATGGTATGACTTCAGCTAAGAAACTATTGAGGATGGGGTACTATTGGCCAACCATAGAAAGAGAAGCCAATCAGTATGTGCAAAAGTGTGTCCAATGTCAACAACATGGAGATCTTATTTATGCTCTAGCTCAGGAATTGCAACCAATGGTCACACCTTGGCCTTTCTCGTAGTGGGGGCTTGACCTCATAGGAAAGATTACTCCCACCTCATCTAATGGCCACAAGTTTATCATTACAACCACTGAATACTTTACCAAGTGGGTAGAAGCCATCCTATGACCTACATAACGGGATAGCCAATTGCTAAGTTTATCTTGAATTACCTTATCTGCCATTATGGTGTTCCACAAACCCTTATCTCCGACAATGGAACACCTTTCAAGAATCAGGAAGTGAAAGAGCTATGTTAAAGATTCAACATCCAACATCGATTCTATACCCTGTATTACCCCTAGGGCAACAGTCAAGTTGAGGCTACAAACAAGACCATTTTGAAAATCCTAAAGAAGACAGTCAATGAAGCTGGCTGTGATTGGCATCTGTAGTTAAATCCTACCCTCTAGGCCTATCAAATGAGTATCCACATGCCTACAGGTGCAACCCCATTCTCCTTGGTCTACATATCAAAAGCCATCTTGCCTATAGAGGTTGAGCTTCCATTACTGCAGGTATCATTGTAAAACCTAATCACTGATGAAGAATACATAGTATCATGGCTAGATGAGCTAGAGTTCTTTGATGAGCGTCGTCTTCATGCCCTTAATCACTTGCAAGTATACCAAAACTGACTGAAATGGAGCTATAACAAGAAGATCAAGAGTCGGTCTTTCCAGGTAGGGGATCTTGTTCAAGTAGAATCAGAAAAATCTTCTAGATCAGGACAGTAAAGGAAAGTTTGAACCTAACTAGTTAGGTCCCTTTGTCATCACAACAGGCTATGGATCAGAAGAATATCAACTGTCAATGCCTGAAGGTGAACCCTTACAGGAACTAATCAATAGTCTCCATCTTAAAAAGTTTTATGCCTAGTCTTGAAGGGTGTAAATCTAAAAATACATTTTTTTTTTTTATCAAAAATCTAAAAAATAAGAAAAAGGATTGAAAATAGTAAAGAAAAAAATCATCCTCTAGTGAAAACCACTTCGGTGGCGCTTTGGGAAAGTACCTTGGTGAACCTGGCAAACAGGCACCTCACATAAATAAGGCATCTCTATCTATTCTTTGGCTCTTTATCCTATCATTCTTTCCATCACATCCATCCATCTCATCACTCATCCAATTTATTCCATCGCCCATCCGTGTCCATCTCATAGCTTGATATCGTGAAGTATCGTATCCCCTTAGTACTACTTGGCACATTCCAAAGGTCAGTTTGTCCTGCCTATATCGAGACCTAGTTTATTGCATAACACTAGGGTCAATTCGTTCTGGATCGGATCGGGTTCTTGTATATATTAAGGTTATTGGCAGTTCCCCCAAAAATCCAAAAAACATTCTTAAAACCTCGTCAAAATCCAAAAACACTTGCAAAATCAAAAAATCAAAAAACATCAAAATCTTATACATTTCATTCATCCATTGAACATCATCAAAACATAATCTTGTATTTAAAATCATTTTTAATCATAAAGGTAAAAGTAATCTAGTAATTTAGAAATGGGGTGTACCAATTTATTTAAACCTCATAATATTTTTGTTAGGATACCATATGGTTACAGTATCCAAACTCTATATTCCCAAGGATAGTCATTGATCTATTTCAACATCCCTTGCCCATCCAAGTCACATAAAATTGAAAATTTGCATTTTTAGTGTTGTATATTAGTAATTTAGGTGCCTTTCCATTATATGTGAATCTAGTATTGTAAATTTGTTGAATACTCAAAGAAATTATTGATGTTGTGTATTTAAAGAGAATTTGTGTATGATGAGGATTATTAGGTGAATGATGTTGTAAGAAACTAGAAATATAAACATCTTAGGGAATATTAACTAGTATCACTTCATTTAGCCTAACTACATATTTAGATATTTTCCTATTCATTTAATTGTTGTTTATCATTTAGGATCTCTAAGTAATACCCTCCTCATCTTGGTAGCACTCAAAGAAGAAGATGAGGCCTTATTCACCCTCCTATCAAGTTGAATTTTTCTCTCCCTTGGTTTAAGCATAGGTCGCTTTCCCATTGTTCACATTATCCCTGGATCTAGACATTGAGGTCAATTGCCTTAGGATTGAGGTGGTTGTAGGAAAAAGAACCAACAATCTTGGAAATAAAATGCTCATTGAATATATGAGAGGTACATGCAAATATGATTAAAAAATGTTTCTTAGGATATATAGTAAAAATAGGGGATATTTTAATAGGAACGGTGTATTATGAGGGGGTATACAAATTTAAGATATAAAGGTAAAAATTAAAATTAGGGGTATTATTTAAGATTCAATGAGCATATGTGATATAAGATAAGTTTACTAAGTGAATCCATCAAGGGTTAAAGTAATAAACTCAACATAAGTTACAACCAATAAATCATAAAAATTAATTACCTAATATGGTAATTCATATGCAAGCATACTTTTCAAATAACAAAGAGGGATTAGGACTTAACTTTTTGTTATAGACAATATTTTGTGATCTAGAGACCCGTGCTTTGAAATTGATAAACTATGATATTTGATTGATTAGACTGTTCTCTATCTTGGGTCAATTTTGCACTCACAAAAATAAACCTTGTTCGTATAAGTGAACTATGTGTGTAAAAATGAATTGCACTCTTCTAGTTGTTTGTAATATGTTCACCTCATTTTTGAAATACAAAAGGGCATTATTGACAAACATTTTCAAAAGTTTACTAAGTAAAATTTTTGTCATTTGGTCAAACTCTTGGATTTTGATTCAATAATTTTGGAACAAGGATTGGTGACTATAAACAACCATGCAAGATGTCCTAATCTATAACTAATTATAGGTGTTGATGTAGGTTGATTATGCAACAAATGATAATGCTATGTGATGTACTTTGTTTTATGGATAAGTGAATTAGGATTTGTCCTTTGACACCACACCCTAGCATGCAATTTGACATGTTTTGTGCTCAAGTTGGTAGGTAACGACTAATTAAGAAGGAGTAAACTTGGACCCATAATTTAATTTGAATTAAAAATATTTGGTATCATAAATGAACCAAGTTTATTTTTATGCCCATTCAATTGATTTAAATAAGTGAATGGATAAAGCAAAAGTCAAGACAAGCTCCTCAAAATGTATGTAGATGGAATAAAATTAGGTTAAAATAATTTTCTAACTTCTATGCAAAAACACACCACTTATATACTAATGATTACATTCCAAATAATTATATCAAAGTGAATCCAAAATAGAAAAATAACTATCATCAATGAGCCCATGGTTTGTTGGTGAAATTGAATTATTTTGAATGAGCTCACTAAGGATCAAGTCTTGCCAATTACAATACCTTGACACTATAAGGGATGAGGTCGAGATCATGCCTCGAGTGACTTTAGCAAAATGAATAATACCCTTAGTTGTTAACTCTTTGTTGAAGAAATTTTAGCCTAAGAATAGTTTGCTAGTGAAGTTGAATGGTTCTCAAGGAGCCCACTAGGCTCTTTGTTGAAGAAATTTTAGCCTAAGAATAGTTTTCTTTTGAAGTTGAATGGTTCTCAAGGAGCCCACTAGGTTCTTTGTTGAAGAAATTTCAGCCTAAGAATAGTTTGCTTGTGAAGATGAATGGTTCTTAAGGAGCCCACTAGGCTCTTTGTTGAATAAATTTCAGCCTAAGAATAGTTTGCTAGTGAAGATGAATGGTTCTTAATGAGCGCACTAGGCTCTTTGTTGAAGAAATTTCAGCCTAAGAATAGTTTGCTAGTGAAGTTGAATGGTTCTCAAGGAGCCCACTAGGTTCTTTGTTGAAGAAATTTCAGCCTAAGAATAGTTTGCTAGTGAAGTTGAATGGTTCTTAATGAGCCCACTAGAAATCAAGTCTTATTGAGTGCAACACCTTGACACCATAAAGGACGAGATTGAGATTGTGTCTAGAATGACTTTAACAAAATAGCTACCCTTAACTCCATAACTCTTGGTGAAAAGGTTTCACCCTAAGACTCGTGCTCTTGTATTGAATCACAATGATGTAAGTTTGGTATAAAACCTTCCAAAAAAGAACTACTACCAAATAATTAATAGCCGTCCATTTACCAAAACCATTGACGTTATCTTCACTTACTATTATTACAGATTACTACTTTAAATAAACCTTTCGGCCTGCTGGACTAAATTTAAAATTGAATAGACAAGCCATAAATTACTAAAACCAAAGTGGTCAATCATTATTACTGTAATTAATGAAGTAACGTGCCATGCCTCACACGGAGCACTCTAAAATATCTTTAAGAGTGTGCATACCTCAAAGTCTTGTGAGACGTCATGCAGATATGAAGTGGTGCAGCATGCCACTAAATCAATGGAGTTGAATTTGGAGTGCCCTAAAGCATAGGTGCATGACAACTCAACCTGCACCCGATTTGACCAACAAATAAGAAAAGGCGGGCGACGATAAAATCAATTACGTGTACCGACTTTTAAAATTCGTATTTAAAATGGTGGCATGAGAAAATATAGATTCGAAAATGTCCAAATGAGCGGAAGTGGTGAGGCATGATGGGCCATGTGGAAAACTCTGGCTTATCCAACATTAGGTGGCAGTACTACAAGTGGGCACAAATGCAACCTAATTTGGTTTCAAAATATCAGATTAGTGATTAGCGGTCACATGTCACGGTTGGCGCCTTGTTTTAATGCAAACGGTTTGAATCTGAATGCGGCAGAATCTTTGCAGAGTCGTAACTTGTGGAGTTGTTCAAACGCTTTATGAATAAGCGCGCCTCCTAATTAAGAAGGCGGATAAGAAAAAGAGTAGGTGAGGTGGGAAGCTTGAGGCCGGCGTCTGGTGGGCCCACTAAATAGGAAAGAAAAACACGCCGTTATGAATATTCCCCGGAGAGATAACTTTTCCCTTGGAAGGATAGCGACCGCGCGGATTAATCGTGTGATCGGATAATGGTAATAATAATGATTTTTTTAAGTCAAAAGTAGTTAGATTCGAGTTTGCGTTTGGGATTTACTATTTCCGGGCGAGGGCGGGAAGTTAATAATGAGGATTTTTGTATGCGCTGGCGTGTAGTGATTGGTGGAGTGCTTTGGTGCGGTGTTATGATTGGCTGTGCGACGTGGAGCGGGGAGGATTTTACTGCGAGACAGTCGTCTATGTGAGGGGGATTGAAACGGTGAATGTTATAAAGGCGAAAGTCACATGGCGTACGAGGTGTTTTTGGCTCGTAATTGGGTTTAGGTGTCCATTGTTTGATTGACAGGTGTTGTGGTACAGTATGTTTGAGAGAATACGGTGTACTTGAGCGTAAAAACAAGTATTTACTGGGCGGCATTATTACTTGGCAGTGCCAGAGGGGCACAGATTTCTTACCTTACCGTGGCTGCTGTAAGAGTCTTTAATCGGCTTTACTAAACTACCTCTTGACCTGTTTCGCTTCGCGTGAAGTAAAACTATTCTCCGGAAGGAAGGATTGAGCGTAGCGCACTCCCGAACAGGTGAGCTCTGGTGCGGTGCGCAGTGGAGTGGAGTGGAGTGGAGAGGAGTTGAGGGGAGGGAACTTTATGGAGTTAAAGTAGCTTTGTTAAGGATTTCCATTTTCTGGTTTTGACTGTGAGTTGTGCAGGTGTAATGGATTGTTATGGCAACGAGAGCTCCGAGG
>VDFB02000013.1:157789951-157884709 GCA_007258455.2 Sequoia sempervirens | reverse complement strand
CAACCCACAACCCACTCAAACTATAAACACCTAAAATACATCTCACATGTCCCAACAACAAAATGATCCTACCTTGCAAGCACATGCTCTAGCTTTGCAACAAGCACATTAGGCTTATCAACAAGCCTTAACGACCCAACAACAACAAGAAGCACAACAAGTAACCCAACAAGCAACCTTAGTAGCCCAACAACAACAACAAGTACAACAAGCAACCTTAGTATCCCAACAAGCAACCTTAGTTGCACAACAACAACAGTAGCAACAAGGTTTATACTATAATCCCCAACAAAACATCGTCAATTCAAATACGTTAGGAGCATATACCCCTCTACCACCATCACCTTTGTAGTATCAAATTCCACCTTACACACCATACAACACCCCATCATATAAAATCCCACTTATACTTCATCTGCCATCCCACCATACACCACTTATGCTCCTCTACCAAACCCACAAGATGATATGGCATCGCAACTCAAGGAACTAATACAACAAATGCAGGACATTCAAATGGGAAAAACAAAGAAGCCCCATACACAACAAAACTTATGTCCATACCCATTCAATAAAAACATCGCAATGGTACCTTTCCCTCCCGGCTTTGAGGTCCCTAAATTTGATAAATACAAAGGGAGGGGAAATCTTGTGGATCACATCAAAGAATTTAACATCATGTGTATGGAGGTTGCCTACAATGATTCCTACTTAATGCACCTCTTTCAATGAAGTTTGACAAGCCCCACCATCGATTGGTTCTCACAGTTGCCTCCAGGTGTCAAAACATTCCAATAAATAATTGATATATTCATAGATCACTTATCTTTCAACATTGACATGGAAGTAATCACAAAGGAGAATCCTTCACTAATTTCTTGCAAATATGGTGGCAAAGAGCTATTAAGAGCAAGTGGACCATTCCTGACGAACAACAAGTGGGGATTATCATAGCAAATACCCAAAACATGAACACACAACAACCATCCACGCCATTGTCAAATAGTCAAACAACGATCAATGTTGCAAACACTCAATGTGGGAAACAAAGAACAAACAAAGCTCCTAAGTGAAAATTCACTCCCTTAGGGGAAGCTATGGAGGATGTGTTGAAGAGATTAATACAATCTAATCTTATCACACTCCCATATTTCTCAAACTATCAAGAGCACAAGTCAAACCTCGTAGCTATAGAGATGATCATTTTTGTGAATTTCACTGATACAAAGGTCATAACACAAAAAAATGTTTTAGACTCAAACATCTAATAGAAGATCTTATTGAACAAGGAGACGTTGATGTTGATAAAAATCTGGGAATGAAAATCTGAAAATTTACACAAACCCTATGCCTAATTATACAAAAGTAAAAGATTAAGGAAAGGCATCCACCTCAAATAAAGTAAATTGTACTCATGATACCATTATGGGACATATTTATATTATTCCTTTATCACCACATGAGGAATTAGACACGTATCAAGATACTATTTTAAAATAAAGTCCAAACCCATCAACAGTGTCTAGCAATATTTCATGCAGTAATGGCATCAGAAGTATGTATCAAATTCTGATATCTCCCACATATGACTCAATGATTGGGCATGTTGAAGAAGTTCGAAGCGAGCTAGAAATATCCCTTGTTACACCCATACCCACAAACTATTGCGAAGATTCTTTTACCAATGATATATCATCCACCCAAGGATCATGTCAAGAAGAGGCTCTTGAGGATAACAAAAGTTACTCTGAATCAAGTCAGGATCAAGAACCCCTATCCCTAGAGTTTCACCAAGAGCTAAGGGGTATCTTACAAACCATTTTAAACTCCAAATATGTCCTTGATATCACCCCTGAGATGTTTCTTTCTAATGGACATATAGACGTTCTTCATCCAAAACAAGAGTCTCCCACTCTTAGTATTCCTACACGAAAGCAAGCAACGGTCGAGATTCTTGATTCTTATAGTGATTGTGCATCATCAACATCTTTTGAATTAGCACCAACATCTTTTGATGTAGTATCAACAGATAATGATGTCATAGAATCAAAGAAAACAATTCATATTCTTGAATAGTAGGAACCCATAGCAATATCATGTGTTCATGAAAAATCATATTTAGTGGCTATGCATCAGAGGATACATTATCAGGGCAAAGGATTAGGTATTGATAATACCTTCATAACGCTGAGGGAAATATTATCTGCAACAAACATCAACATATGGGGCACAAAGGATCCTTATGATGAAAATACTATCAATACTACAACTAGTCATATCATGAATCGTCATTCACCCATCATCTCATACTCAAATGGGGACCAACGTAAAAAGAAAGATTCCTATCAAAGTAAGGAGAAGATCATCAAAGAAAATGAAGTAGTAAAGTAAAAAGGACATGTCAAGTACAAATGGATACCAAAGCAAAATAAAGAAAATCATCCCTCCAAAACTCCACTAGTCAAAGAAACTATGGGGAAAAATAAAAAAGGGAAATGTATCCATCAAAAGTGTCCTAAAATACAAAAGCAAGCTTCTTAAGTAAGGAACACAATATATCCAATGGTTAGTCCTAATTCCACTCAAAGCTCTGTTCCCACCCATCATTGCTCATCTTCCCAAGTTTTGAGAGTCAAAGGTTCCAAACCATCTACCAAACAATCTCATATTCCTTTATATATAACATCATACACTCCATTCATGGTATCCAATTCTTGCATTGACCATGTGTTGGCAGTTACCCTTCATCATAAGGATTTTGAAGGTACCATATCGCAATGTGTGCACATAGACAAGGTTAATTCTAGTATCCACAAGGAAAATTAGAGTTCTTCAAAATTGCATCCAAGTGCTCGTATCTTAGCAAAGAACCTTCTTCAAGTAGGGTATCATTGGCATGTTATGATAGTGGCCTCTACATCAGTACCACCAGGTGGTTCAACATGAGGGTAAAATTTCTGAAAAAATAAAGAAAATAGTAAAAATAAAAACCGTCCTCCAGTGAAAACCACTATGGTGGCACTTTGGGAAAGTACTATATGATGAAAACCTGGAAAACATGCATCATGAGTAGAATCGAACATCTATATAATCCTTCTCAAACAAAAGCATCTCATCCTTGTCATGATAAATCCAATCTTCCCTCCATCCATCCAATCCAAATTCATCCCGGACATTCCCATTTTATCTTGATCTTGACAAGATTAGGTATATACTTCAACTTTACTCATGGAAAAATCTTGATAGGCTCTTTACCATTTTTATCATGAAGTCCCATAGCCCATATCAGCATGATAAAACTGTTGAACTCTTATGTAATTACCTATCTTAGCGGACATACGGTGATCTATGAAACATTTGCTAGACTTGTTGGGGGCGGTTATTGCACTCTTGTTTTCAAACAACTCTTGATCCATGTCTTATATCTCATAATGTGACATCAACATCATCGTCTAGGTATTGTTTACTTTAAAATCTCATAAAGAATCCCCAAAACATTCATAAAACCTCATCAAAAATCCAAAAACACTTGCAAAATCCAAAAATTCCAAAAACATCAAAATCCTGTACAGCTAAAATCCAAAAATATTCAAAAAATTGTAAATTCAAAATCCAAAACATCTAAATCACATCAAAATCCCTAAAAAGGTCAAAAGATCAAAAATCCAAAACATTACCTTACATCTAACTAGTCCTCTAAGCTTGGATGTAGGAAAGGAATGCATCACTAATGTGCCCCTAAGACAAGATGGGCTGACCCTTTAGGAGTCCATAATAAATTTGGCAATCCATTATTTTATTCCTTATCATCGACAATAAGTCAAGTCAGTCGAATTACGTGGTGATTGTGTGTATAACATACACAAGGCTCATCTTTGATAAGCCCCCGAGGCCCCTATGATAGTATTTTAGGTTAGGTTCTTGTTCAAAACTTAGAAAATCCCTAAACATTTGAAAGCAAAGAAAACTCCGAAACATTAGAAAATAAAAAGACTCAAAATAATTTGAAAATTTGAAAAACACCAAAACATTGGAAAACTTGGGAAAACCCTAAACAACCTCAAAGAAATAACAAAAAAACCCTAAACATTCACATAAACTTTCAAAGAGACCAAAATGGCCTCAAAGAACGTTTTCAAAACCCCAAAGGCTTGTTGAGATGTTCCAAGAATCCCAAAACCATCCATCCAGTTTCACTTTCACCCACAATAAACTTCCATCCATAATAAATCGATCGTCACTTCACCCTTTGGTAACACAAACAAAAAACAAGTACAATAATTAGCAAAAGTAGAACCTTTAAACACAACACAAAAATCAAACTCTTGATCATTATCAAACATGTCAATCAAACCTTATATCAATGACCTTTCAAACAACCTATCAACTTGCCAACATCTGATAACACATCCTAGGATGCATCCTTCCTACAATGGGCATTATCATTGGCAATCACTTTGGATATTTATCCTCAAAACACACCTTTTGGCAAGAGATATATATAACATTGACTGTTTGTTTTGATCTTTTCCTATGATTTATCTTGTTGAATCATTTGAGGACCTCTTGATGATGTCTAAATGATTTAGAGAGAAAGGAATGGGGCATCGATCATTATCTTTTGTTTGTTGTTCTTGTGGGGTATTCTTGTAAAATAATCTTGGTGCATACTTAGTTGTGTGTAGGGAAGCCATTTAGAGTAAATTGTTGACTATTGTGTATGCTTTGGTCCAAGATATCTTGAACTTCTAAACTAAATTCCAACAAGGTTTTGCATTCAAGGTGTGAACAAGAACAATCCTATTTGTTTGTAGAGTCAAATTCCATTACACTAGATACAATGCCATCCTAGTTTTCAATACCATGATGCATCGTGTCTATGTGTTATATCAAACATAAGGAATGATGGAAAGCCCCAATCTTAGTTATGAGAAAATCATCACTCTCATCACCATCATCTAATAAAGTATTAAATGATCATAGGCTTGTTGGACTTCTCAATCAATCTCAAAATCAATGGTTAATCCATCCATCTTATTCTTCCTATTCTTCTATCTTTACTAACATTTCTATCCAAGTATCAAATTTGTGTGATATATCAAGATATAAATGAGGCTACCCATGGCTGATGAATGTTTATACATCATCAAATCTTTCTACATCAGACATTTGAGCTTTCTAGTCCTCTCTAAGTTGAGCTGAATCCATTTTAAATATTTGTCGAGAGATCAACCCAAAATTCAAAATTTTCGCTTGATCTCTTGAGGGGGCAGGGTACTAGCTTAATTCCTTCCATTGGGGCAATAGTGGGGCATCCAAAAAAATAAGATTTTTTTTTTATCTAAGCAACAATTTAATCCAAAAAGTGTTAGTCTTTGAAAATGTAACATGTGCCTTGGTTTAAAGAGGGGAAAAATGTGGACACTTAAAAATGTCCTGAATGGTATTACACACTTGAATCCAATATATTAACATCGTTTTGTCCTGAAACCCATATTCTTTTTGCTTGTTTGATTAAATTAACCTAGTTATTTAATCAAATGCCTCATTTTCATCTATTGATCTAATTGGGTTAATTCACCCCCTCTCACACTAACATTTAACCCTGTTAAATTGAATAAATAAAATTATTTAATTTAATCCCTAAGTCCTCTTATTTAATTAAATAACCTTAAACTATTTAATTAAATATCATATTTGCATCCCCTTTTCATTAAATAAATCAATAATTTAATATCATATTATTCTCCATCTTGCACATTTAAATTTAGTTTTAATTAACTGAAATGCTAATTTCTCTCCCATCCACTTGCATAGAGAATATTCCAAAGGAATATTCTCCTATTTGGCTCCAAAATTGGAAGTGTTCTCTTTCAAACAAACTTTGTAACTAACTTTCAAAGTTGTTACAAAGTGCGTTTGTTGAAATCATTCTCAACCCTTGATCTTTTCTTGGTCCATGTCATCTTTGATTCTCATCCATTGATGAGAATCCTTGATCCATGTTTCATCCCCCTTTTCATTAAAACCATTGATTGACCAAATCGATCTGAGCCCTTGTTTTTTTCATTTTCTCTCCTATAAATGCATCACTATTTGGAGAGAAATGGATCCATGTTTTGATAGAAAACTTATGTTGTTGAAACTCATATCCACTTGCATCCATATTTAGCATATATTTAGCATTTTTAGTTTAAATATTGATCATATTAGCTTAAGCATCCATTAATGGATTCCATTTTAGCTTAGTTTCCATAATTTTAGTCTAATTTTCATCAATGGATTTTATCTTTGAGCTTCAACTCCATTTAGCATAGGTTTGCATTCACTTACATCAAACATCTTAGCATTTAGCATTCATCTCCATCATGTTAATATAGTTTTTGCATCCATATTTTTGGTCATATTGCATCATTTTTCATTATTTTCCATCGATTTTAATCAATAAAATCGATGGGAAAGACTCATATTATCTAAGGGATTGTTAAAGGGTTGCCATTCCACATCAACGCGACCCTACTCCCCCAATAGGATAAGATTCGAGGTCATAGAATGGATGTTTGTCAAGCTTTCATGTTTTTAACATTTTAGATTAATGGCTTCTTCATTTTTATTAATATTGAATATCTTATTAGGATTGATGCTTAATGGATTAAATATGACTCGAATCCATATGGATCAGGTGTAGTTAACCTATTATATGTCATTGGTCACAATAATATCCCTCCCTCCTATGAATTCATGATTGGACATATCGAAGAAGTTCTAATACAACAAGATGACCCCATCATTCCACCGAAACCCCTTAAGACTAGAGAAGAGTCTTTTATCTATGTTATACCATCTACCCCAGAGTCATGTCAAGAAGATACTCCTGAGTATAACAAAATTTTCTCTAAATCAAGTCAAGTTCAAGAGCTCATACCCTCAAATCATTATCATGATCTACATAATATATTCCAATCTATAAGTGATAGTTGTTCTACCATAAGTCAAGACAAAGAGCTTACTTCCCCAAAGTATTATCATGATTTGATGAACATATTCCAATCCATTCAAAACATCAAAGATATCCCAAATACTACCCATGATATGTTTCCTTTCGATGGACATATAGATGATCTTCATCTAAAATAAGGGTCTCCCACTCTTGACATTATCACACAAGAGCAAGTAGTGATAGAAATTATCAATTCTTACAATGATTGTGAATCATTGACATCTCTTGAATCAACATCAAAATTTGACACATCCCAAATTCTAATTGAAGACATTGAGTATGAAGATATCCAACATTATCCAATCAAAGGATTATGTTTACATGAATAAGGTATCTTGAAATAAGTTAGCATTCTTGAATAGAGTGTAGAAGAAGTAACATCATGTATTCATGAAAAGTCATATTTAGTAGCCATATATCAGTGGATGCATTATCAAGGAAAATTATTAGGCCTTTTTAAACATGACATCTTGAAATCAACAAAGATAGTAAACAATCTTGAGCAACAAAGAATTGGTTTTTTAGAAACAATAGAATCAAATCATGTTAGTAATACCTTCGTAATACTAGTGGAAACTTTATCTAATTTAAACACCAATATGGGGAGTATGAAGGGTCTTTATGATAAAAACACTACCAATTCTACAACTAGCCATATCATGAATCGTCATCCATGCATCATTCCATTCGCAAATTGGGACCAACGTAGAAAGAAAAATTCTTGTTGAAGAAAGGAGAAAATTGTCAAGGCAAATGAATCAGTGAAGTGAAATGGACAAAGAAAATTCTAATGGATACCAAAGAAAAATAAAGTCACCCCTATCAAACTCCATTAGTCAAAGAAACTATGGGGAAAAATAAAAAATGGAAATTCATTCATCCAAAAAGTTCACCAATGCAAAAGAAGCTTTCAAGAGTGACTTACAAAGTATATCAAGTAGTTGGTCCTAATCAAATCTACATATTGACCCACCATTTCTCATCACCCCAAGTTTGGAGAGTCAAATATTTCAAACTATTGACCAATCCATCTCATATCCCTCAATGTACGTCACCATCCACTTCACCATCCATGCTATCTATTTCTTGCATTAACCATGTCTCGGCAAAAAATATTTATCATAAGGACTCTAAGGGCCCTCTATTGTGATGTGTGCACCTAGATGAGGTTAATTATGGTATCAACAAGGCAAATAAAAACTCTCACGGGTTACATTCAAGTGCCCATATCTTGTCAAAGCAACTTCTCGAAGCAGGACACTGTTGGCATATTATGACAGTTAGATATACATCAACATCGCCAGGTGATTTAACATGATCATAAATTTTCAAAAAAAAAAAAAAAGAATTAAGAAAATAGTAAAGAAATAAAATCATCCTCCAATGAAAACCACTTCGGTAGCGCTTTGGGAAAGTACTATGATGAAAACCTAGCAAACAAGCATCATGAGTAAAATTGAGAATCTATATGCATCATTACGATGGAATTATCTCATCCCTTTCATGATGAGTCTAACATTCCCTTCATTCATCCACTTTGTCTTTACCCAAATCTTTCACAATATCTTGATCTTGACGAAGGTTCAATGTATACTTCAACCTTGCTCATGGCACAATCTTGACGTGGTATTTACTATTGATCCTAATTTATCTCATATAGTCCCATGGCCTATCTAGCATTATTCTAATACTCCTATTGCATGATAAAAATATATTGAAAATCTTTGCATGCTTATCCAGTCATTATCTTGAGTTGCTCATGAAATATTAAACATTGCTAGACACTGGTGGTAAGTACTTGAACTTGTTTTTGAATAACTCTTGATCCATGTCTTATGTCTCACAACATGACATTGACATTGTGGTATAGGTATCATTTACCATAAAAAATCCAAAAACATTAGATAACATCAAAACACCTAAAACATTCACAAAATCATCAAAATCCCTAAACATCAAAACATTTGTAAAGTTTAAAATCTCCAAAACATCAAAACATTTGTAAAGTTCAAAATCCCATAACATTGAAACATTTGTAAATTTCAAAATCCCTAAACATCAACAAATTTATAAAGTTAAAAATCTCAAAAACATTCAAATCATTTTAAAATCCAAAAACATTCATAAACATGTCAAAAATCTCAAAAATGTCCAAATCACATCAAAACCCCTAAATAGGTCTAAACCATAAAAAAATTCAAAAATACTTGTTGAACTATGTTGCCTCTGTGCATGTACGTAGGAAATTCCATCATCAATGCACCCTTGAGGCATAGGCCAGTCCTTTAGGAGTCCATCATAATAAACTGACAATCCATGAAATGTTCATATCTCATCAATAAACGGTCACTTGTTAGGAGTCAATCGAACTACATTGTTTGTGCGCTTACATAGGCAAGACCATCATTGATGAGCCCCCAAGGCATTAGGTTAGTCCCTCTTAGGTCATGTTCTTGGCTTAACCATGGAAAACACAAAAATATTTAAAATTTTAAAAAAACTTAAACAATTGCAAAATCTTGAAAACACAAAAATATTTAAAAACACTAAAAACCTAAATAATTGCAAAATCTTGAAAAAACAAGAACATTTGGAAAAATTTCAAAAAAATCATAAATCAAAATAGCCTCAAAACATTTCAAAATGTCAAAAATATTCTGATATTCCAAAAAAATATCAAAACCACCCATCTCATCTCACTTTCACTTGTAATAATATTTTATTCCTAATAAATTGATCGTCATTCCTACCCTTTGGTGAAGCAAGCAAACGTAAGTGCATAATTTAAGAAAGTAACCTTTAATGAAATAAATCGTGAAGTCAAGGTTAATATTCAAATGCATTAATAAAGTTTATATCAACAACCTAATTCATTTAACATAAAATCATTATCTAATGCATGTCCTAGGATATATCATTTTGATAATGGGCATCATTTTGGATATCATCTAAGAACATCAAAATATTTTGGCAATAGATATAAATAACATTGACTATTTATTCATTTTAACCTTTTCTTATGATTTATCTTATTGGTCCATTCCAATGATCTCTTGATGATGTCTATCAAAAGGATTTGGAGAGAAAGGAATGAGGCATTGATCATTGCTTTCAGTTGTTGTGCTTGTTGGATATCCTTGAAGTACAACCTCAGTGAATACTTATCTACCATGTGTAGGGATAGTCTCAAGTAAAAAAATGGCTAGGATATATCAGGTTCTTCATACCTTTTGTGTATTCATCTCCTTACTTTGTTGGCTCATTCTTTCACATGATCAAACAAGGCTTTCGTATGTCAGGTATGAACAAGGTTACTCTTGTTTGTTCATAGAGTCAAAGTCTATTGCATTAGATACAACGTTACTGTGTTTCTTCATATCTTGGTGCAACATATTTATTTTCTATATAAAGGATTGCTATGATGAATTAAGCAAATTCCTAGAAGCAAAGAAACATCATCTTTCTCATCACCATATCCAACAAAATCTCAAAATAATCATAGATTTGTTGAAATTATGAGTCAATTTCAATAAAGAAAGGTTGATCAATGAACATCTCGTTCTTATATTGTCTATCCATTTTCTATCTAATTCTTACTAACATCCAAGTATCATGTCATAAGAAGAAAAATATAAATGCATCCATCCTACATCCATGAACCATCAACATGCATATCATAGCATATATCTTACATACACATAACATGTCATATCAAAAATACAAAAAATAAATGCATCCATATCATCCATAACATGTGCATCTCATCCATGAATCATATACATCTACATCATCATATCATAAGCATAATAAGAATATCACATTTGCATACATAAGCATACATCATCCATAATGCATCCACATAGAATCATAAGGCATACATCACATGGAATCATAAGCATGAAATAAGACATCATATAACTATCACATCAAAGATCATCTCATATATGTCAAAATTATCAATGTCATGATACGATTCAAGTATGTGATATATCTCATAATATATACATGAGCCTACATAGAGTCGATGAATGAATATACATAATTCTATAGCAAATAGTTGAATTAATATAGCTATATACAAGCTAGTCCTTGCTGGCCTGGTCCTCTTTGTCGGCAGATGGCTAGTGGGATGGTGGCCTATGATGCTATCTACCCGAGTGTCTCCCTTGGTCATGAGATTTCCCCACAGACGCACTCAATGATCAACTAGGCCCCACAGTACTCTGCTATGAATATGGGGGCTACCTCTTGTGAGCTGGGACCGCTTGCATGTAGATGATCTTGTGATATGAAAGCTCATCCTATATGGTCTGTAAATCCTATGTATATCTAGCAAGGGGAACAATATCTCCCTATTCCTCTACCTAATGTATCCTCATAGTCTCTTGAGATAACTATAGCTCTGCCTCCTATTGTCATGTAACCTCTATGTCTAGTTAGGCCTGCAACTGATCCCACTCCTAGCGAGCTTGGTCTCTCTCCTAGGTGAGTGTTTGTATCCTATGATCTCTCTAATCTGTCCCATGCCCCCCCACCTATTGATCTCGAGGCTAATCAACCTAGTCCTGTACTAGAGGTTGTCCATTTGGACCTCTTTGCTAATTCACCTACTGATCCTGATCTCTCTACTAATCTTGGTGTTGATCATGCACTTATGCTATTCTCTATCATCTCAATCAGCTACCCTCACCCCTCTACCTCTGAGGCATGACTATTGGATCTGTAAATCTCACTAGCCTTTTGGCCACAAACCAAGTGTCATACTTTGTAGTGGTACTGACATTTGTGGGACCTCTGACATAATCCTAGGGATGTGGAGCAACCTATTGAAAGTCTTCCAAGGTTGCATCCCTGTCAAGCATCTGTGAGACCTCTGACATAATCCTAGGGATGTGTAGTGAGCTTCCAAAAGTCTATCAAGGATGCATCCCTATTGGGAATCTATCCCCATAAGCTTTTCTCTTTGTGTGTTTGAGCAAACACAACCATGTACTCTGGAGGGGGAACTATTTGGGTCTCCCCAAATTGTCTCATGCATCTTTCAGGTAAATATCTCTCAATAATGGTAGTGCTCCACCCAATCAGCCATCTGGTCTAGTGGTAGTAGAAGAGATGCTCATCATCATTATCCCAAGGCTCACATCCTAGCCATGGCCTCCAGGTGAATTCAACCATGTCATCAATCACCATCTCTAGTATGATAACTCACCCATGTGATGGTGAGTGAGAAGTCCCTCATATATGTACATAAATGGCTCCTCATCTAGTTGACAAAGAGCACAAACAAGACGTAGAATAGCAATATGATCATGTGCCCAAATGTGTAGCATGGTGCATCCAACAAAAGTACAGTACCTCCTCTATATACAACCCGATGCATGTCACAGTACAAGTGTGCTAATATACATGGACCCCAACCAAAGTGGGTTGCATCCTCCAGCATGCTCTCTAATGCAACACACCATCCAACGCTAAAATTTTGAGATCGATGATCAAGAACTAATGTGCCTATAATCAGGCGAGCAAAAACAAGTGTGATGTTAGAAGTGATATCAATAAAGTGTCTCAAATCCACCTAATCCTCAACTAGGGGAACCTATGGTAATCCTAATTCTTGAAGCAATGCATGTTCACCTCAAATAGTGTCGTATACAAGATGCTCACCACAAATAGGAAATTGGAGAATATGCCACACATCCTCCAAGGTAATGGTGGCATCGCTGGTCGAGAAATGAAATGAAGCAATCTTTGAATGCCATCGCTCTACAACAATAGTCATCAAAGCGTAATGTGCCTGAATCTTAGGCATGTGAACAAGATGCCACAATCCTAAAGCATGGAAGTAAATGGTCTCATCAAGACCGAAACCCAACCTCTGATCTAATAATACTCATCTTCGCTTTCAAGAAGACAAGGGTAGTAAAGTAACCTGCACGCACAACACACACAATGTCAAATTTACAAAATTAAAGTAAGAAAATCTAGGTCAAAATCTTAAAAGTAAAAAAGTGTGCTTTTGAACAAAAGCACTGGACTATCAAATGACATGTGTGCGGGTTTTTTGCAAAAGCACAACACTATTGCAAAGGTGTTCATTGTTATGAATTTACAAACACGTATGGTTTTCATAATTATGCATGAAAAGTGCACATGTCTTTTATAAATGTGCAAGCACCAAATTAGGGCATTCATGCCTTTGTAGAGAAGCCACACTTTTGTACAAAGGCATGACATCAGTGTCTAAGGCACACAGAAACAATGTTCCACGCTTTTGTTTTCCTAGGTTCTAGTATATGTTTCGCTAATCAAGAAAAATTACAAGGTAAGTTTTTCGAAGCACATACTCGACCAATCGACCTAGGAGGGCACTGGTACTCACAAACCCAATCAATTCTATGCCTAGTGCACATAAAGAACTCCATCGCAGTAGGTGCTCCAAGTAGCTTTCTCACAAGATCTCTCAAAGGACTCAAGAATTATCAAAAATAAAGTACACAAATGAGTTGGAAGTTTCCTAAAATGAGCATATATACCTACCTAAACCTAGGGTTTTGACCCTAAAACTCATTTTTCTAGATTTTTCTGCATTCTTGTCATTATCTGAGTCTTTTTAGGACTTATTTTTCATCCTTCATGCAAAAAAACCAATCCCATATCCATGTTGTAATCCTAACCAAAAATTAGTTTTTCCAACTCAAAATCTTGAGGGGGTAGTATACCAGTAGTCTTTCCATTGGGGCATAGTGGGGCATTATAATCAGGAATTTTTTTAATTTTGATTCCAAGCAGCATCAGTTCTTTGAAACAATGTAATGAGTGCATTGCTTCAAAGAGGGGAAAAATGTAGACACCTAAAATTTTCTTGATGATCTAACATACTTGATTTCGCTTACTAACACCATTCCTAGTCTATTTTGCATAATTTATCCATTTAATTAAATAATGTCAATTATTTAGTTAAATTCACTTTTTCTCCTATTAATTAAATAAATCAATTTTATTTAATTAATTCACTTTTTTTCATGCTAATTCCATTCTCATTTGATTAAATAATGCAAATTATTTAATTAAATGTCATAATCATACTTTGATTAAATAATTCATGATTAGTTAATTAAAGTCTCTAATCTCATCCACTTGCACAATTGAATGATTTTAATTAATTGTTTAATTAGCTAATTTCTTTCCAATCCTCCAATTTCCTCAACTTGACAATGAATATTCTCATGAAATATTCCATTTTTTGAATTCAAATATTTCCCTCCAAATAGAAATATCTCCCAACATAATTCCTAAAATTTAGGGAATTGGTTGAGTCTCTCATGGATTTTGAACCATTGATTTGATCCTTGATCCATGCCTCATGGATTATAAACTGTTGGATTCATCCTTTATCCATGTTCATTTCTCTCATTTGATTTCATCCATTGATTAACATTTTTTATCTTCACCATTGATCATGATTTCAAAATTCTATAAATACCAAGCCTTTTTCATGATAATTCATTCACAAGCATTGAGTAAACTTACTCTCTTGAATTGATTTCCCAATGTGATCAATTTGAGAGCATTTTGTGAGTCATTTTACTTCATTTCTTCATCAAAATTGAAATGTGGACTGCAGAAAGTCACATTAGATTTTCAATTGTGGCAGAATTATTCTCCTCCAGTAGTATTATTAAATGATGTGATGATTCACAACAATCTTGACAAATAGACACCTCCAATTATGCAATTTTTGTGTTCTTCTAACTTCCCTTGCATCACTGTCTAAACTCCCTTCGGCTGTGAGTTGCACCTCCTAGTTGTTGCAAGCTATAGTTTGCTTGCTCTGGCTCCTTGGTTGCAAAGAGTTAGTTCATAAAACATCTACACAATACTAATAACCATAACTTAAACACATCTATTCATTGCATTTCATACATATTCACATATTAACCATGCAATAACTATCATATCATAATCATATTTCCATAGACATTAAACCCAGTCCAAGTTTGCATAATGATCATAAAAGATAGTAAAGTTTTAGGAATATGGAGGAAATAAGTATTTGGAGATGTCTAAAATAATGTACTAAAATAACAAAAAACTAAATAATAGTGGCCTCATCATTCCCCCCAACTGACCATTTTCTCATCCTCAAGCAAAGTGATTTGAAGACTGGAGGTTGTACTACAAGGTCATCTCCCTGAGATCTTTGATCACATCCACTCCTTTTTTTTGTCTCAAGTAAAAACCTCTATAGCATGAAAGTCTTTTCCATTTGATACCCCTAGCTTCCTCTCGTTCTTCATTCTTTTCTCCTGTCTAATGTGGTACTAGGTAGAGAAGCATAGGTGGAGAGAAAGTAAGAGGTACCCATTCAAGTGCTTTATCTTTTGTAATATCCTTATACCTAGGAGTTATCTCAAGCATATCCATGAAGTTATATATAGAGTGGGGCTCCTTTTTCTACAACACAGGGGTCAAACTGTCCCTTCTCTCTTGTGTAAATCGATAAGCATGATGACACAAAATATTCTCCTTGTTTTTGTTTGGTGTTAAAAAGGTTTGTCATGGTCACTTTAAGTTCACATTTGAAACTATAATTGGAGACAAATTTATCAGCCAGTTCTTGAAAAGATTTAATCATTGGGGGTAATCGTGAAAACCATTACATAGCTTCTCCTCCTAGACTATGAGGGAATAATCTCATAAGGTAAAGGTATGTCTCATCAACTGCAAATTCCATGGTAGAAGCACAAAATTCTCTTTAGTGGTCTTTAGGATCTCCTTTCCCTTATATTTATCAAGTTTTGGTATGTCCCAGTGACTAGGAAAAGGTGGCATTGGTATGCTTAGATTGAAAGGATAAGGACATATATATTCAATGGAGAACTTGTGAGATGATGTTTTACTATTCTTGAGAGTATCCAATTCTTGTCTTAGTGCTCTAAGCTCATCCAAAATAGGATTGTTTGTAGGTACATGTTTTGATGTCTTTGAAGATCTCTTGTAACTAGGTTGTAGATAAAAGGGTATGTGATCTTTGATTCTATCATCATTGTTTGTTTTGGGATGCTTAGATTCACTAGATTTAGGTTGATCATTCATCATGAGAAATGATATGTCAAATTAGGAGGTAGTTTGATTCCATCATCAACAAGGGCCTTAAACTATTGTTGTGGATTATATTTGACTACTTTTGTAAGCAATTTAGTGAATCTATGATCATTAAGTGCTTCATTTATATGGGATTGTGTTATTTCTTCATTATCAGTTTCATCTGTTTCAATAGTTGCAACACTAATGTGATCTTCCCCATCAAAGTATTTTCCCCAAGGGTTCCCTTCTTCTTGAAACATTTTTTCTCTTTTTTTAGGGGTCATAGGCGATTGTTCTGATCTTCAATCCAAGACAAGATAATGTATGAGACCCAAGACTAGGATGTAATGAAAAGGATATGATTCTAAGATGAGATATGAGAATGGTATGGCATGATATGAAAAGCTAAGAATGCAAGAGCTCAAAGGCAACTCTAGGTCCAAAGTTGGTTAGGATGCAAGGATTTACTTGTGCTATGATGGATAGACACAAGGACAAATGATCCAGAGAGGGTATGTAGGAGATGATGAACTCCAAGAGGATTTCCCTACTCAAGGATAATGGTATGTTCCCTAACTCGAGGGTGATGAACCTCAAGTGATGTGGGTGATTAATAGCCAAAGGTTTGATATCAAGACCTAGGAAGAATAGCCTAAGTGCAATGCTAAAGGTTTGTTTGACCAAAAAAATGGATATGCAAGGGTAGATGATATTCAAGGACTATGTTGAATGCAAGGATTGAAAGATCAGAAATGAAGAATTATGCTCTTAAGATATTTAAATGATGGGTTCATTTTGGATGCTTTTGATGTTTAAATTTTTACGTTTTGCGACGTTGAGATGTTGCAAATTACTAGGTGTGATGTTTGGTTGAGATTTTTTTTAAACATACACGCAAGACACAAGCCGACATAATGTGTTTGAGTTTGATCTTGATGACAAACACTTTGAAAAAACTTTGCACAACCTAGGTTTCTCAAGAGATACCACTCTTTAGATCCCCACTCAGATTTCTCCAACCACTTAAACAAGGTGGATAGCTAGAGACTTGGTGGCATTGGCTCCCCTCCACGACGCTCACTTCTCAAACTCACCAAGTCTCAATTCTCCAAAGGGGAATTTATGCCTCTACACATGTTTAGTGAAGATGTGGGGTGACTTCAGAACAACCATTCTTGTCCTAGCAAGTGAAAGGGGTTTTGGCCACTATAACAATGTTCTTAGTGAATAATCGAGGACATAGCTCCCCGCAAGCATCCAACAAGCCACTTAAAGGGTTTAATCACTCTACTAGGGGCTCTTATACGTTTTACGGTAGGTACCTTGTTTCAAGTGACATTGTATGACAAGGGAAAAGACCGCCGTGAGGACTTGATGGTTTAGTCTTATCCTTTTATATACTGGCCCGAGAAAAAAACTGGTTGGAGTCGTTCCCTCTTTTGAGATAGGCCCCTCTAAAGGTAATAAAAGTAAGACAAAGATGTTATTTTTGATCATCCAAGATCACACAAAACGTAAGGAGAGAGAATACACAACACCTTTGCCTCACATGGGCTTCATTTTTAAATCCAAAATCCAAATGTGGGGTGTGATTGTACAAATTCCAAGGAAATGCTTTTGATCCTCAAGATCACCGAATGGCGTGAGAGGAGAGCATACACACTCGATGACAGTTTGTAAACCACAAGACACAAAAGATTTTTTTAAATTTTAATCTCACTTATGATGTCAAGGCAAACACTTGAGTTCTTTTTAAACCAACGAATTCAAATGTGATCTAAGCTATAAAAAGAAGACACAGTTTTTCAAGATTAGATTTTTTGGCAATCGAACCTACAACACATTGATTAGTAGTTTTATTCAATGTTCTTCAATAAATGAGAGTTTAAGTTTTTTTAATTTTTCAAGTATCTGACATGTGAATCTACACAACAGCCAAATTTACAAAATTAGCCCAAAAATTTAAAGAGTAAACTAAAGAAAAAAATGACATTAAACCTAACTAAATTAATCCCACAAACTAAATTAATTACGCTAAATTAAAAATTAATCTAAACTAAAACTAACAAAGCTAATTACTAAAATTAAATTAATTGTAAACTAAATTAAATCTAAATTATAAATTAAATGAAAATTAAAAATTAAATCTAAAATAAAATTCTAAACTAAATTAAGTTAAATCTAAATTAGAATTAAATCTAAACTAAATTAATCTTAAATTAAATTAAATGTAAATAATTCTAAATTAAATCTAAATTCTAATCTAAATTAAATTAAACCTACATTCTAAATTAAATCTAACTTAAAAAAATTAAATCTAAATTAAAAGCTAAAGCTAAAAGCTAAATCTAAATTAAAAGTTAAAAGTTAAATCTAAATTAGAAGTTAAAAGCTAAATCTAAAAAGTTAAAAGCTAAATCAAAAGGTAAATCTAAATTAAAATTTAAATCTAAAAAGTTAAATCTATATTAAAAGTTAAATCTAAATTAAATTAGAAACTTAAATCTAAACTAAATTAGAAACTTAAATCTAAACTAAATTAGAAACTTAAATCTAAACTAAATGAGAAACTTAAATCTAAATTAAATTAGAAATTAAATTAGAAATTAAAATCTTAAACTAAATTAGAAATTAAAATCTAAACTAAATTAAAAATTTAAAATCTAAACTAAATTAAGAAATTTAAAATCTAAATTAAATTACATTAATCTACATTAAATCTAAATTTAAATTAAATCTAAATTAATTCTAAGGTTAATCCAAATTAACAAAAATCGAAACTAAAACTAAAATCTGAATCTAAACTAAAATAGATTCAATGAATGTAGTCCGTGCACTCATCAGTTGTCAACCTGAAAACCTCATAATCGTTTTCACCATTATGTCAGATTCACGTCAGGTTCACCATTATGTATACATTGGAAATTGAAAAATTGAATGATTTAATTTATATACCCAAAATCAAGATTTTAACATAACATCAATGAAGCCTTTCTTAAATGAAAGCACATGCAAAAACATAAAACTAAACTATGTGAAATCAAACATATGCATTCAAAAGAAAACCAACTCCATTGTTCTCCTATCATCAAGATCTTGATTTATGCATTTTGTGCTCTCAGATTTTCACAAGCACAAATGCAACAAGAGGCTATGATAAATGGAAGAGAAGATTGTATGATCAGAATTCAATGTATATCTTTTCTAGTGAGAAGAGAAGGCTTTTTATAGATGTCCTCACGGGGTGGATTCATGTTGCGGGAAAGATGTGGTATTAAAGAGTAAAGTAGAGAAATGCATATTTTAATCAAATGAAATTAATTGAAATGAGAGAGATAAGTGAGTGAGTTTATGATATAATGAGGGTTTGTAATTATATTTAAAGTGGATTTTTGAATTAATGGATGGATGATTTAATGAATTAAGTGGATTAAATGATTTGTGAGTTTAGACAAATGATTAAATGGTTTTATGTATTTAAATGATTTAATATGCATAGATATTTTAATGATTAATGCAAATGGAGCAATATGAAATGGATAAATGATTGATAAATGCAGATGGATAAATGCTTATAATATGTTAATGGTTTGAGCAAATTAATGAGTGAATAGAATAAAGTATTAAATGAATCAATTAAACAGATAATAATATCCATTTAATTAATAGATGAAAAATAGGATAATTGTGAGGATAATTTTGAGTGTCTACAAAACTTAATCAAGACAAGTGTTTTTGGTAAAAGGAAACTCATTTAAGCAAGATAAATTGACAAATTGAACCCCACATGACCATTTAGTGTCTGATCACTCTGGTTGAACAATTTGATCTTACACCTGTATCATTCAACCAAACTTTGAACTCATTGAGGAGAACAAACCAATATAATTAGTAGTTTGAGAAGCTTCACTTTTGAAACCAAAGAAACACCAACATAGTGGAGAAACAAAACATACATCATAGAGGAAGAAGAGGAACAAGTTGATATTGTGGCTGGAAGGCCCATATTACCACCACCCGCGTGACAATAAATATCCTCTTTTTCATGATCTTATAATTTTCTAAATGATCTCACGTAAAATCAAAATCCCCAAGAGAAGGTCTACATGCCACTATTTCAAACTTAGACATCATAGTTCAAAGTATATTAGAAGATGTATCCTAAGAGAGTACCGCAACCGAGATAAATCACTAAGGAGACGTTTTCTATGCTATTTCATGGATGATCTAGATCTACACATTTCACAAGAACTTCTCCTTGATCATAGGGTTTGAAAAATTTAGAGGTCTAGCATGTTTCTCACCACCTTGGTCTTGGAAAACAAAGGTTCACTTTAGGTCAACATTGGGTGAAACACCTTCATCCACCCCTTTATCAAAATACAAACTTCACTTCACCAAACTTTGTAAAAATTTCAAACACACCAACACTCTTTGACTTGGACATCAATCAAACCCAAACCCTAACTTAGCTACTTTGTATGTAAAATGAATCCTTTTCCATGAATTTGGTTAAGTTAGTTATCATCTTTGAACTAGTTTATCTTGAAGGTCAAGAGTCTACCTTAAAGATTCTCAAGTTCATAAACATCCTTTATCTAAACATTAAACCATCAAACTTAAGTCAAAAGTGTTGTCCCAAAATGTTTGCAAAGATCACTTTCCACATCATTAATCTTTTCATCTCCCATTGTCACCATTGCTCCAAAAATACTTAGAGCGTCCCTTCTACCTAGATTTGAGTCAACTAGAGAGTTCAAACATTACAAATCTCAACACAACTCCCCCATAGTTGACCCAAAATCTATGGTAAAAATGAGATCAGAACACATGAGAATCATGGAGAAAACCAAAGTAACATTTACCTCAAGTGATCCCAGTCCTCAATAATTTGATCCAAGAAGTCAAGTTACCCCATCACAACAACCCTCGTCTCCATTAGGACCATAAGAGATAGAAGAGGTCACGAACAACCCATTTGGACTTACTAAGGAAGAAATCATGGAGTACAAACAAGAATGTCAAGCCTTAGAAAATGTAGCTCCGATTTCCCTATCTTTTGTTGCTCAATCATTGGCACAAAGCTTGAATTCATCTACCATTCAAACAACTCCATCACTAGGGCTAAATCAAACACCTATTCCTAGTCTTGCAACTAGTCTTAGTAAATATTTTTTCCATACTCCTCCATTTGAAAGCAACACACTTGTGGGCACCCTAAACACTAATCCACCTCAAAAAACCACTTGGACACCAACATTTGGGGCTCCTCCCATTCCTAAGGATCCCTAACATCCATATAAACCACTTACACTCCATTAGTCTACAACAACCTCAACATATCAAGGACACCCATCTTCATCCATACCCATGAGTACCACAAGTGTTCCCAACATCACGCAAGGAAGTATGGACCAAGTGTCTCAAATAGACCCAAAAGGGAAAGTTAATACCCTTTTGTAAAATCAACCCTTAACACAAATAGGGACATCTTTATCCAACCCCTCAATCGGTTCATCTGTACCATTGGTTTTACAAAACACATCTGTCCCATCCATCACCAACCCATCTCAACATAACCCCTTGGTCATGAATCCCATCAACCAAGGTAATACCTTGATCACATCCCAAACACAAGGAAATCCCCAAAACATCGGTCAACAAAATCCTTTCAATCAATGGACTCAAGGTCCTAATGTGCCATTACCATCGCAATATCTAATGGCACCATCATCATCTTTGCCCATGGTCCCTCTCGTCATGCAAAATCAATTGGGACCTCAAACTTACATTCCTCCATCCCAATCCAACATCTTATAAGGAATGTTAAACCAAGGGAAACCCAACCACTCATCAACAATCCGCTACCCATATAAAACATGAACACCCAAAACCCATCGCAGATGTCCCAACAACCAACTGATCCTACATTGCAAGCACATGCCTTAGCTTTACAACAAGCACAATAGGCTTATCAACAAGCCGTCCAACAGAAGCAACAAAAAAAGTAGCCCTAGCAACACAACAACAACAACAACAATTAGCCCTAACAACACAACAACAACAAGAAGCAACCTTAGTAGCATAACAACAGTAGCAACAACAAGTAGCCCTAGTAGCACAACAACAACAACAACAATCAACCCCAACATCACAACAACAACATCAAGCACATCAAGTAGCCTTAGTAGCACAACAACAACAACAACAACAACATCAAGCAAACTTAGCAACACAACAAGCCCAACAACAAGCCTTACTAGCTCAACAGTATGCCCAACAACAACAACAACAAAGTTCCTACTATAACCATCAACAAAACATCATCAATACAAATACGTTAGGGACATATACGCCACCACCATCATCACCTTCACAATATCCTACACCACCATATACACCATACAACACCCCATCATACCAAAATCCCATCCCACAATACATAATATATATTCCTCCACCAAACTTGCAAGATGATATGGAATCACAACTTAAGGAATTAACATAAGAAATGCAAGATGTATGAATGGGAAAGATGAAGAAACCCCATACATAGAACTTATGCCCATATTTATTTGATCAAAATATCACAATGGTATCGTTCCCTTCTGGTTTTGAAGTACCCAAATTTGAAAAATACAAAGGGAGAGGAAGTCTTGTAGACCATGTGAAAGAGTTTAATGTCATGTGTATGGAGGTTGCCTACAATGAGTCCAATTTGATGCACCGCTTTCAGCGAAGCTTGACAGACCCAACCATCAACTGGTTTTCTTAGTTGCCTCCAAGAATTAAAACCTTCCAAGAAATCATTGATAGATTGATAGATCATTTCTCCTTTAACCTTGACATGGACGTAAGCCTAGAAGGGTTATATACTCTTAAACAAAACAAAGGAGAATCTTTTTGCTAATTTCTTGCAACGATGGAGAAAAAGAGCTAACAAGAGAAAGTGGCCCATTACCGATGAACAAGTAGGGATAATCTATCAAATGTAGATCCAAATCTATCCTTCCACTTGAAGATGCAATGCATTACCTCTTATGATGAGCTTGTCCCTAGAGCCCTTAACATCAAGAGAGATCTAATCTCACAAGGAAATAATCAAGCATACAAAGAGAACCACCCATCAACTAGTTAAAATGACAATCCTCGTGTCTGGGATAAGAACATGAATGTAACGAATGATGGCATATGGTAGATGCTAAGGTGGTCCTAAGTGCTCCTAGGCCAAACAACAATCACATAGCTAATGTTCAACCAGTTGTACAACAAACATCACCATAAAACAATCAAATCAACAACACCGACACACAACAACGATGAACTCCCAACAAGAACAACTATCCAAAATACAAATACACACAGTTGTTAGAACCTATCGAAACCATCATGAAAAAATTAATAGAGTCAAACTCAATAACACTTCCCAATTTTGAAAACTACCAAGAACCACAAGATAAACCACCCTAGTACAATGAGAACAATCTTTGTGACTTCCATAAAATCAAGGGACACAAAACAATGAACTCCATGAGGCTCAAAAATATTATCCAAGATCTTATAGAGAGTGAAGCCATATCTATTGAGGTACCATTCGACAACTTGGACCTCAAGATATAAAAGGACCCTATGCCAGATCATAGCAAAGGAAACAACACTGGAGAAGCTAAGGATTACACAAACGCACAACATACCTATTCCAATGTAGTCACTTCTTGTGATAGTGTCATTACCATCGTCACCATCAAAGGGCCTAGCATGGAGTGTGGAGTCACCACAAGACGTGGAAAGGTCACCATCCAAGGAGTTCCATCTCAACCTAGGGCGCAACCTACTTTACCAACATCTAACCCTAGCAAGTACAATCTCCTAGATCAACTTAAGAAGACCCTTGCACAAATTTCTATCTTGGAACTATTGAGGATATCCCCCACACATAGGGAAATCTTAGAGAAATCTTTATCTTCATCATCCATCCCTAAGGATATTGATACTGACTAGTTTCAAGATATGGTAGGGCATATCACTAATCATCTTCTCACCTTCTTAGAGAAAGACCTACCATCACAACCATCTCATAATCGTGCTTTACACCTTGATGTCATCATTCATAAGAATAAGGTTAAAAGAGTCCTAGTAGATGGAGGTGCTGGTTTGAACATCTGCACCCTTAAGCTGATCAAGAATTTGGGCTATTCAGAAGATGCTATTGAGAAAGCAAAGAGTACGACCATTAGAGCATATGATGATCAAGAACGGGTATCGTAAGGTATCATTGCACTACCCATCCAAGTGGGACCTGTCATTGCAAAGACTACATGCCAAGTGTTGACCTTGATCTCCCTTACAACATCCTGCTTGGCCGACCATGGATCCATGCCCGAAAAGCTATAGTTTCAACCTTCCACCAATGTGTAAATTTTCCTTTGAAGGATAGAGAAGTTACCATCCATGGCGATCCCGCACCTTTTTACTACTGTAAAAATATTGAGGCCAAGTTTTAAAAAATATCCCAAGTACCCAAGAATGATGAAGGGCCTACACCCTCTACCTCATTTTTTGACCCATCATCCCTTGCATCTACCTCAGAAACAAAAACACCCATTGTGTAGATAATTTTCGATATCAAAGCAGTGATCCAAGATGATGGTTGTGGAAACTATAAACTAACGAAGGATACTTTTGTGTTGGGAGAGTTACCTCTTTCTCCCAAATCTCATGGGAAACCCACACCTATCAACAAAGAGGCTGGAATAATTAAATGACAACTACTACCTTCACCAAGTGGGGGGATTTGAACAACAAAGATGTCAGTGAGTAGGATATCTCTAAGCTACTATATCAAGATGAAAGACTTGTCCCTATCCTTCCCATGGAAGATGAAAATAAAGGTTTACAACAAGAATGAGAAACTAGGAAAAAATGACAATGGTTTGCTAGAACCCATCGTTCCTGAGAGATGTCTAAAGAATCTTAGCTTAGGATGTACTACTAGTAAGGTTACCCTTATTGGCAAAGGTACTTTTGCTAAACGAGTTGAGGCTTCCTCTTGGTTACCAACATCCCTGTGACATGACCCTAGATGACTTCCCCCTCGATGTTGTTGACCTATTTGAGAATAACTCCCTCTTCATAATATCTACATCATCCTTCACCCTAAGCAATCAACCAAATGAAATAAGCCTAGTATACCCATAACTCATTGAATTGGACCAACGAGGACCACCGATTCTATATTTGTTCAAAAACGATGAAGCAATCTCAGAATTCATTGGACTCCACGACAACTTACCATGGGAAGATCACAAGGCTAGTTTTGACATAGAGCTAGACACAGGGGTGTACTATGGGGAGATGATTGAATCCTTCAGTCATAAAATGGACATGCAACTAACATGCTGATGTTTGAGTGAAAACCACACCGTGACACTTTTTAATCCTAAAACAGTAAAAAGAAAGGACGTATTCAAAGGTGAAAACCTCTTTGAGGCACCCATGGATGAGGGATTCAATATCTCTCTTAGTGAAATGTATCCAGAGAAGTCAATAGTGTTAGCAAAGAAGGATACTCCAACCAATGTGGGAGCTGAAGAGGCACCAAAGATCACTTTCTATGCTAAATCCTTGTTGGATGAAGAATAGATGAAACTAGCAGCATTCCTGAAAGAACAAAGATCCAACTTTGCATGGTCATACATAGATATGCTAGGCCTTGATCCAAAAGTGGTTGTGCATCATTTATTAGTCTATCCCGAGGCTAAACCAGTGAAGCAAAAATTGAGAAAAATGCACCCTAAGATTGCACTCTTAGTAAAACTTGAGTTACAAAAGCTTCTTGACGTTGGATTCATCTAACCGATAGATTATCCTAAGTGGGTTTACAACCTAGTACCAATATCCAAACCCACTGGGGGCATCAAAATATGCACAGATTTCAGAGACTTAAACAAGGCATTCCTGCAGGATGATTTCCCTCTTCCTAACATCGACATCATTGTGGAATTAATAGCTGGGCATGAAATGCTATCACTCATGGATGGTTTCTTAGGATATAATCAAATCATGATCACTAAGGAGGATCAACACAAAATTTCCTTCACTTGTCCATGGGGGACATATTGTTGGAACATGATGTTGTTTGGGCTAAAGAATGCAGGAGCAACCTATCAAAGAGCAATGACCCTCATCTTTCATGACATGACCCACAAAATGGTCGAGGACTATGTGGATGATATTCTAGAAAAATTAAAGAAAAGGAGTGAGCACATAGAAGTCTTAGGACGCATCTTCAATATGCTTGAAGAGTATAAGGTATGGCTAAATCTGAAAAAGTGTCTTTGGAGTTACATCAGGAAAGCTTCTTGGCTACATCGTATCATAGAGAGGGATAGAAATTGATCTAGAAAAAGTGAAATCCATCCTAGACATGGAAACACCACAAACAATGAAGCAGGTGAGAGGGTTACAAGGAAGGCTATAGTCCATTAGAAGGTTCATAGTGCAACTATCAAACAAAATTCACCCTTTCTCACATCTTCTTCATAAAGGAATAACTTACAAGTGGGATGAGAAGTGTGATAAGGATTTCTAGTAGATCAAGGACTACTTATTGACACCTCCAATGCTCATACCGTTGATACTGAACAAACCATTAATCATGTATATCTTAGCAACATCAGCTGCATTGGGTGCTCTTCTAGCACAACACAATGAAAACGAAAAGGAAAGGTCTATCTATTACATTAGCAGGACCTTGGTGGGCTATGAAATGAACTATTCATCCATTGAGAAAGCATGCTTAGTGGTGGTTTTTGCTTCACAAAAGTTTAGACATTACATGCTATCGCATCAAATCAAGCTAATTGCAAAGATTGACCCATTAAAATACCTATTATCCAAAGCAACCCTCACTAGGTGATGGCCAAATGGTGATAATCTTAACTAAATTCGACATAGAGTACATGGAGCACAAGGCCATCAAGGGACAAGTGATCGCAGACCAACTAGCATAAGCACCTATATATGTAGAGAACCCATTGACATTTGAATTCCCTGATGAATCAATGTTCCTTGTCAATATGACCAATCAATGGAAAATTTACTTTGAAAAATCATTTACCCAACATGGATCAGTGGTAGGTATTCTTTTTATCACCCCTCAAGGCAATTGCATCCCAAATTCATCTAGGCTATCATTTTTGTGTACTAACAATATTGCTGAGTACGAAGCCTTGATCATAGGTCTAAGGATAACAGTTCAATGACAAATAGAAGACATGAAAGTCTATGGAGACTCACAATTGGTTATCAACCAATGTCAATGATGATTACCAAACTAAGGATGAAAAACTTACTCCTTATAAGAAGATGATAGAGAATCTCAAGGACCTTTTCATAGATATAACTTTTGAGCAGATTCCTTGCATGCACAACTGAGCAACAAATGTGATGGCAACAATTGGATCATTGTTAGATATGCCGCACAACATCCTTCAATGAGAATTCTTGGTAGAACAACTTCTCGTACCAACTTTTGAAATTCTAGAATTTGAATTTTCGTGTGTTATCATTGGTCCTGGATCCTTGTGGTATCATGATAAATTCACCTACCTTAGTAGAGGAACCCTCCCATCTAACATCACCTCCAACCTTAAGAAGACCTTTGTTAAGAAGGCATCCTGACTCATGATCCTAGGTGATAGCTTATACCGTCGAAGCATCGAGGGGACATTACTACGATGTCTTAACCAAGAGGAAGCCTTGATCGCTTTAACATAAGTACACAATGACATATGCGGTTCCCATTCTAGTGGTATGACTTTAGCTAAGAAACTATTGAGGATGGGGTACTATTAGCCAACCATAGAAAGAGAAGCCCATCAATATGTGCAGAAGCGTGTCCAATGTCAACAGCATGGAGATCCTATTTATGCTCTAGCTTAGGAATTGCAACCAATGGTCACACCTTGACCTTTCTCGCAGTGGGGGCTTGACCTTATAGGAAAGATTACTCCCACCTCATCTAATGGCCACAAGTTTATCATTACAACCACTAAATACTTTACCAAGTGGGTAGAAGCCATCCTATAACCTACATAACGGGATAGCCAATTGCTAAGTTTATCTTGAATTACCTTATCTGCCATTATGGTGTTCCACAAACCCTTATCTCTGACAATGGAACACCCTTCAAGAATCAGGACGTGAAAGAGCTATGTTAAAGATTCAACATCGAACATCGATTCTCTACCCTGTATTACCCCTAGGGCAATAGTCAAGTTGAGGCTACAAACAAGACCATTTTGAAAATCCTAAAGAAGATAGTCAATGAAGCTAGCTGTGATTGGCATTTGCAGTTAAATCTTTCCCTCTAGGCCTATCAAATGAGTATCCACACGCCTACAGGTGCAACCCCGTTCTCCTTGGTCTACGGATAAGGAGCCATCTTGCCTATTGAGGTTGAGCTTCCATTACTGTAGGTATCATTGCAAAACCTAATCACTGATGAAGAATACATAGTATCACAACTAGATGAGCTAAAGTTCTTTGATGAGCGTCATCTTCATGCCCTTAATCACTTGCAAGTATACCAAAACTGACTGAAATGGAGCTATAACAAGAAGATCGAGAGTTGGTCTTTCTAGGTAGGAGATTTTGTTCAAGTAGAATCAAAAAAATCTTCTAGATCAGGATGGTAAAGGAAAGTTTGAACCTAACTGGTTAGGTCCCTTTGTCATCACAACAAGCTATGGATCAGGAGAATATCAACTGTCAATGCCTGAAGGTGAACCCTTACAGGAACAATCAATAGTTTGCATCTTAAAAAGTTTTATGTCTAGTCTTGAAGGGTGTAAATCTAAAAAATACAAAAAAATAAAAAATAAAATAAAAAAATAAGAAAAAGGATTGAAAACAGTAAAGAAAAATCATCCTCTAATGAAAACCACTTCGGTGGCGCTTTGGGAAAGTACCTTGGTGAACCTGGTAAACATGCACCTCATGTAAATAAGGCACCTCTATCTATTCTTTGGGTCTTTATCCTATCATTCTTTCCATCACATCCATCCATCTCATCACTCATCCAATTTATTCCATCGCCCATTCGTGTCCATCTCATAGCTTGATATCGTGAAGTATTGTATCCCCTTAGTACTACTTGGCACATTCCAAAGGTTAGTTTGTCCTGCCTATATCAAGACTTAGTTTATCACATAACACTAGGGTCAATTCGTTCCTGATTGGATCAGGTTCTTGTATATCTTAAGGTTATTGGCAGTCCCCCCAAAAATCCAAAAAACATTCATAAAACCTCGTCAAAATCCAAAAACACTTGCAAAATAAAAAAATCCAAAAACACCAAAATCTTATACATTTCATTCATCCATTGAACATCATCAAAACATAATCTTGTATTTAAAATCATTTTTAATCATAAAGGTAAAAGAAATCTGGTAACTTAGAAATGGGGTGTAACAATTTATTTAAACCTCATAATATTTTTGTTAGGATACTATATGGTTGCAGTATTCAAACTCTATATTCCCAAGGATAGTCATTGATCTATTTCAACATCCCTTGCCCATCCAAGTCACATAAAATTGAAAATTTGCATTTTTAGTGTTGTATATTAGTAATTTAGGTGCCTTTCCATTATATGTGAATCTAGTATTGTAAATTTGTTGAATACTTAGAGAAATTATTGATGTTGTGTATTTAAAGAGAATTTCTCTATGATGAGGATTATTAGGTGAATAATGTTGTAAGAAACTGGAAATATAAACATCTTAGGGAATATTAACTAGTATCATTTCATTTAGCCTAACTACATATTTAGATATTTTCCTATTCATTTAATTGTTGTTTATCATTTAAGATCTCTAAGTAATGCCCTCTTCATCTTGGTAGCACTCAAAGAAGAAGATGAGGCCTTAATCACCCTCCTATGAAGTTGAATTTTTCTCTCCCTTGGTTTAAGCATAGGCCGCTTTCCCATTGTTCACATTATCCAGGATCTAGACATTGAGGTCAATTGCCTTAGGATTGAGGTGGTTGTAGGATAAAGAACCAACAATCTTGGAAATAAAATGCTCATTGAATATATGAGAGGTACATGCAAATACGATTAAAAAATGTTTCTTAGGATATATAGTAAAAATAGGGGATATTTTAATAGGAATGGTGTATTATGAGGGGGTATACATATTTAAGATATAAAGGTAAAAATTAAAATTAGGGGTATTATTTAAGATTCAATGAGCATATGTGATATAAGATAAGTTTACTAAGTGAATCCATCAAGGGTTAAAGTAATAAACTCAACATAAGTTACAACCAATATATCATAAAAATTAATTACCTAATATGGTAATTCATATGCAAGCATACTTTTAAAATAACAAAGAGGGATTAGGACTTAACTTTTGTTACGATTTGAAACTTTTTGTTATAGACAATATTTTGTGATCTAGAGACCTGTGCTTTGAAATTGATAAACTATGATCTTTGATTGGTTAGACTGTTCTCTATCTTGGGTCAATTTTGCACTCACAAAAATGAACCTTGTTCGTATAAGTGAACTATGTGTGTAAAAATAAATTGCACTCTTCGAGTTGTTTGTAATATGTTCACCTCATTTTTGAAATACAAAAGGGCATTATTGAAAAACACTTTCAAAAGTTTACTAAGTAAAAATTTTGTCATTTGGCCAAACTCTTGGATTTTGATTCAATAATTTTGGAACGAGGATTGGTGACTATAAGCAACCATGCAAGATATCCTAATCTATAACTAATTATAGGTGTTGATGTAGGTTGATGATGCAACAAATGATAACACTATGTGATGTACCTTCTTTTATGGATAAGTGAATTAGGATTTGTCCTTTGACACCACACCCTAACATGCAATTTGACATGTTTTGTGCTCAAGTTGGTAGGTAACGACTAATTAAGGAGTAAGCTTGGACCCATAATTCAATTTGAATTAAAAGTCTTTGGTATCATAAATGAACCAAGTTCATTTTTATGCCCATTCAATTGATTTAAATAAGTGAATGGATAAAGCAAAAGTCAAGACAAGCTCCTCAAAATGTATGTAGATGGAATAAAATTAGGTTAAAATAATTTTCTAACTTCTATGCAAAAACACACACTTATATACTAATGATTACATTCCAAATAATTATATCAAAGTGAATCCAAAATAGAAAAATAACTATCATCAATGAGCTCATGGTTTGTTGGTGAAATTGAATTATTTTGAACAAGCTCACTAAGGATCAAGTCTTGCTAATTACAATACCTCGACACTATAAGGGATGAGGTCGAGATCATGCCTTGAGTGACTTTAGCAAAATGAATAATACCCTTAGTTGTTAACTCTTTGTTGAAGAAATTTTTGCCTAAGAATAGTTTGCTAGTGAAGTTGAATGGTTCTCAAGGAGCCCACTAGGCTGTTTGTTGAAGAAATTTTAGCCTAAGAATAGTTTGCTTTTGAAGTTGAATGGTTCTCAAGGAGCCCACTAGGTTCTTTGTTGAAGAAATTTCAGCCTAAGAATAGTTTGCTTGTGAAGATGAATGGTTCTTAAGGAGCCCACTAGGCTCTTTGTTGAAGAAATTTCAGCCTAAGAATAGTTTGCTAGTGAAGATGAATGGTTCTTAATGAGCGCACTAGGCTCTCTGTTGAAGAAATTTCAGCCTAAGAATAGTTTGCTAGTGAAGTTGAATGGTTCTCAAGGAGCCCACTAGGTTCTTTGTTGAAGAAATTTCAGCCTAAGAATAGTTTGCTAGTGAAGTTGAATGGTTCTTAATGAGCCCACTAGAAATCAAGTCTTATTGAGTGCAACACCTTGACATCATAAAGGACGAGATTGAGATTGTGTCTAGAAAAACTTTAACAAAATAGCCACCCTTCAGTCCTTAACTCTTAGGTGAAAAGGTTTCACCCTAAGACTCCTGCTCTTGTATTGAATCACAATGATGATGTAAGTTTGGTATAAAACCTTCCAAAAAAGAACTACTACCAAATAATTAATAGCCGTCCGTTTACCAAAACCATTGACGTTATCTTCACTTACTATTATTACATATTACTACTTTAAATAAACATCTCGGCCTGCTGGACTAAATTTAAAATTGAATAGACAAGCCATAAATAACTAAAACCAAAGTGGTCAATCATTATTACTGTAATTAATGAAGTAACGTGCCATGCCTCACACGGAGCACTCTAAAATATCTTAGTGTGCATTCCTCAAAGTCTTGTGAGACGTCATGCAGATATGAAGTGGTGCAGCATGCCACTAAATCAATGGAGTTGAATTTGGAGTGCCCTAAAGCATAGGTGCATGACAACTCAACCTGCACCCGATTTGACCAACAAATAAGAAAAGGCGGGCGACGATAAAATCAATTACGTGTACCGACTTTTAAAATTCGTATTTAAAATGGTGGCATGAGAAAATATAGATTCGAAAATGTCCAAATGAGCGGAAGTGGTGAGGCATGATGGGCCATGTGGAAAACTCTGGCTTATCCAACATTAGGTGGCAGTACTACAAGTGGGCACAAATGCAACCTAATTTGGTTTCAAAATATCAGATTAGTGATTAGCGGTCACATGTCACGGTTGGCGCCTTGTTTTAATGCAAACGGTTTGAATCTGAATGCGGCAGAATCTTTGCAGAGTCGTAACTTGTGGAGTTGTTCAAACGCTTTATGAATAAGCGCGCCTCCTAATTAAGAAGGCGGATAAGAAAAAGGGTAGGTGAGGTGGGAAGCTTGAGGCCGGCGTCTGGTGGGCCCACTAAATAGGAAAGAAAAACACGCCGTTATGAATATTCCCCGGAGAGATAACTTTTCCCTTGGAAGGATAGCGACCGCGCGGATTAATCGTGTGATCGGATAATGGTAATAATAATGATTTTTTTAAGTCAAAAGTAGTTAGATTCGAGTTTGCGTTTGGGATTTACTATTTCCGGGCGAGGGCGGGAAGTTAATAATGAGGATTTTTGTATGCGCTGGCGTGTAGTGATTGGTGGAGTGCTTTGGTGCGGTGTTATGATTGGCTGTGCGACGTGGAGCGGGGAGGATTTTACTGCGAGAGAGTCGTCTATGTGAGGGGGATTGAAACGGTGAATGTTATAAAGGCGAAAGTCACATGGCGTACAAGGTGGTTTTGGCTCGTAATTGGGTTTAGGTGTCCATTGTTTGATTGACAGGTGTTGTGGTACAGTATGTTTGAGAGAATACGGTGTACTTGAGCGTAAAAACAAGTATTTACTGGGCGGCATTATTACTTGGCAGTGCCAGAGGGGCACAGATTTCTTACCTTACCGTGGCTGCTGTAAGAGTCTTTAATCGGCTTTACTAAACTACCTCTTGACCTGTTTCGCTTCGCGTGAAGTAAAACTATTCTCCGGAAGGAAGGATTGAGCGTAGCGCACTCCCGAACAGGTGAGCTCTGGTGCGGTGCGCAGTGGAGTGGAGTGGAGTGGAGTGGAGTGGAGAGGAGTTGAGGGGAGGGAACTTTATGGAGTTAAAGTAGCTTTGTTAAGGATTTCCATTTTCTGGTTTTGACTGTGAGTTGTGCAGGTGTAATGGATTGTTATGGCAACGAGAGCTCCGAGGGCGAGGTCGCCTTTCGAATTGACGACCTGCTGGACTTTTCGAATGAGGAAATAGGCGGACCGATAGGCAGCTGCGACGAAAACGATGAGGCGGAGGCAGAGGAGCGCAACTCGGACGACTCGTCCGTCACGGAGACCGAGGCTGCCACCTGCGAGGTGGCGTCCAGGCCGACGCCTAACGTGGTTGAGGCGGACGCCGGCTTTGTGCCAGCTGAGCTTTGCGTGCCGGTAAGGCTCTGAACTTTTTTGTTTTCTCCAGTCGGACTTATTCAGAGCCGAGCTTTGAGGCTTTTTCTTTGTTTTGGCAGACTGACGCTCTGGAAGAACTGGAGTGGCTCTCGACCTTTGTGGACGACACTTTCGAGCCGTCGGCGGTGGAGTTCGAGCCCGTCGCCACGGCGGCTGCGGCGTCCGCGGCTCAACAGAAGCCGGCGCGGCCTGTTGAGGTCACTAAGACGTGGTTGCTGGGGCGGGCGCGGAGCAAACGTCGGCCGTCGCGGAGCGTTTCTGTGTCTTCTTCGCAGTCCACTGTGTTTGTCAATGCTTTCCTCGCCCGGGCGGAGGCGGAAGCGTCGGTGTGCTCGCGGCCGCCGTCGACGCCGGTGCCGAAAAAGGCAAAGAAGGTGTTTTCGAGGTCTCTGGAGGACGGGTCGCTGGTTAACCGGCGGTGTAGCCACTGCTTAGTGCAGAAGACGCCGCAGTGGCGGACGGGTCCGCTGGGCCCCAAGACGCTGTGCAACGCCTGCGGTGTTCGCTACAAGTCCGGACGGCTTCTACCCGAGTACAGACCGGCTCTCAGTCCGACTTTTTCCAGCGACATACATTCTAATTGCCATAGAAAAGTCATAGAAATCAGGCGCCAGAAGGAAACCCAACCGCAAATAGTCGCTTAGTCGAAAACCCTATCATATGCCTTTGCTAATTTGAGAGAGCAGAGCAAATTGCGGAGTAGCTTGGGTTCCATTTAATCGTATTTAACTCACACTGCGGCATCCATCTTTGTAGTGCAGAGCTCACTTTACTGTGTAAAGTATTCCATTTCCCTTTGTTTTGGTAGGAATTATTTGACCCTTGTGCGGATGCAGCAGGGCAGCCTGCTTAGCTCAGCACAGCAGCTCAGCTCGGTTCATCATGCACACCAAAATTCATCATTCGTCGCTTTGTGGGTCTTGTGCGCTCTCAGAACATTGTAAAACACTACTTTTCCTACCGAACGGAACGTAAACTGCACTCTATTCTTACTTGTTCACGGATTTCGGAATCTGTTCTTCCTCTGTAGATAATTTTCTTTTTCATATTTAATATCCATAGTATTTCTTCAATGTTTAATACTATAATTTTTTGTTTTTAGCCCTAGATAATACGCCTTCAGTTGTCTAATTTTTTTATTACTTAATGTTAAAGCATTGGATAATACGCCTTCATGTCTCTAATTTTTTTATTACTTAGTGTGAAAGCATTGGATAATGTCTTCATTTCTGTAGTTTTATTATTACTTAAAGTTAAAGCATTGGATAATGTCTTCATTTTTGTAATCTTATTGAAACAAAAATCTCCCATTATAACTGCTTTTTGAGTTTTTTCCTTTCTACACATTTGACAATCTATTTCAGTAATTAACGGAGTCATTCTCACCCGGATTTTTCCGTTGAAACTCTTAATTTCCGCAGTCAGATCTTTGGTTTTTTCTATGCAAAGATAAGAAGGCACTAAAATTAGAGATTTTCATGATTTGGGTCTTGGAGATAAAGTGTTATTTACGTGACAATCGCAACCAACTTCACACTAACGCACTTTCTCTACTGTTACGAATGATGTGACGGCGCACCAAATGGGCCAACGGAAAACCACTGGTTTTTTCTTACTTGTTAGCTTTGAAGTGCGTTTTGACATTCTTAGAAAATAATATCTCTCAAACTGAAATGTTAATAGATAACAGAATTTCTCCTTATCCTCAACTATGTAAAAGCGGTTTTGAGCAAAACCGTCTTTTTGGTTAATCGGACAGTTATGTGGTATGATTTGAAACGATGACAGAAATTTCTGTACACAAATTTTGAAATTCTGTGAGAAATATGGATTTAGTTCAATGTAATGTTATGTGCTTGACCACAAAGTTTGGATTCGCCGTCATCTCGCCAATCATTTTCCCGTTGGCAATAATAGTGTTTAAATGCTCAGGCCCTTGTACCTCACGACCATCATCTTTACAATAATTATATGTGAAATAGTTGCCATTTGTACCTTAGTATAGCGTCCATTTTTTTCTTAAATACGAAAAGTATGATTTTTCTGTATCTCTACGAGATGGACCTAAAAGACAAAACAAGGATCATTCCTAGTCTAAGATTCCGTAATTAAAAGCTAAATGGGAGTCTTAGAAGACACTTGAATCTTTTTCTTTTCTTAATTAATTAAATAAAGTCACTAGTACATGGCAAAGGACCTCTCATAGGGCCTACTTCAAATACTGGTTGAATCTTATCCTCAATGGGTTTTTAAAATTTGGTTGTATAGTTTTAGATTAATTTTTATTGATTTATATTTTATTAAATGTTTATGTTAGGTTATGTTTGTTTGTTTAAAAAAGTGAATTGATTTAAAAATGTATTTTTAAATTTTGAACAATTTTTTTAGTTAAATAATTTAATAAAATAAATTTGTTTAAAAGAGAGGTTATGTTATTCTTTATATTTGTCACATAGTCTTTTGTACATATTTATACAAGGTATTAAGTTCCATCTTATTCTCAATTTTATATAAAAGGTATCAAGTTTCATCTTATCCTCAATTTTATACTCAATCTCTCAAATATGGATTGGTGGAAAGATGTAGCTTGAAAATTTGAATAACTTCCTTGTCTTAAATTCACCTATTGAATGCACACTTGCACATGCATGCATGCAAGTGCACACTTGTGTGCATGCTAACTAACTCTTTGATGGTGCATTTACAAATTCTCACACTTGATGCATGTTTTTTGATAATAGCTTCTCATTATAATGTTTATATTGAGTGGATTTTTGGGGCTTTCATTATTCATTCATTACAAAGTTGGGATTGCATTCTGAATAGGGTGGGGGTTGTTTGCACATGACCTATACAAAGGTTGGTATGCTATGCTTATATTCATAAATAAACAATAAGAATATTGGTGTGTGTGGGTGGCAGGAGGAGAGGTGTAAAGCTGGGGTGTTGGGGGGAGTTGTGTGGGTGTGTGAACAATAATAAATAAGAATATTGGTTTGTGTGTGTGTTCTCCCATCTCCCATTGGTTGATCCTTTTGGTAGGGGATTCATCTTGCCTTTTTCAATGTTGTGGGGAGTTGTGTGGGTATGTGAACAATAATAAATAAGAATATTGGTTTGTGTGTGTGTTCTTCCTTCTCCCATTGGTTGATCCTTTTGGTAGGGGATTCATCTTTCCTTTTTCAATGGTCAAGCTTTTTGTCTGGGGAGATCTCTCCTAGTGGTGTTTGTCAATTAGGTGTGACCTCTGATAAAAAAAATGAATGGATCATTTGATTATAACGATTGATTGGTTATAATGGTTGTTTACATTAACATAGTAATGCCACTCATGCAAACATTTTACTTACATATTGAAAAACTATTTTTAGTTGACAACCCAAAAAAATAGAAGTAGCGCACTTCTAACTAGGAAAGGAAAATATATTGAAGGTTACTTTTAAAACTTCCACAAATCCATTCTAATTCAAAAAATACTCTAAAAGTTTATTGTATAAGTTTTTATGTCAAAATTTGGACCACAATTATGTGATCTACTCTTAAGACGGATTATGTAGTGACATAAACAACATCAATATAAATAATCTTATCACAAGTTTTCTATAAGCATTTTTCAATATTAAAGATTATCAAATTGAAATTTCTTAAATTAAAAACAATTTCCATATTCGTCATATTTAAACCTGATTTAAAATTACAATTAAACAAGATGCTAAAACTTCGTCTTATTTATAAATATATACATACCAAAAAAACTAATCTTTATATAAATTCATGTTCAAATAACCCTTATTTTATGTTAAAAATTACTTTATTGATTATAAAACATAATATTAATTATGAATCATAAATTGAAAATAATAAAAATAAACTATAATTTAAAAGTTCCATAGTATTATTCTTAAAAATAATAAAAATAAAACATGTATTTGTATTTATATGGTTTTATTTTACAAAATTCTTTGGTATTATTCGAAGAAAAGTTATTTGGAACGTCACATATATAGATATTCCCCACTCTTGAATCATAAATTGAAAATAATAAAAATAAACTATAATTTAAAAGTTCCATAGTATTATTCTTAAAAATAATAAAAATAAAACATGTATTTGTATTTATATGGTTTTATTTTACAAAATTCTTTGGTATTATTCGAAGAAAAGTTATTTGGAACGTCACATATATAGATATTCCCCACTCTTGAAATTGTACGGATAAGAGATATTTACAGAAATACATAGGCTCTCCATTATCTTAGAATGATAGATATTTAAAACTAAGAAGAAATATAGGCAATATACAATGTATATATATTTTTCTTTATAGGATAGAGATGGATTCATATGACCCTTCTTGCAAGCATTTTGCAAAATTTAGAGAAAAAGTCAAAACCTATCTTCATCTAAAAAGATGTGGAAAAAGAAAGTTTGATGAAGTAAAACTAGTAGGGCCCACGGCGAGACTTCTAGACAATGGAGCAATTTTTTGTTTTTTTTCAATACCTAAACATATAATATTATGGAATTAGTATAGATATCTTTAGATAAAATTTAAAAATATTAAGAAATCTCTTAAAATTTTTATTAGATTTAAAAAAATACATTTTTGAATAAATAATTGTGGATAATTCATAGTTTAATATATTAATTTCCATGCAAATATCAATTTCAAATTATTATTTTTTTAAAAAATATTTTTTTTTACTTTAAAGTTATTTGATTTATTATACGTAAATATGAACACATAAATTTTAATTTTTAATTAAAAATTACTTTATTTTATTCAATTTTCACTTTATTATCAAATAACTCAATATAATCTAAATTCTTTATAAATATTACACAAAAGGATACTGTAATATTATAATCGGGTAGCACGACCCCATATTTAATTAAAAATTACTTTATTTTATTCAATTTTCACTTTATTATCAAATAACTCAATATAATCTAAATTCTTTATAAATATTACACAAAAGGATACTGTAATATTATAATCGGGTAGCACGACCCCATATAAACTGGGGTGCGCCCAGTAAACTTTGCGCGACACGCCTTTCGGTACCTTCCGGTACCACGGGGGTGGGGGAGACTAGACCTCGTGACCAACCTCTTGCAACAGGAAAGATTTAGCCAACCGAACTAGGGCCCCAACCCCTTAATAGTTTATATTGTAAAAAAGCACAATATAAATTCTTTTAATATACTATCAAAAAGTATTACAGTATAATATCGATCTAAATTTTAACTTGCAAACATAATAAAATAAAGAAGAATGTGTGTATACAAAAAAGATAAGCCTAATTCAATTATAATTCTATTTTACTCGTGACTACCCTTAATCTATCATTTGGTTTATTTGGTTTATTTGATTTCTTGTTTTATTTTTTCTATTTTTTATTTATATGTTTTATTTTTATATTTAATCATGTTAGCTATAGTTTTAATTTTATGTTTAAGTCGAGAGGCTTCTTACACTATGTCTACTTTTTTATTCTCCCATTTAAATTGACGTCTGCAAAATAAAGTATTTATCTGCTTTTAAATAAAAATTTAAAACAAGTTTACATACTATGAAAATTTCCTTGTAGATAATCTTGAATATTTTTTTAATATCAATTTAGAATTTTTTATTTAATTTTAATATTATATTTAAGAGTTTTTTTAATATGTAAGCTTTAAAAACATGCATTATCATCATCTTTTTATAGTTTTACTATATATGACATTTTAAAGTAAATATAATATAGTATTCTAATTGTAATATATATCATTTTATAATATTTGTTATGGAAATACATATTAATTTACAATATTTTCACATTTTTATAATTTTTAGAAGATTTTTAACAAGATTATCTTGAATATCTAATAAAAAAATTAAATAAATACAATATTATTAAGCTGAGAGCTTCCTACACTCACATAATGAATTGAAGAACCTATGTACATTTTTTTTCTTTGCAATGTTCAAATGACATGCAATGGTGATAGAATCTTGTTTACTTGTGATAAAATCTTCTTTACTTGCATTATTACATTTAGAGATGTTTGTACATAAAATCAAAAAGCATATATGGAAGCAAAGATGAAAATGCAACTCTTATTTAAATTAAAGAGATTTAAATAAAAAACTTTTCTAAAATGATTTTCTAATATTTTTAAATGTATTTTGAAGTATCATTTTAGAAAATGAAATGATTTACATGCAAAAAGAGGAAAAAATAAAATAAAAAGATTGTTTTTATATCTATTATTTTTTTTTTTTCTAGATTTAAAATGAATATGAAATTTTATTTAATTCATTTGTATAGATAATACTACAATTTAATTAATTATTTAAAAACTAAATAATATATTTTTATAAATTTTAGAAATTAGAGTTTAATTTAATTTTAGAATGAAATTTAAGTTTTAAAGATATTGTGGTGATTTTCGTGCAAACATATTAAAGAGATTTAAATAAAAAACTTAAACTTTCCTATGCAAATGATTTTATAATGTTTTAAATGCATTTTAAATTATCATTTTAGAAAATGAAATTTACATACAAAAAGAGGAAAAAAATAAAATAGAAAGATTGTTTTTAGATGTAAATTTAAAATGAATATGAAATTTTATTTAATTGATTTGTATAGATAATCACTACAATTTAATTAATTATTGAAAAAATAAATAATATATTTTTTTATAAATTTTATAAATTAGAATTTAATTTAATTTTAGAATAAAATTTAAGTGTTCAAGATATTGTGGTGACTTTTCTTGAGATTTAAATCAATAACTTCCCTATGCAAATTATTTTATGATTTTTTTAAATGCATTTTTTAAGTATAATTTAATTTTATAATTATACTAAAAGAAAAAAAGAATAGAAAACTTAATTTTATAGATACATTTTAGTTCATAATTTATTTTAAAATTACAATTAGTAATTGTTGAATTATTTTTAAATGAATATTTAATTTTATTTAAATTTTTAGATGAAAATGCAACTCTTATTTAAATTAAAGAGGTTTAAATCAAAAACTTTCTTATGTAAATGATTTTATAACTATTTTTAAAAGCATTTTTAAGTATCATTTTAGAAATAGAAGTGGACCAGTCTTGGACCAGTTTGTTTTTAAAGCTATTTTAAAGTTGTTATTTTTAGTACTATTTATAGTTTTAAAGAGTGTGAGAATTCTTTCAGTAAACTCTCGAGACTTGCCAAAATCAATGCGACTCAAGGTTTAAACCACAACTTCACATATGATCATCAACTTCGTATAGGTATCAAATTTAATCTTTCATCACTTCAATCTATTTACATGTTGATTGAATCTATCTTTGATATTTTGGTCAATGGTAAAGGAGTGATATTGTGGTCGATAGATATTGCCATTTTTACTTAGTTCCAACTGGGCCAGATAATCCATGCAAATTTGAGATGTTGATATCATGTACCAAGGATTTTGAGGAGAGTATATCAAATCCGTATTGGTGACAAATAGTTACAAACACTGCCCAACATATGATGTTGTGATCAACTATTCAGTGAGTTATGGAGCAGGAGTGAATTGCAAGTTGAAGAATGGGAATCCATTGAATGCATTAGAACAATAGACCATGCAATACAAGGGTCCCTATGGCCAATTTCTTGTCTTATCTGGGGATTATCGTGGTTATGGATCTTGATCACATTTAATATTCTCTTTGATTTTGCATAGACTACAATGCACACCAATAAGATTTGTTGTATATGTCCCAACATGAATAAAATTGTACTACTATTTTGTTACCAATAAAATGGAGAATGTGATTAGTAGGGAAGATTTTTCCCCTTGCCTTTTTGAAGTTATTGTATTTTTTCTTTCTTTTTAAAGTGTTTGTTTAAGTTATGTTTCTGTTTGGCTCAGAGACATTGCATTTAAGTATTTTTGAAATGAAGAGGAAAAATAGAGTAATGAGAGGAGGAGGAGATATATAAGGAAGGTTATGATTTGGTTTGGTTGTGGCTCTTCATGTTCCTTATTTAGATGGGCTTTGCCTTAGATGTCAGTGATATGTGGGTTGTAATTTTTGAGTAGGAATTTTTATATGGTTAATATCTATTAAGGTAATTTGGAATCAGATAAGGATAAGTAGAAATTAAAAAAAAAAGATGCTTGGTTTCCAGGCTACTTTTTGGCTGATACTCTTTTTTTAAAGAAAATAGTGAATGCACTTGTCTTTCATCCTTTTCTTTAGATTTTAGGGTCTCTTTTATCTTGTCATGGTGGTGTAAAGAGTTCTTAATTTAATTCTAATGAATATAAATTTTGTGTGCCTTTTTATGACTAACATACATATATTAAATATTAATATATATAGAATATGCCGAGAGTTATCCTTCTCAAGGCACCTATTTTTCCCAAATTCTATAATTATAAAAAAATTGATTTCAATTCAAAATGATTTTAAAAAATAGTAAATAATTTTGACATAATTTTATAAGAATTCATCAAAAATAAAAATAAGAACTTATATATAATTGTTAATTAATTTTCAATCAATATTTTTGTATCACATTTCATAAACTATTATTAAAATTTAATAAAAAAAGTTTTCATGGAGCCATCATAGCACTAAAAGTAGGAGCCATATTAAGGAAAAAGGTATAAAATCTTGCCTTATTCTACTAGACCATTATAATTAGGAACATTTATCCATTATTAAGTGGATAACTATAATCTTCAAGATTTATCAATTATTTAATTGACCATTTCAATGTTAAAAGATTTAGGAGGACAGGCATGGCAGGGCCAAAATGGAAAAGAAAGTATTTGATGTTTTGATACATAAGGATGCCGATATCTATGTAACCTGATTGAATCCATTAAACAAAAAATAATATCTTTTAATTCTTGAAGGATTGTTTAGCATGACCGCCATGGTGGGATCGATTCTGAATTTTTTACATAGATTATGTAGTGCCCCTTCTTGATTCACCAATTCATGATTTAGATTATTTGATTTTGTGTATGGTTATTTAAATTATAAACCGTTTGATAAACGAGGGTTTTTGAGTCGAGTTGAGATATAAGCCATTTTCTATTCGTATGCTAACATTATTTCTAATCATCGCCTTTAAGAAATCCTCACTCGACTAGGGAATATGCATATATATAATAAAATTTAATATGAAAATAAAATAGAAGTGGAAGTAATAAATAATAACATTTCTTACCTTGTCTCTCAAATCTATATTTAGGAAATTGCATTTAACGATTTGGTAACTGCTTGCATGGAAAGAGGGGTCGGTATCTTGAATAAGAACATGCATTGGTTGCTTTTATATCGGCTGGCCTTGAGAATTAAATGGAGATTTGCATGCAACGGTTTGTAACTATTTTAAATGAGAAAAGGCAATGGGTATTGGATATGCATGCGAATCTTGATGGGTAATTCCTCTAAAATAGGCGCATAAAATGCAACAAAGCAGCAGTCGAAGTAACGGTGAGAGATATTGAGATGAAGAATGAACAAAGAAAAGGGAGATTGGTGTTAGCAGTAGGGATTCTGGTGCTGTTTGGGCAGTGTTTTTGCACAGAATTGTGGGTGATTAAGCGAATTGTGTTGGAGCAAATATGGCTACTGCAGCAGTGGGAATGACCTCTGCGGAACTGGATGCCAACAAGGGTCATGTTACAGTAAATCCACACCGTCCACTCGCTCCACTCCCAACGGTGTCTTCTCCATCATAAGCAACGTTTTCTTTGATGCCATTCTTAGTGGTGCAGACAGCTCATGCCCTGGAAAGAATTTCTACACCTATGAAAATTTCATCCAGACTGCCAACGCCTACCCTAGCTTCAGCACCTCCGGATATTTTGTCGTCGCCAAGAGAGAACTCGCTGCCTTCTTCACCTATGCAAAGGTTACTTTGGGTAGGGACCGATCCAACTAACCTGGAACTTCAACTACGGTCGAGCAGGAGAAGACATTGGGTTCGATGGGTTGAATGAGCCAGAGAAGGTAGCGCAAGATCCCACCATATCCTTCAAAACAACACTGTGGTTTTGGATAAAAAAAAGAAAAAAAAACAGCTACTGCCATACTGCCGTCACTTCTGGGCAGGGAATCGGATCCACAATCCAAGCTGTCAATGGCCCAATAGAATGTAGCGGTGGTAACTTGGACACCGTCAAGAAGCATATCTCTTACTACAAATCCTACTGCCAGAAGTTGGGAGTTTTATTTTGTTTACGGTGATGAAGCACACAGTAGAGTTGGAAGCTACAACTAAGTGTGGAAAAGAATATTAGAATCAACAACTTCTTCGGCTCAGCTAACTTATTGAACCAGGTTCTTTTCTTTGCAATTTTCTTATTGACTGAAGTAGAATGTTTGGAAATCTCATAAATCTAATATCTTCTGAGAGTCTGCATTTGTAGATCCATTTAAAACTAATTGTGTTGCTCATCTTGTTTTACTATCAGTTTGCCTGAGTTCAAGGTTATTTTCAAACCTTTGAATCTGCTCTTGATTTAATGATATAGAGCACCTTAATACCCTGTAGTCGTTAATCCTTCTTAATCTATATGGCCACTTCTGTAGCTTGTCATCGATCAAATAACACTGCGGGCTTGGTTAACTTATCATCAGTTTCATTGATACCCTCATATTGCCTTGGTAAAGCCATATTAAAGTTGTCTATATATATATGTCAATTTGGTAGATTGTGGCGCTGTTGTCAATCTTCTCTGACCAAACAAGCAAACTTTTAAAGTTGGAGTTGAGAGTCGTTTTCTTGCTTCTAGATGACGTAGAGTTTTGTAGGAGGATTATGAGTGCCCAATATGCTGGAGTTCCATGGAAGATGAGGATGAAGTCCGGGTGTTAGGGCATAGTTGCAAGCATTATTACCATATCTCCTGCATTGATCGATGGCTTCTGCTTCAAAGCTCATGCCCACTTTGTAAACAAAGCCCTCTCAACATTGAATCTTCCATTTTTAAGAACATAATGCAATGTACACTCATCCTGCATGGCGTCACAGTCGGGGTATGCTGTCTTATAAAAGGAAGTTTAAATGTTTAAATAACCTGCTGGATGTTGCTGATAGTCGATTGCAGTTGCAGCACTTGAAAATGATATTAATAATGCAGGAAGATGGCGATACTCATAAATTCCAATAATCACTTTCTAATATGTTTGGCAACCTGTCACGGTTACATTATTTAGAGTTGAAGCAGTGTTCAGAATTAAATAGCCTCCCTGAAACCATTGGCAACCCGCCACAGCTGTAACTATTAGACTGTAAAGGGGTAGTAAATTAAACAAACTCCCTGATTTCATTGTCAACCTGTTAGGACCGTAGCATTTGAACGTAATAGGAAGTTTAAAGGTTTATACATTCTATCACAGTTGCGGCAGATGAAAAAAAGACATTATTGATTACTAAACACGACAAAATATAGTTAATAAGAAAACAATTATGATGGTGATTTGTGGGAATAGATTGTGCGCCACAACAGAGCAGGCCAGTCGCATAACGTTTCCCTTAGTGCTTGCTTTTTGGATTATGGTTACTGTGAAAGTAAAGAGCAATAGCTAGAAATTAGAATGTTATCAAATGAAAGTTCATGTTAATCAATCTAAACTGTTATTCCTTATTCTCATTTTCAGAGCAAAATGGAAATTGTGAGTGACTGTGAGGAAGTGGAGGAAATGATGTATACTAATGCCCAAAAGGCAATTGAGCAAGGAAATGACTTAAAGAATAAAGAATTGACTTCTGTACTACATAATCAACTAAGAGCTATGAACAATTCTGATATCAGTTATCTTGAACCAGACCTCCCGCCAGTATCTGAATTATCATGGACACAAAAATTTTCCATTGGGAGACTACTAACAAAGACAAGCAATAAGCACAGGGCATCTACATCAGAGGATGAAAGAAACTTCCTAATTTTCCCCACTGCATTGTCACAATCAAAACGATGTCATAGAAAAAAAAAAACAAAACTTTATGCCTCAAAGTCATTTATACTTATTAAGAATAATTGTACCATTGTCTGTGAAAAGAACATCATCAATGCCAGTTTCACCTGCTGTGGTTTTATCTCAAAATATTGAACCAACTTATCAGAAGCAACATACTGATTTTTCTTCCCTTAGAACCATATCTACAGGTTGCATCGTGTTACTAAGACCAGTGACTCATGTGATGGAGGAAAGTGTAGCATCTGTTCAAAAGGAAATCTCAACAACAAATATTGACATTGGCAATGGCACTAAGCAAATTTCTGAGGAAGAAGCGGTATGCAGAATTTGTTTGGTTTTTCTTTTTGAGGGCGGTATAACTCTTAAAATGGAGTGTTGAAGTATTCTAAGGGAAAGAGAGGGTTTTGATTTTGTTTTCTTATGATTATTTTGTAGTTTGTTATTAATAAGATAAGTTTATCTATGCTGATTAATATTGTTGTATGGATATTATATTGGGAAATCATTTGTTAGTTATGTGTATATAATTTAGTGACTAGATTGTCCTTGTAGTGAGTAAAATAAATAAATAAAAGGTGGATGATATTGTTATTTATGAAGTTACCCATGATTGTTTTTAATTGTGAGTTGTACTCTAAGTAGTGTTCCATGGTTGGTTAATTGAAAGCTCATTGGGTTGATCATTAGCATCAAGTTGTGACTTGCTTTTGTAGTTGTTGAATGTTGATAGGATTTTGGTTTTGTTTTGAGGTGGATTTTGCATGATATTGGTTTTGGGATCAAGTTTTGTTGTCACCATGTTGAGAAACCCTTGCTTTAGTAATTTATCAGTCTTCCAGAGAAAGGGAAAGAAAGGTGTTCCTTTACTATTGGCCTTTACTTTTGGTTCTTTGTGAACTATTATTCGTATGGTCTTTTTGATGCTATGGGTTTAGCCTTGCACTTGAAAACAGTTTCATTATGAAGGTTTTGCTTAGGATGGTGTATGCCTTGGTTAATGCAAATTATCTTGTGGCTTTATATGTCATGCATGTGGGCTTACCTTGATAGTGACTTTTGAGTTTTTTTTTTGTTGTTCATAAGGGGAGTGGCTTTCAATGGGGGCCGAGACCCAGAAGTGGTTTCAGGGTAACTCATTGGAGGTTTATTAATCAAGTGAAAACATTAATATTTAATTAGGGGTTTTGGATAGAATCACATATTAACAAGATATAAATGAATGCCTCACTCATGACTCAAGTTCTTGTATGGGCTTGAGATGAGATGAGAAGGCCTGGAATGGCGAGATCATTGTCTTGTCCTCATGAAAGATAATCGATGCCGCATTGGATTGCATGTGGGGCCGGGTTTTATTCGCAGTCTGAGGCCAGCAAGTTGCAGGGGCGGGACCTAGGAAGGGTCGCCGAGGGGTAACCCATGCAACATTGCGATGACTTACTCTTCTTTAACAACTAATAATAAGCTTTGTTTTCACCAGCTATGATATTCTTTAGCCTCTAGAAGCACATGCATTTTGTATGTTGATAGTTTGTGGTTATTTATTATGATGGGCATCTTGTGTTGTTGGTTATATCTTGTCTTGAGATTGCCTTATGTTATTGTGGTTCTTGTAGAGTCTTGTATCTACTGTTTTGAATGATGGTTTGGATTAGGGTTCCTTCTTGTCATCTTTGCCCGCCGGGGGTGGGCCTTCCGAAGGATTACGTGGATTTGGAGTGGAGCGTGCTATACACCCCATTTAGGTCCCAGTCGTCGATCGAGAGGTGCAAAATTGTACCTTGGTGATTTAAGGTGGTACGAGTTTGGATCAATATTGCAGCTTTGAACTCCTTCATTTCAGATGTAACATTCCATTTTATTGTATCTTCCCCATTCATGTTGGGAAACGACATTGTAATATTGTAACTCTTGATTAATGTGTTAACCATGCTCATGTTATCCTAGGATTACTGGTGTATACTACCTTCCATGTGATGTAATAATGTTGTTGTGAAAAGTAATGCAGTCAAGTAAACCCGAGGGATTTGTTATATGTAGTTCATGTTTAGTTTTCATATCATGTGATATATGATTTTTATGATGTAAGTTAGCACTTTAAAAAAAAAATTGCCATAAATGTTAGATGTATTGTATCCTTTGAGCTTGCTTGGCGGGGCATTACAGATGGTATCAGAGCACAGGTTTATACACTAGGGCACTATGAGCCCATTGTGTTGACCTAGTTGCTCATACTCGTAAGGGTGTGTTAGTCTGTTTGTGTAGTATGTACTTGGTTGCCTTAGTTTGTCTCTGGGTGATGTAGGTTCTATGGTGCAGAAATCTAGTGGAAAGGATAGGACCCTCGGTGTAGTGCGCAATGCACCGATATCCTTCCTACTGGAAATGCATTTTGGAACTCTTGTGTTACCCTTGAGTTGCTTTGTGGTGTCTCTGGTGTGAAGTGAATTTGAGTGTGTATGCGGTGTATGTGTGTTAAATCTGAAATTATGTGTATTTTGAAGTGATAATTAAGTTTTTGTTTCTGAAAAGGCCATAAATTATGATCTTGTGACACATATATTGTGAGATTTTGCATTGAGTAATGAATAGAATGTAGTACATGATGTTTAAATGATGAAGTTTAACCTGAAATGTGTATCTTGGCAATGAATTAGCATGAATAACTGGTGCTAATGTGTTATGTTTCCATCTTAGTTTATGATTTTCAGGTAGTCGGCTTCGAATCTCGATGATGAAGGTAATTAATTGGTTATGTTTAACATGTGGATTTAATGCTATGGTTGCATCTAATTAGTAATTATTATTGATGATTGTTTATGATGTATCACTAATTGTAGAGTGTTAGAAGGACGATGTCGTATCACTCATTCATGAGAGGCATACGACATGACAATTCCCTCTACACTAGGTTGATTTGATATATATATATTTTGTACACAATGTTTATTTTTATGCAGGATTGCAGGTAGTAAGCCTCGATTCCACCTGCTCTGCAGGACTGGGCGAGCCTCATGAAACCCAATGGGAATAATGTGGAAAAATAGAGTTGACAAGAAGGTTTCCCAACTTTTCCATCATCCTCAACGAGAATTTGTATCCCCTCTGTGTAACCCAGTCGATATGGTTTTTTATGTTTTGTCAAATGTTTTGGTTGTTCTTTCGCTTTTTGGATTGTATTGTAGTCTTGATATCGTGATTATAATGTTTATCCTGTGATGACATGTCGTTGGTCATTTACATACTCGGTTAAATGAATTTTGATGACTCTTATAATTGTGAATGCTATGTTTAACCATGCGACTTCCAGGAGTAAGTCGAGTCCTTGGGGGGGAGAATGTAGTGCCCCTTCTCGATTAACCAATTCATGATTTAGATTATTTGATTTTGTGTATGGTTATTTAAATTATAAACCGTTTACTAAACGAGGGTTTTTGAGTCGAGTTGTGATATAAGCCATTTTCTATTTGTATGCTAACATTATTTCTAATCATCGCCTTTAAGAAATCCTCACTCGACTAGGGAATATGCATATATATAATAAAATTTAATATGAAAATAAAATAGAAGTGGACGTAATAAATAATAACATCTCTTACCTTGTCACTCAAATCTATATTTAGGAAATTGCATTTAATGATTTGGTAACTGCTTGTGTGGAAAGAGGGGCCAGTATCTTGAATAAGAGCATGCATTGGTTGCCTTTATATCCTCTGGCCTTGAGAATTAAATGGAGATTTGCATGCAATGGTTTTGTAACTATTTTAAATGAGAAAAGGCAATGGGTATTGCACATGCATGTGAATCTTGATGGGTAACTCCTCTAAAATAGGCGCATAAAAATGCAACGAAGCAGCAGTCGAAGTAATGGTGAGAGATATTGAGATGGAGAATGAACAAAGAAGGGAGAGGTTGGTGTTATCAGTAGGGATTCTAGTGCTGTTTGGGTAGTGTTTCTACACATAATTGTGGGTGATTAAGTGAATTGTGCTGGAGCAAATATGGCTACTGCGGCAGTGGGAATGATCTCTGCGGAACTGGATGCCAACAAGGGTCATGTTACAGTAAATCCACACTGTCCACTCGCTCCACTCCCAACGGTGTCTTCTCCATCATAAGCAATGATTTCTTTGATGCCATTCTCAGCGGTGCAGACAGCTCATGCCCTGGAAAGAATTTCTACACCTATGAAAATTTCATCCAGGCCGCCAACGCCTACCCTAGCTTCAGTACCTCCAGATCTTCTATCATTGCCAAGAGAGAACTCGCTGCCTTCTTCGCCTATGCAAAGGTTACTTAGGGCAGGGACCGATCCAGCTAACTTGGAACTTCATCTACGGTCGAGCAAGAGAAGACATTGGGTTTGACGGGTTAAATGAGCCAGAGAAGGTAGCGCAAGATCCCACTATATCCTTCAAAACAACACTGTGGTTTGGATTTAAAAACAAAAAAAAGCAACTGCCATACTGCCGTCACTTCTGGGCAGGGAATCAGATCCACAATCCAAGCTGTCAATGACCCAATAGAATGTAACGGTGGTAACCTGGACACCGTCAAGAAGCGTATCTCTTACTACAAATCCTACTGCCAAAAGTTGGAAGTTTTATTTTGTTGATGGTGATGAAGCACATAGTAGAGCTGGAAGCTACAACTAAGTGTGGAAAAGAATATTAGAATCAACAACTTCTTCGGCTCAGCTAACTTATTGAACCAGGTTCTTTTCTTTGCAATTTTCTTATTGACTAAAGTAGAATGTTTGTAATCTCATAAGTCTTATATCTTCTGAGAGTCTGCATTTGTAGATCCATTTGGAACTAATTGTGTTGCTCATCTTGTTTTACTATCAGTTTTCCTGAGTTCAAGGTTATTTTCAAACCTTTGAATTTCCTCTTGATTTAATGATATAGAGTGCCTTAATACCCTGTAGTCGTTAATCCTTCTTAATCTTTATGGCCACTTATGTAGCTTGTCATCGATCAAATAACACTGCGGGCTTGGTTAACTTATCTTCAATTTCATTGATACCCTTATATTGCCTTGGTAAAGCCATATTAAAGTTGTCTATATATATGCCAATTTGGTAGATTGTGGCGATGTTGCCAATCTTCTCTGACCAAACAAGCAAACTCTTAAAGTTGGAGTTGAGAGTTATTTTCTTGCTTCTAGATGACGTGGAGTTTTGTAGGAGGATTATGAGTGCCCAATATGCTGGAGTTCCATGGAAGATGAGGGTGAAGTCCGGGTGTTAGGGCATAGTTGCAAGCATTATTACCATATCTCCTGCTTTGATCGATGTCTTCTGCTTCAAAGCTCATGCCCACTTTGTAAACAAAGCCCTCTCAACATTGAATCTTCCATTTCTAAGAACATAATGCAACGTACGCTCATCCTGCATGGAATCACAGTCAGGGTATGCTGTCTTATAAAAGGAAGTTTATATGTTTAAATAACCTGCTTGATGTTGCTGATAGTCTATTGCAGTAGCAGCACTTGAAAATGATATTAATAATGCAGGAAGATGGCGATCCTTTTAAATTCCAATAATCACTTTCTAATATGTTTGGCAACCTATCACAGTTACATTATTTAGAGTTGAGGCAGTGTTCAGAATTAAATAGCCTCCCTGAAACCATTGGCAACCCACCACAGCTGCAACTGTTAGACTGCAAAGGGGTAGTAAATTAAACAAACTCCCTGATTTCATTGTCAACCTGTTTGGATCGTAGCATTTGAACATAATAGGAAGTTTAAAGGTTTATACAATCTATCACAGTTGTGGCAGATGAAAATAAGACATTATTGATTATTAAACATGGCAAAATATAGTTAATAAGCAAACTATTATGATGGTGATTTTTTGGAATAGATTGTGCGCCACAACAGAGCAGGCTAGTCGTATAACATTTCACTTAGTGCTTACTTTTTGGATTATGGTTACAGTGAAAGTAAAGAGCAATAGCCAGAAATTAGAATGTTATCAAATGAAAGCTCATGTTAATCAATCCATACTGTTATTCCTTATTCTCATTTTCAGAGCAAAATGGAAATTGTGAGTGACTGCGAGGAAGTGGAGGAAATGATGTTTACTAATGCCCAAAAGGCAATTGAGCAAGGAAATGACTTAAAGAATAAAGAATTGACTTTTGTACTACATAATCGACCAAGAGCTATGAACAATTTTGATATCAGTTATCTTGAACCAGACCTCCCGCCAGTATCTGAATTATCATGGACACAAAAATTTCCATTGGGAGGCTACTAACAAAGACAAGCAATAAGCACAAGGCATCTACATCAAAGGATGAAAGAAACTTCCTAATTTTCCCCACTGCATTGTTACAATCAAAACGATGTCATAGGAAAAAAAAAAAAATACAAAACTTTATGCCTCAAAGTCATTTCTTCTTATTAGGAATAATTGTACCATTGTCTGTGAAAAGAGCATCATCAATGCCAGTTTCACCTGCTGTGGTTTTATCTCAAAATATTGAACCAACTTATCAAAAGCAATATACTGATTATTCTTCCCTTAGAACCATATCTACAGGTTGCATCGTGTTACTAAGACCAGTGACTCATGTGATGGAGGAAAGTGTAGCATCTGTTCAAAGGGAAATCTCAACAACAAATATTGACATTGACAATGGCACTGAGCAAATTTCTAAGGAAGAAGCGGTATGCAGAATTTGTTTGGTTTTTCTTTCTGAGGGCGGTATAACTCTTAAAATGGAGTGTTGAAGTATTCTAAGGGAAAGAGAGGGTTTTGATTTTGTTTTCTTATGATCATTTTGTAGTTTGTTAGTAACTAAGATAAGTTTATCTATGCTGGAATAATATTTATTATGGATATTATATTGGGAAATCATTTGTTAGTTATGTGTATATAATTTAGTGACTAGATTATGCTTATGGTAGAGTAAAATAAATAAATAAAAGATTGGATGATATTGTTATTTATAGAGTTACCCATGATTGTTTTAATTGTGAGTTGTGCTCTAAGTAGTGTTCCATGGTTGCTTAATTGATAGCTCATTGGGTTGATCATTAGGATCAAGTTGTGACTTGCTTTTGCAGTTGTTGAATGTTGATAGGATTTTGGTTTTGTTTTGAGATGGATTTTGCATGATGTTGGTTTTGAGATCAAGTTTTGTTGTCACCTTGTTGAGAAACTCTTGCTTTAGTAATTTATCAGTCTTCCAGAGAAAAGGGAAAGAAAGGTGTTCCTTTACTATTGGCCTTTACTTTTGGTTCTTTGTGAACTATTGTTCGTATGATCTTTTTGATGCTATGGGTTTAGCCTTGCACTTGAAAACAGTTTCGTTATGAAGGTTTTGCATAGGATGGTGTATGCCTTGGTTGATGCAAATTATCATGTGGTTTTATATGTCGTGCATGTGGGCTTACCTTGATAGTGTCTTTTGAGTATTGTTGTTCATAAGGGGAGTGGCTTTCAATGGGGGTCGAGACCCGGAAGTGGTCTCAGGGTAACTCATTGGAAGTTTGTTAATCAAGTGAAAATGATAATATTTATTTAGGGGTTTTGGATAGAATCACACATTAACAAGATATAAGTGAATGCCTCACTCATGACTCAAGTGCTTGTATGGGCTTGAGATGAGTTGAGAAGGCCTGGAATGGAAAAATCATTGTCTTGTCCTTATGAAAGATAATCGATGCCGCATTGGATTGCATGTGGGGCCGGGTTTCGTAAGAGGTCACGGGGAGTAACTTAAGTTGGGGGCGGGACCTAGGAAGGTCGCCCGGGGTAACCCATGCAGCATTGCGATGACACTCTTCTTTTAACTATAGTCTGCTTCTTTGCTATGATATTCTTGCCTTCTCTAGAAGCATATGGCATTTGTATGTTGATGGTTTTGTGGTTATTTATTATGATTAGGCACATCTTGTGTTGGTTATATCTTGTCTTTGAGATTGCCTTATGTTATTGTGGTTCTTGTTGTGGGTGTATACATTTTGAATGATGGTTTTAGTTGGGGTTCCCTTCTTGTCATCTTTTAGCCGCGAGATGGGCCTGACCTTGGGTCCCACATTAGTTTAGGTGGAGCGATGCACATACCCATTTAGGTCCCAGTCGTCGTCGAGAAGTGCAAAAAATTGTACCTTGTGGTGATTTAAGGTGGTACGAGTTTTGGATTAATGTGCAACTTTGTACTTCTTCTTTTCAAATGTATCATACTATTTTATTGTATCTTTCCCATTCATGTTGGGAAACGACATTGTAATATTGTAACCCTTGATTAATGTGTTGAACACGTTCATGTCATTTTACGGTTACTGGTGTAAACTTACCATTCATGTGATGTAATTATGTTATTGTGAAAAGTAATGCAGTCAAGTAAACCCAAGGAATTTGTTTTATGTAGATTATGTTTAGTTTCATTTCATGTGATGTATGATTATTATGACATATATTAGTACCCTAAAAAAAAAAAATTTGGTACCATAAATGCTAGATGTAATGTATCCTTTGGGCTTGCTTGGCGAGGCATTACAACAACTAAACACCTAAGTCCCTTGGGGTACGAAGAGACATTACGTATCTATCCACTATCGAATTTGATTAATCCCAACATTCGTTTCTACTAAAATTAGTTTCCAATTAAACATTTATAAATGCTAAGCATTAAAACAAGAATGAACCATAATGATGCTATACAATATTTCCTAAGCAATCCAACTTAGAAATAAATAGAACTCATAAGCTCAAATATAATACAACACCAAGTATAATTACATCCATGAATAAAGTTTGAATTACAAGTGTGATAATACAATACATCATTCAACAAATTAAATCTCAATAAACAATTATCCAAATTACAAGATACATTATCCCAACACATGGGAGAGTTACAATATAATTTACAAGGTATGAATAAAGTACAAATGTATACATCTAAAGGAACATAAATATGGAACAAACTGTCACCACACTCTTTGCACTGAAGGTACGACTGCCGAATGGGAAACCTAACGGGGTGCGAAGTACGTTCCACCCGACCACCCCCATGCTAGGAGTAGTTAAGAAAGGATTCCCGACCAAGGACGTCTAAGGTAACACATAGGACTGAACTCCAAACATGGAAAGAGAAATCAAACATATAAGAAACCATAACAACAAAAGTCTACTAACAAAACATGACAACAATAAACACCAAGTCACGATAACAAACCACTTCCAGAACATAACAACCAATCACCAAACTCATCAATAGACCACTTCCAGAGGATTCCAGTTAAAACAAATAAGGGGAGAGCTAGAGGAGAGTGTCATCGCATGGCCTTCATGGATTATCCTGACATCCTATCACAAGGTGCCGCCTCCATCTATGGTTATCATGACTGCCTATCTCAAGGCGCTGCCCCATAGGGTGACTCATGTGGAATCGTGCATTACTCATGGAAACAAGATCACGATTATGCCAATCATGACCTTCACGGCCACCTTTAGTCTTTGGAAGCCCTAACAGGTGAGCGAGGAATCTTAATTATCTTATAGTGCTTAACTACCCATCCCCTAATTAATTAGTTAGGTTTTCACTTTTTACACTAACTCTACTGTGGGTTATCCTGACAGCCCCTTTGTGCGCCGACGCCCACATAGAGCCACTCTCTCTAGAATCCCTAACATATCACAAAACATAAGGGATCAAACTCTCAAGTTCACAAAACACATGACAGAAATTTGCGAGGCAAAAACCATCTCGCTATAATCTCATAACTCAATTACTTAACAAAACAACGCAAATCAATGAATATGTAAGATTACAACCATAAAGAAAGTGAAATTAAATACCCAAAAGAGAAGCCTCCGGACTTAATACACCAAATTCCCTAACCTCTGGAAGTTTAACGACAACCCTATCTCCTATAATAAAGTTAACCAATTAAAGGAACACTCATGTAGTTAACTCAACTCAAGAGACTCAATAATGAGCTCCATATAATAAATCAATTGTTTACTCAAAGTCAAGGAATCGATTAATAACATAAATCCACAACTCATACAACAATAGCACACAACGAGAATTTTCTTTACAAAAATCAATCATTAATTTCCTCAATTTGTTTAACTAATTGAAAACATTCAAATAAAATCAATAAATCATTTGAATTTACTATCATGAACATAATATTCTACAAATGATTCATATATATTTGCATATATATCATTTTATAAATATATATATATACATATATATTCATATATACATCAATATATATATATATTAAAATAAATTAATTTAAATAATTCAAAATTTTGAATTTAAAAAAAAAACAACAAAAAAAAATATAATAAATTTTTTGTTTTATTTAATTTTGTTTTGTAAAGAAAAGTCAAGCCCACTTGGGAGTTGCGTACCTCCCCATAGGGAAGGATCACCCCCAAGGGACTGTGTACAACAGTCCAAAGGACTATTGGTGCAGCAGTCCATCCTTAAGAGTTGTGCAGGGGTGGGGGGTACGGTGGTACCGTCCCCTCCACTTCCTTAATATTTTTTTTTAAATTTTTTTTTTTTAATATTTCCGTATGGACGAAAATAAACAATTTGCTCAGAAATTTAAAATATTCACTGTGCACAAATTAATTTCACAGAAATAGCATGACATGACTAGAGAGAATTTCTTCCGAAAATTTTCTTTAAAAGGAATTAAAAAGAATAAATTGAAAGAGGAAATACCATATCTAACTACAAATAATATAAAAATTGTACAATAGCTTTTCTAATTGCATGACTTTTTTCACAATTTTCATTGCACAAATATTTCCTAAATTTCCTCTGTTCAACAGCAGGGTTTTGGATTAAAATCTACAGAGGTTTTCTTTTTTCTACTATTTCCTGAGAGCTTCTAATTCAAGAATTTCATTTAATTAGATTCTCTAATTTGTTGTGTAATTTTTATACAGAAGCAACAGAATTTTAACGACAGTAGTCGGGAACAATATTCTCCACAGAAAAGAAAACTTCTAAATTCTACAAAGGTACAAACAAGCTGGTGCAGGAGCACCTTGGTTTAACACCATTCATTTTGTTTGCAAAATTTTGGTTTGTGCTGACTCTAACCAAGTCAGAGATTGTTGTATTTAGTTTGGACCTTAGAGGTCTTGCATTTTGGTGTGGAGTAGCTAGTCACTAGGACTAAGGCTCTCATTAGTTATTTCTAGTGTTAAATTGTGCTTTTCTAAGTTTGGACAGTCTAAGTTAGAATGCACTGCCTTAAGTGTGTCTTAAACATATCAAATTTATTAATAGATGCCAAGGACAGTTAAAGGAGATGTAGATTATTAGAGAACAAGGTGTTAGAGGTCCTATATTGGAGGATCATCGCACAATCATGGCATTATGGAAGTGGCAAAGTTGTTTTAAAACTGCATTGTAACGCCTAGTTAGTTTGCATGCAGCTGAACTAAAGTTGAATCCCTTGAAATCAGGGATATGGAACGAAAAATCCCCCTTGAAACTTGGAAATGGCATCTCCAATATGTGGTGGGCTTGAACAAAGAAGGCAGTGGCAATGTAATCAAATTTTGGGTGTGAAATAAAATAGTTAGAAGCAGATTTCTGTGTGATACCCGCGAGCAAGGGAAAACAGTGACTTGCATGGCATTGTTTATACAACTTTCTTACTGTTTTTAGGTTCTATACATAGTGGAAGTTAATTTTCAGTTGTAGATAAAGTATATAGATTAGATACAGTGCTTTATTTTTATAGTTTAGAGAGGCAGAGTTCTATTTCTAAAAACCCGTGTGTTTTGCAACAAGGTTCTTATTAATGTTAAGTATTTAGATTCAACACTGTATTTCATGTTAATGTAATAGATTAGAGATAATTTTCATTTTGTGAGCATTGTGAGAAGAGTAGGAACTTTTATTTAAATCCTTAGTTCAGAAAATAGTAGCTGATAGGATTTTTCACTGTTTTTTACTTAGCAGTTTGTATAAAAGATGACTCTCCCATACGCACTGACCATGGAGTTTCCCTGAGAAAGGTGAATATGGGAGGGGAGTCGACTTACTATACATATTTAGGAATAGGAATGGCAAGGAGTCAAGCAGAAAGTACTAAGACCAAACCCTAGGCGAGTGGTAAGTTGCCTAGTTAGGCGTTTGGTAAAGAAAATACAAGTGAATAGGTAGGGGAATAGAGGACAGTACGGATTCCGTACAATGTCAGGAGAGGTGAGGTGATGTTGACATATTCCACAAAGCTTGAGGCATCCAATACTTGTTTGGAGATAGTTAAGAAACAAAAACCAGTGAAACCCTAGTGAAAAGGGGCAATTAGGCCTCCAGTCCAAGAAGTTTGGAACCACATGTACGGACAAGTTGGCGACCTGAAACTTTTTCAAGATTTAAAACCCTGAAAAGGGTGTCCAAAACTGTTTTTTTTTTGGTAGGTTGTTTGGAAGAAGTGAGAGAAAAAGACCAAAAAACGACTGGTAAGGGCTACAAGGGCTCTAGGCCTCATCTTGACAAATTGAAGAAAACGGGTAGGTTGAGGAGTGGGCATCTAGAAAATGGATCAGTTAGCTTGCAAAAGGCATGAAGAAAGAGTATCTGACTCCCCTGCAAAAAGTTCAAGCAAGTTGGAGAGTTTGGCATCTAGAGTCTTCTAGGTGTAGAGACAAAGATTACAAATCCAAGAAGGTGATTGGTTACCCAAGGTAAAGCACAAGGTAGAAACTCTTGAAAAGAGTTGGAGCAGGGTTGGTCAACCTAGTAGCTCAAGAGGAAACCATTGGATACAGGTTTCAGGCAGTAGACAGTGGGGAAGACTTCCACAAGGCAGTGCAAGCAACCTTGGGTCTTATCATACACCATATTGGTATCAGAGCAAGAGTTGGATTCTAGGCTTGTGATTCATGAGCCAATCCACTGAGTCAGTAGGAGAAAATACACCAGAGGAAGGAACCATGGTGACGAATGCAGAGCTAGCAAAGAAAGTAGAAGAGCAAGAGGAAGATAACCGGTTGCTCAGAGAGAGGATATCTCAGATGGAGAAACTCCTAGATGAAGTCCATGAAACAACAGACACTGTGAAGGACAAGATAAAGAAGAAGGAAGAGCAGGAAGCCAAGGAAAAAGAGGTGGAATTGGAGGAGGAAGCTCCAAAACCTGATCCTGTTCTTGCAGAGGAACCATTCTTGAAGGCATTGCAGGCCTTGAGTGGTAAAGCATTGGATGGTGTGCCACTTTTCAGTGGACAAATGGACCCAGATTCAGTAGTAGATTGGATTGAGAGCATTGAGAATCACTTTGAATGTGATGGCATTACAGAGGCTCAAAAGGTGAAGGTGGCCAAGTCAAGGCTGAGAGGAGCAGCTCTCACATGGTGGAAATTTGTGCAATCTAAAAGAGAGAAAGAAGGCAAAGGTCCCATAGTTTCCTGGAAAGGGATGGTAACCAAGATAAGGAAAACTTATCTCCCAGATGATTATGAAGTCCAGTTGCACAGGAGGAGACATAATCTGAGGCAAAAAGACATGGATGTCCAAACATATACAGAAGAGCTTCAGAAATTGTGCCTTAGATCAAAGGTGGTTGAAGATGAGAGTATCAGGTTAGCAAGGTACCTAAATGGACTCAAATGGTCTATTCAAGAAGACATGAGCTTGGTAAACTTCAAATCAGTACGCCAATGCTATCAAATGGCCTTGAAGATAAAGGAGAAAGGCAAAAAGAAGCAGGAACAAAACCCCAAAGGTAGAGGTAAAGGCAAAGACAGCAGAGGACAAAGAGGAAGCTATAGTGGAAGAAGCTCAGAATCAAGAGCTCAAGGAGAAGTCAGATTTTCTGATCAGCAAGAAGGAAACTCCAGTAGAGGTGGTAGAGGAAGAGGTTTCAGCCCAAGAGGAAGAAGTGGTGGACAAGGAAGGGGTAGTTACTTCACCAACATGAAATGCTATCATTGCAACCAGTTGGGACACCCAGCCTATAGATGTCCTGAGAAAGGAAGCACATCTCATGGAGGAGATAAAAGAACCCATCTGATTCAAGATGAAGCAGCTGCAGCAAACAAACAATTAGAGGTACCTTTGAATTCAGAGGAAGGTGAGAATCTCATGATGAGAAGGACCTTAATTAAGGAATCGGTCAAAGAAGAGCCAAGCCAAAGAAGATCCCTGTTTAGGATAAAGTGCAAGATGATGGGGAAAGTGTGCAAGGTGATTATAGACTCAGGTTCTACTAACAATATTGTGTCAGAGGAGGCAGTCAGCAAACTGAAATTGGCAAGAATACCTCACAAGAATCCTTACAAGGTTACATGGCTCAACAAGGGTCAACATGTCTTGGTGAATGAACAAGCATGGGTGGAGTTTTCAATTGGCAAGTACAAAGACAACAATGGACTCATAGAAGACGAACTTGGGACGGGAACACTTTCCTAACCACTATTTTTTTCAACATCAATCCTTTGAGTTTATTTTGATGCTTGCCCTGTCCTGCCGAAGCAGGTGGAATCGAGACTTTGTACCTGCAATCCCTACATACAAACAAGGTCGTGTACATGTCTATGTACATATAATTAAAGCATTACATTGTGAGAAGGAATTGCAGCGTAGCAGTGCACTCGTAAACGAGTGATGCTACACTGTCCTCTCACCAAAACTATACTAACAATTATAATATCAATGATGAAATAACATTTCTAACTAATTGATCACATCGTTAAATAAATTATGAAATGACTGCATCAAACTATATTACTAAATCAAATTAAACATCACACCCAATGTAATCTTAATGTCATAAATTGAAGTAACACAATCCTCAATCAATCTAACTATGCATCCACACACCAAGATGGTGAACTAATCACCTTCACAAACCAGTATCACGCTAACACATAAGAGTAACAAGTAGTAGCAAAAGTATCAACAACATGGGGGTTATTACATCCTCCCCCCCTAGAACATGGCTTACTCCAGGAAGTCGGTAAACAAAGAAAACATGCCAAGAATAACAAAATGGTTTCCTAGTCCGCTAGGCTGGTAGCCTTAACGGCCTCCCTACTGGAAGGCGTCCATTCCTTCCTTTCACGACGAAATCTCCTCAGAGCTTCCGCCAAAGTCTCAAAATCAAAAAGCACGGAGCATTTGGAATAATCATACCTAAGTCTGATTTTCCATAACCATTTGACAATCGGGTCTTAAACCTTCTTCCGAGGTGTTTTCCTTATCTTCATCCTAGAAAACACCACAGAATAGGTTTTAGTTTATAAACCAACACACATGGAACACCATAACAACATAAAGCTCACAACATCACCATATATATAAATCATTAAAGAACACCACAAAATAGCCATATAACATAATCACTGTGAAATGTATCATCCAACAACATATTCAATATCCAATGCAACAAATCAACCAAACAATAAATCCACCATCACCCTACAGTCAGTGATCAAATACATCAAAATAAGGTATCGAGGTCTATCAAAGTGAAACATACTATCAGAAAACATAAGCAAAATGGAGGGGTACAACATCCTTCCCCCCTAGGATTAGGCTTACTGTAGGAAGCCTGCAAATAGAAAATAGATAACACACACATCTAGAATACGTCCTCCCAAGAAATAGAAAACTCGCCACTAGGATCCTACTAGATCTGTACCTGGTCAACGTCTCAACCTCTAAGGATCAACTCCCGAAATAGAAGGACATGCACGGTTTCCAAAGAACGATGTCAGTCCTCCACCAGAAGCCTCTCCAACTGCACCCTGGTGATCGACCTGGTGATTATCCACCACGGTAAACACCCTATGCGACTTTCCTACATCTCCTATTGTCGACTCTGAAGCCGTTGGTCTCGTACTAAACCCAGAAGTGCCCCTTTGAGGACATTGACGAGCAATGTGACCCTGTTGACCACATGTAAAACATTCTATACTCCTTCTAAATCCTCTATCACCTCGAGGAACACTAGATCATAGAAAACTACCTCCACTAATTGCAGACTGAGACTTCTGAGCAGGTTGATCAATACGATCATGTTGAGACTGAAAACTGTTACCCTACTGAAGCTGAGTATACTTATTCCTCTGTGGATTACGCTGCTGTTGTTGCTGCAGACCACCCTTAGAGGGTGCCCAAAAGTTCCTTGAAGTCCCTGCGGCCTGAGGCTGTCCACCTCGAGGACCAAAACCCAAAACTGGAGAACTGCCAATTTGTACTCCCGTGTGCCCTCCTAATGCCATAGCCAGATTCTCTTCCACAAGGCGAGCTTTCTCAATCGCCACCTCCATCGTCTTTAGCTCGAAGACTCTAACACCAGCATTGATACATGCATTTAAGCCCCTGACAAAATGTTGCACTAGCATGGCCTCATCATTTTTGATACCCGCATACTGCTTGAGCTCATAAAAACGACACTCATATTGTTCCACGGTCATAGTCATTTGTCTTAATTCATGGAACTCGTCTGCTCGATGTTGCCTCCAGTGATCGGAAAGAAAACGGGCCCTGAACCTCTCCATAAATAACTCCCAAGTAACCATATTGATCTCAATGTGCAATTTCTACTCCTCTAGCCTCCACCAAGTGGAAGCAAATCCTCTGAGGGGCATGATAGCGCACCTAGCCCTAGTGTTACTGCCGTAGGGATGCATTGCAAAACATCTATCCAAATCGATCAACCAAGTCTCTGCCTTTAGACCCCCACCAGATCCATCAAATGTAGGAGGTCGAGCTCTCAATAGGTCTCTCATATGACCTGCCACTATTGTATCCTGTTCAGCTGTGTTTTCCCCACGTCTAGGGGATCTCTCCCTTTCCTTGTCCAATCTTTGTTCCTCATCCTGCCTACGGCCTAGACGACCCAAAATCTCCTCTAATAGATGCTGCAACTGACCACCTAGACCAGGCTAATCTGGGTTTTGACCACCACCACCTATTGGATTACTTTGGAAACTCTGCAGTTCCTCACGCTCTGAACCATGTGAGCTCGGGAGTGATGGACTTTGGCGGTTGGCCCCATGGCCACCACCTTGGCCTCTTCTTCGGCCATGACCTCTACCCCTAGGCATGATCCTACATAACAATTGAGTTATGTGAGATCAAGAGTTATGCAAGGTTGCCTAATGGACTCAACTACTTAGAGTACCCAGTGTTTGCAAACCTGGCTCTGATACCAAGTTGTAACACCCCGTCGCGCAAACCCCAAAGGACAACTAAGTACACAACAATTTTTTTTTAAACGTAAAGTAAAAGTACAATGTTAACTATGGCAACTAACATATTTACTATTACAACTAAACACCTAAGTCCCTTTGGGTACACGAAGAGACATTACGTATCTATCCACTATCGAATTTGATTAATCCCAACATTCATTTCTACTAAAATTAGTTTCCAATTAAACATTTATAAACGCTAAGCATTAAAACAAGAATGAACCATAATGATGCTATACAAGATTTCCTAAGCCATCCAACTTAGAAATAAATAGAACTCATAAGCTCAAATATAATACAACACCAAGTATAATTACATCCATGAATAAAGTTTGAATTACAAGTGTGATAATACAATATATCATTCAACAAATTAAATCTCAATAAAAAATTATCCAAATTACAAGATACATTATCCCAACACATGGGAGAGAGTTACAATATAATTTACAAGGTATGAATAAAGTACAAATGTATACATCTGAAGGAACATAAATCTGGAACAAACTGTCACCACAATCTCTGCACTGAAGGTACAACTGCCGAATGGGAAACCCAACGGGGTGCAAAGCACGTTCCACTCGACCACCCCCATGCTAGGAGTAGTTAAGAAAGGATTCCCGACCAAGGATGTCTAAGGTAACACATAGGACTCAACTCCAAACATGGAAAGAGAAATCAAACATATAAGAAACCATAACAACAAAAGTCTACTAACAAAACATGACAAAATTAAACACCAAGTCACGATAACAAACCACTTCCAGAACATAACAACCAATCACCAAACTCATCAATAGACCACTTCCAGAGGATTCCAGTTAAAACAAATAAGGGGAGAGCTAGAGGAGAGTGTCATCGCATGGCCTTCATGGATTATCCTGACATCCTATCACAAGGTGCCGCCTCCATCTATGGTTATCCTGACTGCCTATCTCTAGGCGCCGCCCCATAGGGTGACTCATGCGGAATCATGCATTACTTGTGGAAACAAGATCACGATTATGCCAACCACAACCTTCTCGGCCACCTTTAGTCTTTGGAAGCCCTAACAGGTGAGCGAGGAATCTTAATTATCTTATAGTGCTTAACTACCCATCCCCTAATTAATTAGTTAGGTTTTCACTTTTTACACTAACTCTACTGTGGGTTATCCTGACAGCCCCTTTGTGCGCCGGCGCCCACATAGAGCCACTCTCTCTAGAATCCCTAACATACTACAAACCATAAGGGATCGAACTCTCAAGTTCACAAAACACATGATAGAAATTCGTGAGGCAAAAATCATCTCGCTATAATCTCATAACTCAATTACTTAACAAAATGACGCAAATCAATGAATACGTAAGATTACAACCATAAAGAAAGTAAAATTAAATACCCAAAAGAGAAGCCTTCAGACTTAATACACCAAATTGCCTAACCTCTGGAAGTTTAACGACAAACCTATCTCCTATAATAAAGTTAACCAATTAAAGGAACACTCATGTAGTTAACTCAACTCAAGAGACTCAATAATGAGCTCCATATAATAAATCAATTGTTTACTCAAAGTCAAGGAATCGATTAATAACATAAATCCACAACTCATACAACAATAGCGCACAACGAGAATTTTCTTTACAAGAATCAATCAAGGCTTTCATAGAGTTTTTCACAGGCAAGCAAGGCTGAGATGTTTTTCACATAGCAGGTGAATGAAGTGAATTTCTCCACATGGAGAAATTTTCTATTGTTAAGAAACTTGGAGCAAAGGCAGATTTGGAGGAAATGTTTATTGTTGCAGAGAGAGGAGAGAGGCTTTGCAAATTCGTTAATGAACAAGAAAGACACTGCTAGATGTCATCAATAGATCAATTTTAGTGTTGCTTATGTTTTCTATTTCTTTTCATTCTTCTCTCATTGTAAAGGGTTCTGAGAAGTAAATTCTGAGGTTCTGAATTGGGTTGGGTAGATAGAAAATGTCAAGTTTTGAGTCATAATTTGAGTTTGTAAGCTATAATTGTTGATTTTATGAGCAAATATCAGCTAGTTTGTGCTAATAAATCATGAATGTCTTCAAAGTGTTTGCACATTCATGAACATCTTCAAATTGTCTCTAGACTTGTATAGTTAAATCATATGAATTCAATAATACCAAGTATGTTTGAGTTTGTCATCTCAAATTTACTGAGACTGTGTTATGTGTTCATGGTTTTGTTTCAATGAAATGGTTAAAATACTTTGAGCAAATAACAGTGATTTCAAGTGTGCAGGCTGGATTTGATAAGGAGTATTTGATTGATAAGAAGAGAAGATCTGTTAATGTAAGACATTAACAGTTGATGCAAAGGATTAAAAATTAAGATCCACTAGTTGAAGTTTGTTTGCTGATGAATTCATTTTATGTGTTTGACTCCATGGCCCAAAATTAGTCACTGATTTATCTTGCAGCTTATTCCATCTCAAAAACATTTTATAAATTCAAAATAATTCTTAATCCTTGTTGTTCAATTGAGGTTTAATGTTCTGCTTCCCAATTGCTGAGTGAGTGTTGAGTTATTGAGAATGTAGCCAGATTTGAGGTTGTCAATGCTCTCCTTGATGTATCTTCATTGGGAATTATTTGTTATAAAAAGAAATGTCTCTGTGTAAGTGAATTAAGTTCTGGGCATTGTATAGGTTGACGCACCTTGGTCTTGCAGAGCCAGAAGTGTAGAAGATCTCAGTCTTTGACTGAATCTTGTCAATTGGCCAAATTCCCTTTTGAGTCTAAGAATAAGACATTGGCTAAGTCTTTAGGATTCAATTGATCTAGTTTGATTTGGATCACCAATAGAATGGCGACTCTACTAGGGACAAATTTGAATCTCTAGTTGCAGAATATTTAGAAACAGAGTCATATCATTTGCATAGAGTCAGTTATTTTCCATTATGAATTTGGTTCAAATATTGAAGAATTTCAGACCTAGAGAAAGAATTTATTGTAGTGAACCTAAAAGATTTCAAGACCTGTGGTGCTCTATTGGTGAAAGGAACTCAAAAAGAAAATTACATGTGAAATAACTTCATACTACTTGAAGTTCAGTCCTCTACAAAGAGAGGTGGAAACTTTGTTACAAGAACCTGTCAAAGAGGTGAAACTAGTTCGAGATTTACAATATTTCCAATCAGAAGAACAACTTACAACAGTTGCAACATTACCAGGTATTATTCACCTTTAATTTTCAAGAGACTCTTGTATGAAGACCATATTTGAACATTTTAGGAGAAAGTTTTGCTTCCCTAGTATTTAGTGATTTAGCATTGATAGAGGGAAATAATAGTAATATTTAAGTTTGCACACTTCCATTTTTTGGATCCGTTAGATTTAATTGCAGTTCCATTGAAAGAATTTTGTCTAGTGCTCAAATATTTGTTGGTATGGATGGGTAGAATGCATTTGTATATCTTAGGGATTCCCATCCAGTTGCATTGTCATATGATTCAAGCCCAGGTTGTCATTATGTCAGTAATTGTCATAGTTGTCCACCATTTGGTCATGGTTATCATTATGCACAATTAGTTGAGTCCTTGACTTGCAAATATCCATGATTCATAAAATAGCCATACCTATAGACACTTTGAGAAAACTTATCAAGAAGTGTCAGAAGTCAAATAATCCTCATGCATTTGAGACCCCAAAGTGTAAGAACCCAAGAGTTAACAAGCCTAAGATAAGGCCAGAATGGAAGGCTGTGTTTGAAAGAGGACTTAGAGAAATGGATGAAAGACACCAGATGTTTCAACAAGCGCAGTTAAGAGATAACCATATTGTGTCTACTTGTTAGGTTAATGCACCTTTTTTCAATTCCTTTCACCCATTGTATGCTCAATTAGATTTGTCATGGGTTGATTACAAAACTGAGAGTATGTCAACTCAAATTTATAAGGAGATGCCTAGATTTCATGGATACAATATTTGTGAAGGAGATGCACATGTCAAAAAATTTCCAGCTTCATGGAGAAACATTCATTTGGATATCAAGATATGTGGATGAGATTCTTTGTCAGATCCCTTGAAGCTAGAGCTCGGGATTGGTACTTGAGTTTTCCTGAGAAATCATTTCCTTGTTGGGATAAATTAGTGAATGCTTATAGAAAAGAATTCACAAGAGAGCCCTCTGACCTTGTCATGAGGTTAAAGCAGATCAAGAAACAAGATGAAGATTCAAGTGTTGATTTCAATCATAGATTTTCTGCTACCTTGTCACTAATCCCAGAAAGTTTCAAACCTAATACTCTAGATTGTATCCATATGTATTTTGAAGCTTATGAAGAAGGAACTAGTGCATTGTTAAAAAAATTTAAAATACTGAGTATGCAGATGGCTTACACAGTTTTAGATAATTTGGAGAAACAAAGGAATGAATATGTGCAAAGTTTGTTGTCTTACATTGTGGGAAAAAATGCTAATGAAATCAACAACTATGTGAATGCCAATGATCAAAGCTGTTCAGATAAATGCACACTTGAGAAGGTTGAAGATAAAAAGACTGCATCATCAAGTGATGAGAAAGTTGTCTTTGAACAACTTGCAAAGGAAATGCACCCAACCGGAAATTGCAGCCAGGATGATGAAAAACATAATGAGATGAATGAAACATGTGAAGTTTCTTTGATCTCTAAAAATGCAAAAGCAAAGAGCAGATTTTCTGTAGCAAATGAAGGCTGCAATGATGCAGATGATACTGAGAGTGTTTTCTCCTCTATGGATTTTGAATATATAGTTGAAGATCATACTGATTCTGATGTTTTAAGTCTTCCTGATAGGAACAATGGGATCCCAAGTCTTCCAAGCCAAAAACAAGATGAGGGATATGAATTGGATCTATTTTTTGCAGAGGGTATGTGTATCGGCAGTGTTATGGTACAATTGATTATGTCAATTCTACAAGTGAGTGCAGTCTTGATACAAGTCTCTGTAATGAGACATTGGAACTTGTTGATTTGGAAAATGCTCTTGAGAATGATAGTATATCAGCTGCAAGTGAAGAGGAGGATGCAAGTGACAAGTTCGATGAAGACACCTAGTCTAATGCTGCAATGCTAAAAGATGTGGATTGTTGTTATGACAACTCAGAAGTAAGAATGAACAAATTGACAACTTGTTCTCTATGATGGGTTGTGACCATGCATGTGACAAGGTTGTTAGTAATTCAATCTCCTATGATTGGGGAAATCCAGTTTATGATCAACCCATTGATTTTTCAAACTTTGAAGATCATGACACCTTAGGATATCCTAATTTGCAATTTGATAATGCATCCAATCCAAGTGAAGGTCAAGAAGAGGAAGTGGTTGAAAGAATAGATTAGAGTAATGATCTATTGAGTTGTGAACAAATTTCAGATCTGTTAACCACAAAATATCATAAATGTGCACATATGAATGACCCTCAGTTGTTGTGTGTTGCCCCTATTGACTTTGATAGTGATGATGACCTTCAAGATGCAAGGTATGATGCAAGTGAATTTGATTCTCTTTCCAATTATTAATTAGCTGATCATGATGATGATAATGTGAATGAAGACAAGCAGCCATTTGATGGTAATGGTGCATTGTATGATGAGTATGACAGTGTGCATGATGATACAAACTCAGAAATATGTTTTGATGAATTTGAAACAATAGATAACCATGAGGTTTGTGTACCCAATGAGCCATGTTTTGAAGATTTTGATGCAGATTTAGACAAGTCTTTGTTTGCTAACTTGAGTGAGCCTAGTCACGAGTCTTTGAATGTGAATGGAGATGCTGATTTCAATGAGAAATCAGATTGTCTTTCTGAACCAGAATTGCTCATTGTTGTGCAACCTTGTGATGTTGAAAGTATTGATACCTTATATTCAAAAGATGACCATATGACTACAGATGATGATGAGTCAGAAACCTCTGATGACTCTTAGTACCAACATGATGAAGAACAATTGCAGAGTGTGCCAATGAATGAGTGTATCTCTTCACATACACTTAGAGATAGTTTGTATAATGAGCAAGATCTTCTGGTAAGTTCTTGTGATGGTTTTACCTTCAATATGCAAACTAGTAATCAAAATGAGCTTAATAGTTCCAGCCATGTAGCAAAATGTGAGTGCTATTTTTGTTAGCTGGGAGAAGTTTTCATAGAATGTGGTAATGTTCAAAGTGTTGAAGAAATTTTTTTTCAGCTTGAGAGTGATTTGTATGATGAATATGATAAGTTGTTGCCACATTATAATCAACATTTTGAAAGTGTCCCTGACTTTTAGATGCATAGTGATTATGAACATGTTGATGATATTGAATATGATTTCCTGTTAGGAGGTACCAACATGTTTAATCAAGCGAATGAGTGTGATCAAGCTATGCTTTCATATGGTTTTGATCACCATTTTCAAATGTTGCCACTTGGTGCAAAATCAAAGAATGAAGAGAGTGGCAATGACGTGCCCTATGTGATTTGGTTGCCATGTGATGAAAAAGTTGAACGAAGAGAAAGTTTTCACTTGCACAAAGGCAACCTAATACTTGTGTTTGCAATGGTCCATTCATTCAGGTTGTGGTATGATGGATGCAAGCATGAGTTGAGGGAGATCAACTCTCTTTTTACAGAATTGTGTTTGATAGAGGTAAATGTTGAATCCCCTTTTTTCATTTGGTGGCCTGGGGTCACTAGATGAAGTTGAAAAATAAAGATGAATAAAGGAGCAGCTTGTGGGCACCCTATGGACTCAGTTTTTAGTCTACTCCCCAGAGATATGGAATCTTGCTATGCCCACAGGGGCATACATCCCCAGTTGGAGCCACTGTTGGCACTCTCAAATATTTGCAAATTTGAAGTGCCCATTTCAAAATTTTCCTTTGCACTTTCGGAAGTGCAGCTAAAGAATCTGCCTAAGTGACCTACTTTGGAGGGTCACAATTTGATTCTTGTTGATTTTTTGTGCAAAATCCATTTGCAGGCCCACTCATGTGTCCTATGTGAGCAGGCATGCCAATTTTTAGTTTCCCATGATGAGTTTTGATAGGGTTTCAAAAAGTGAAGCTGGAGGGTTTTGGCACTTTTCTACTGTTTGCAAACCTTCATTTTTGCAAAGTAGCCTCCTGTTTGAGCTTGCATTTTGCAACCGGATGATAGTCAATCCAAAATGATTGTTGCTCTTTATTCTCCATACCAAGATGAGCTCATATGTTAGGTTTCAAAGCCTCATGATTTTATTTTCTATTTTTAGCAGATAAAAACCAAATGCAATTTCTCTTGTTTTACATCTGCATTCCTGACAACATTTCAAGGTGGTCAACTTTGACCCGTAATAATTTTTCATGAATGATGATTCAAGAAAATTCCTCTTGCACGCACGTTCACTGTACCTAAATGATTTACTATGCCTAGTGGCATCCTCCCAGGAGTTGATTTGATATTTTTGCAACGAGGTAATCTCTTGAGTTTTACCTGGTTTAAAATAGCTAATTGTTGCAGAAAGTTCAAATGGGAAACTTTGCTGATTAATATCTTTCACCCCATGACTCCTTTTGCCAAGAAGTCTTTTGAACTCCATTCTTGGTTCAAATTTCTACATTCCTGTTCAATTTCGCACCTCCAGGATAAGTTCTGATGGGTTATTTAATCATTTTCTGATCGTGACAGGGCCAAAAATGGCATTTTGAAAGGTTTCAAATTTTGCAATTCGAATGACAACCCATTTCTTTTTTTGGTCTAAAACCTCTATAGTTCCATTTTCAACAAGATCAGAGGTCATGTGATGCATTATTTTAATGTATTTTTATTGCGGCTAACACGTCCCGAGGGCTAGTTTATTAAGGAGGTACTTGAATTTTGTGGGTTGGGAAAAATTTGATAAAATGAGTTTTATCTAAATAATTGATGATGCCCCTATGCAAATTTTTGCATCTCCAGGTGTCCCGGTTTGCTCACAATGAATTTCCTCCAATTGGATGACAACCGAAATTAAAATTGCTACATATTCTAAAGTTGCAAAACATAATATTTTAAATATTTTAAATATTATCCAATTGGAAAAATTCCCAATGGAAATATATTTTAAATGGGGTGGGAATATAATGTAAAGTGATTTTTTTTAAAATATGCCCTGGTGAAATATAAAGGGATGGAGATGTGGGTAAATCCCCACCACTCCCCGCTGTCTCATGGGAGTAAAGTGCTCACTAAATAAAGCTCGCGGGAGTGTGGGGCATGTATGGGGGGGTTTTATTTTAGAAAAGGGAAAATCATTTTAAATGGTGAAAGTGGCAAATGTTTTAAATAAAACATTTAAGGCACATTGTTTCAAATTTGAAACAAAAGAACCAAAGAAGGAAAATCAATGGCAGAGGAGGAAATGATTTTTGCAGCCAAATCTAAGCCACTCCCTACTAGCTCATGGGAATTAGTCATGCACTCATTAAGGCTGCGGGATGCGTGAGAAAGCCCAATGTGAGATGGGCTCAAGGCATTTTGATTGCATGGGTAATGATTTTTTTTTATGGGGCCCGATGACATTTTCAAAGGCCAAGACATTGAAGTTTTAAAAAATTTAAATGCCCCCCTATGAAAATTTAAGGATTAAAATGTGGCATGTGAAATAAAAGAAAGGTGGATGTGGGTAAATCCCCACCACTCCCCACTGGCTCGCAGGAGTAAAATGCTCGTTAATTAATTTTGGGAGTGTCGGGTTGAGAGGAGAGGCCAATGTGGGCTTAGTGTATTTTTTAATACAATGTTTAAAAGTAAACTTTGGGGAAAATTAAAATATTTTCCGGATAAGGTGAATTAAATGTGGCCTAAGGCAACATTTAAATGTTTGCATTTTAAATGTAAAACATTCTATTAAATGTTATTGAGCACGAAAGGGTAAAAGTAGATACAATGGAGTAAATAAATGGCTGGAGGAAAGCTCGAAGGTGGATGGGTAAAATATTTTACCTAATGCAATTTTTGTTTGAAAAAGGAAAACATTTCAAATAGAGATCAAAGTGAAATATTTAATATTTCACTATAAAGTGAAACACATGTTGCACAGGTGAAATATTTTAAATTCACAATGAAGGTCAAGTGTGCATGGGTAAATCTTTTATTTGCCTAGGTTAATGTAAAATGAATTAAACATTCATTTTATAAGCAAACATTCTGTGCTGGAGAATAAAAGGAAAATATTTTAATGTGAGCTAGAGGTGAATTATTAAAGTTATAAAATTTTAATATTTTGAAAGTGAAAGTATAAAGTAAAGTGCAACAACATAAATTAAAAGGTTTTCACAAAGTTTTTCATGGGCAAGCAAGGCTGAGATGTTTTTCACACAACAGGTGAATGAAGTGAATTTCTCCACATGGAAAATTTTTCTATTGTTAAGCAACTTGGAACAAAGACAGATTTGGAGGCAAAGTTTGTTGCTGCAGAGAGAGGAGAGAGGCTTTGCAAATTTGTTGATGAACGGGAAAGAGGCTACCAGATGTCATCAATGGATCAATTTTAGGGCTGCTTCTATTTTCTATTTCTTCTCATTCTTCTCTCATTGTAAAGGGTTCTGAGAAGTAAATTCTGAGGTTCTGAATTGGGTTGATAGAAAATGTCAAGTTCTAAGTCATAATCTGTGTCTGTAAGCTATAATTGTTGATTTTATGAGCAAATATCAGCTAGTTTGTGCTAATAAATCATGAATGTCTTCAAAGTGTTTGCACATTCATGAATATCTTCAAATTGTCTCCAAACTTGTATAGTTAAATCATATGAATTCAATAATACCAAGTATGTTTGAGTTTGTCATCTCAAATTTCCTGAGATTGTATTATGTGTTCATGGATCTATTTCAATGAAATGGTTAAAATACTTTGAGCAGATAATAGTGATTTCAAGTGTGTAGGCTGAATTTGATAAGGAGAATTTGATTGATAACAGGAGAAGATATGTTAATGTAAGACATTAACAGTTGATGCAAAGGATTAACAATTAAGATCCACTGGTTGAAGTCTGTTTGCTGATGAATTCATTTTATGTGTTTGACTCCATGGCCTAGAATTAGGCACTGATTTATCTTGTAGCTTAGTGCATCTTAGAAACATTTTATAAATTCAAAATCATTCTTAATCCTTGTTGTTCAGTTGAGGTTTAATGTTCTGCTTCCCAATTGTTGAGTGAGTGTTGAGTTACTAAGAATGTAGCCAGATTTGAGGTTGTCAATGCTCTCCTTGATGTATTTTCATTGGGAATTATTTTCTATAAAAAGTAATGTTTGTGTGTAAGTGAATTAAGTTGTGGGAATTGTATAGGTTGACCCACCTTGGTCCTATAGAGCTAGAAGCGTAGAAGATCTTAGTCTTTGACTGAATCTTGTCAATTGGCCAAGTCCCCTTTTGAGTCTGAGTATAAGACATTGGCCAAGTCTTTAGGATTCAATTGATTTGGTTCATTTTGGATCACCAACATGTTCTTTTCTCTTACTACTTTCTGTTTTATTCTCTTCTTGGTAGGGGTAGCAGGAAGTTTTACTATAATAGCCTTCTTCTTCTCAGGCCTTGTACTCTTTAACTGGATGGTACTTTTCCTTTACTGGAGGACTTTCAGTTGATTTTCTCTTTTATCCTATATGGGGCTTAGTCTTAGAGAACTTTTGAATAGTAGGAGGTGCAATAACTGTTCTACCAGATCTTCTAGTACTCGATGATCTCTTCAGAGCTCCAACCCTTGCTCTTTCTTGCTCCACTTACTCCATTTTGAAGACCATATCCTTCGTAAACTTGTAAACCATCTTTTCAACCTTCTTTATTATTAGTTTCTTTTACTCCATATGCACCTCCATAGATTTTTCTTCATAGGTGCCATATCTTCCTTCTGTGGTGTCTTTAGACTTGCTAAGCATAAAATTAGTTGAGGCAATAATATATTATTCAGCAATCTCATATCCCATTGCTGGGATCCACACTATCCTTGGTTCAACTTCTTGAACAATGCACTCATCTATTGATACCATAAATATGATTTCATCCTTGTATTTTTCTACCATTTTCTTAGGGATTCCTTCTCTTTCATGCATCCTCTTACAAAATACTGTAAAGAAAGATTCAATAGCTTCATCTTGTGCCTCTACATCACCAAGAACTCTTAAAAAATCTCTAATTTGATGTGCAACTGGTCTTCCTTTTAACCATACAACACTTTAGTACCAAGAAGTTATCTCAAAAAGTAGAAAAGTAGACAAACAATCAATGTACCATACTTAAATGGATGTTTATTTTCCTTTGTCTTCTCCAAATTTTTCATTAATTTCTATATCAACAACTCACATAGATCATAGTCAACTCCTTTCTCCACCATCTCATAGGCAGTTTTTATTGTGGTGGCAGATACACAATTTTCCCTGTTAGAGTAGTAGACCTTGTATCCTATCATCATCATAGCATATTTCATAGTTGGATTTCTTATCTTATTCACTATCAAGGCCCTCTTGTCATATGTAGCACTGTTTAATTTTGTGACCACTTCACTTTTCATAGATTTAAGGACTGAGACATGTCCGATTGAGCATAGTCTAGTTACTTCTCTTACCACCTCCTTAGTTATCAAATTGAGATTATCAGTCTAGAAAAATCCATCATGAATTCTTCTCAATTCAATTCTAACCCATTTATCATCAAAGAAAAAATTTGGAAACCTTTCCCATGGTTTTGATATTCTAGTTTCAGGGAAAAGTTATCTCTAGTAGGTTCAATTGCCCATAATTCTTCTAGCTTAGAATGATTATGCTCCTCTAACTTGCTATGAAAATAAATCCTTATATCCTCTATATGTAAAACACCATATGGAACATGTGAAAATGCACCTATCAGATTGACCTCCATTGATTTAACATGACATTTTTTAAAATTGGGTCATGGCCTATCAGTAACTTCAATAACCCTCGATGTAGCCATTTCAAAATGAATTCAAATTTCTTTCAAAAAATTTCTCTATAAAACTAGGGCAAGCAAATATTGTAAATACCTTTTCCTTTGCTTTTCTGATTAGGGTTTGAACATACCAAATCACAAATCACCTTGACCACTCCAAAAATTTTCTTCGCTACTCTACTCCTTCTTAATGCTCATTGTGAATGAATTTGGCTAAGTAAAATCACTTATAACCTTTTGCAACTGGCCTAATTTTGCATTTAATACTTCAAACAACAAAGCTAGCAAACCCTTCACTATGTGCACAATTACCTTTAAATGCTCTACAATCTTCTATATTTCAATATTTTCTACCAAAATTTTCCCTAAAATATCAAGCATGTTTACCTACACCACATATCCTTGTATTGAAGCATCAACACTATTTTCTTTGGCAGGGGATAAAATATTTTTTATTAAAACTACCCCTGAGACAAAGCTCCTAACTAAGTTTTTAGTGGAAACATTTGCATTGGATGGTGGTAAAGATTCATCCTTAACCTCAATCTCTTCCTTCTATCTCCAAATCTTATCCATCTCCTTCTTTATTTCTATTGGATCAATCTTTTGTACTAATTCATTCTTCTTTACTAGATTAATTCTTCTTCATATTTCTTCATCTACAAAACTTAGAAATGTGTCTAGGGCTATTGTAATTGTAGCATTTGACATTATTTTGACCAATATTATTTCCATTCATTCTAGATCTACATTGATTAGCTTTATTTCCAACTCCATAACATGTATAATAGTAGCCATTGAAAGATAAAACCATTCTACCATTGTTATAACCATTGATCATTTGAATTCTACACTCACTAGCTCTATGACCAAATTTCTTGCAAGTTAAACATTGACCAGAAAAAAGTGGAATATTTTGATTCATTCTACTTCTACATTCCATAGCCTTATGTCCAAATTTATTACAAGAATAACAAAAAACATTAAAAGATAGGCATTGTTGTGCATTTGGTTGTCCGACCAGTGATATTCTAGCTACATTCCTTTGATTATGGATTTTCTTTCCATTGTTCTTCTTGTATTCAGTCTTATTTTTGGAATTTTATGTCTAATATTATTTTTAACTTTCACCCTTTTCAATTCCTAAACCTTCCTTATCTTTAGAGCCTTTCTGATTTGCAATCATTTCATCAAACTTGTACAACTCATCTTGAATTTTTCTTCATGACTCCTTGCTTTCTCTATATATCGGATCTTAGATTCACAACTTCTTGTTCAAGCCTTGTGCATTCTTCAGATTTTCTTTTCACCATTGTATTCAAGCATTCAAGTGAACTCTATTTCTTTCTTCAAATTGCATCTTTAGATAGGTAATGGTTTCATTTGCTTGCTTCAACTGCTCACTGACCTCCTTATGCCTTTCTTTGAATTTCTTGATTTTCTTTCGCAATCTTCTAATGCATTCATTTGCTTCTTTGAAATTTTTCTTTAGATCTCTATTTTTACCTTCAGTTCTTTCAAGATCTTCAAGATCACCTTTGATCTCTCCATTCATATCAAATATTAAATCTTCTTTTGTAGATCCAACAACAAGAATATCTTTCGGAGGAGTAGGTAATATTCTAATAGCCATGTGATCAACCTTCAAGATCGTCCCCAAGAGATTAAAATCCTTCCAAGGAACCAAGCTCTAATACCAATTGTTAAACACTTGTTATAGTAAGATGGGGGTGAATCGGTATTCTTTTAAACCATTCAAACATTTAAACATCCAACTTCCATAGCATATTTAGTTGTAGTAATGAAAGAAAGCATGAAACATCTAATCAACATCACATAACACATGAACACCAGGATTTTTACATGGAAAACCCAAAATGGGAAAAACCACGGTGAGGATTAGCTCACAATATATTATAACCAATTATAGTATATTATAGAAGTTCTCACTGCAGGTGGACTCACTACCCACTCAAAGAAGAAAAGAGATAGGATAAATTTTGTGGCTCACAACCTAGATTGAACTGTTACAATTGCATCTATCATATACATGAAATATAGTTCCAATGGAGCTCATAGATTGACTTTACACACTTCATTTGATTTTGATCTAACACTCTACCTTCCTCTACATTCACATCACTCTAATATTTTTCTTAATATTCACAACCTAGATTTTCACTTTATTCACTCAATTCACATAATTCACATCACTTTCATGTAAGGCATTCATCAAAACATTGAAAATTATCTAGCTTATATATTTGCTTCACACATAACATCAATTAAGTCAGCCTAATTAGATGTATCATTCAAAATATAAAAATTATAACTTGTCAGCTCAAAATCCTTCCACACACGCCTTGCAAAAAGATTTAAATCTCAAAATACTTTGAAATAGGTTGGAATGAAAATATAATAGATCTCGCATAGCTTCATAATACTTAATTAAGCTTCGCATACCTTCAAACCTATTAGGCGACACCACGAAAGACCTAATACAAAAATTCTTCAATTGTATACCCAAATTCGGAAACACGCACCTCAAAACATCATGTCAACTGGAATGTACACTTTATTTACATCTGTTAACATGTTCTCAAATCCATGAAGTCAAAATCCAATCCGTGGAGAAGTGCAGATTCTCCAACTCATATGCACAGAACTAGAAAACACTTGTTTAACTGTCAAGTCAAACTTCTAGTACTCATAACTTTCACACCAAAATACAAAACGAGATGAAACTATGGAATTAGATACTTCTACTAGCGAAAAAATATATACTAGAACCACAGAGCAAAGCATTGAATGACGAACCGATGTGGACACAAAAACTAGATGCTCTGAACAAAAAATTACTAATATTAATACTTATTCAATTTTTATCACATCAGATTAAACCTTCTTACAAAATTTCCTTATGCAAACATCCTAAAACATGTTTAGAGAAAACCAAAATGATTTGCACCATGATCTCCAAAGCAAGATACAATGTTGACATCAATGACAACACTGAAATGCATAACAGTATACCTTGTGCTTATCCCACATGCTCATGTTTCCAACAACAACATCAACGAAAAACTCCATATTCTTCCAACAAGGTAGATAGAGAGAGGTAAGGTGGAAGGAATAGAGGGAGCTCGATAAGTAGAGAGTGTGAGAGCGGTTTGGTGGGAGAGGTAGAGGGAGGGAGAGAGAGAGAGAGGAGGGAGATAGGGAGTGGTAGGGTGGGAGTGATAAAGGGTGGGAGAGAAATAAGGGATGAGGGAGATAGGGAGAGGTAGGTAGAGAGAGGTAAGGTGGAATGAATAGAGAGAGGTAGGTAGAGAGAGAGGTAGGGTGGGAGAGGTAGAGAGAGAGGTTGTGTGTGTGAGAGAGAGGTAAGTTGGGAGAGGTAAATGGAGGAAGAGAGAGAGGGGGAGAGGAGGGAGATAGGGAGAGGTAGGGTGGTAGAAGTGGGATGAGAGAGAGGTAGAGAGACAGGTTTTGTGGTTTGTGTGTGTGTGTGTGTGAGAGAGAGAGAGAGAGAGAGAGAGGTGGTGTACATGTGTGTGAGAATGAGAGGAGGGGAGGGAGAGGTAGAGAGAGAGTGGTAGGTAGAGTGAGGGAGATGTAAGGTGGGAGCTATAGAGGGAGGGGGAGAGAGGGAAGGAGGGATTGAGTGATAAAGGGTGGGGTAGGTGGAGAGAGGGGGGAAGAGGGACAAAGGGAGGGAGAGGAAAGTTAGGAGGGATGGTGAGAGAGGAGAGATAGAGAGAAGTATAGAGTGATGGGGGAGGGAGAAGTCTAGCGAGGTAGCATGGGAGGGATAGAGGAAGAGAGAGGAAATGAGGGAGATATATAGAGGTAAGGTGGAAGGAATAGAGGGAGAGTTAGGTGGAGAATGTCAGGGGAGATAGTGAGAAGTAGAGAGGGAAGGGGAGAGAGTAGAGAGAGGGGAATTTTGGAAGGAGGGAGAGGTAGGTAGAAAGAGAGGTAGGGTGGGATGGATTGAGGAAAAGGTAGGTAGAGAGGGAAAGGGTGAGTGGAGAGAGAGAGGGAGGGAGGGAGAGAGAGGGAAGGAGGGAGGGAGGGGTAGGTAGATAGGGAAAGGGTGAGTGGAGAGAGAGAGGAGGGAGGGAGGGAAAGAGAGGGAAGGAGGGAGGGAGGGAGGGGTAGGTAGAGAGAGGTAAGGTACAAGGAATAGGGAGAGAGGTAGGTAAAGAGATATGAGGTAGGGTAGGAGAAGTACAAAGAGAGAGATATAGTGTTGAAAATGGAGGTAATTATGTAGCTTAACACTTTGTAAAACTATGAGATTGTAGATCTAATTAAGTGTTCTTTGTTATAAATTCTTTGTGGATGATTATTTGGTTAGATTCATTTTACCAATTGTAGAAGTAGATAGAAGATTGTAGAAGAATAAGACCAGAAGATAGAAGTGACACAACATATATGTGGAGAAACCATTTTGGGAGAAAAATCCACCAGAATCAATAGTGGGTGATCCTACAATAAGTTGCTTTACAATTTTTGGCCAAACTAGACACTGAACTGAATTTTTTCTAACTAAAACTTCACTTTCAGACACCTTTAGCGGCTAAACCGTGAGGAATTTGAAGATGATGCAAACTAGTGATTTGTGACATTTTCTATAAATTCTAAATATAGTTTTTCATTTTTTTTGGAATCAGATTGCACTTCTTTTTCCATCTCCTTCAAAACTAGTTTTTTTCAGTAAACACCATTTTTAAGGAGTGATGCTCACCGTATAACACAATTTTTTTTTCATGAAGGATAAACTTCTAATTTTTTTAAATTTAGATTTGCAACTATGATATCTAGTGCTTCTAATTGGTTTCATAGTGTTTTCTTGAAATTTTTTCCTTAATCAAGTTTCGAAGTTAAACCAATTACAATTCAAACATAGGCAGACTGTATAAAACATAACCTTTTTTGTATGTATCAATTTTTTTTTTTTTTTGTTGGATCAAGGACTTCAATATGTGGTGCACTCAGATTTTTCAAAATTTTCTTGATAATCTTCTATTTTTCCACATGTGTAGAACAAAGAGCTTGATTTTCGGTGAAAAACCTACATTCACAAGAAATAAAAAATAAATATAATAATCAAATTAAATTTAATTAAAATTATATTCTTTTGGAAGCTTATAACAAAGAATACATACAAAAAATAAATTTTAAATGAATTCATTTGATCCCCCAAAAGGTAAATCAAAAGTGGTTTTTTATCAGCATTTTGATAGGTGTAAAGGAGACTTCGTTATAGGTCTGGTTTAAAACTAGAGAGGTTCTATCCAAGGGGGCTTGGTCTAAGGTGGTTTGATCAAACCCTCTTAAATTGGAATCCTTTAAATGAAACTTTTCAAGGCTTAAATCATTATATTTTCTAAAAATATGTGATTTCAACAAAAATCAGGATCTCGCAAAAAGTGTAAACCACTATTGTGGCAACACCCTAGTGCTTGTATTATTTAACCTTAGAAAAAGATTACAATAACACTGTATCAATTCTTGATTGAGATGCTTCTTTTGCCTTCAACAATTCTTCTTCACAACCTGCAATAAAATATGATAAAAATCTCTTCAACTTGCTACAATTAATAGACAATAATGAGCCTTGAAAACTCCAAAGAGTTGTCAATTACAAAGCACAAAGCTTCTCTCGAAAACCTACGCCTATTTTGTGCAAGTAGAGTTTCAACATGTAACATGAATTCAAATCCATTTTCTCCTCAATTTAGGCACCCCAAACTAAACTCCTGACTGATTGTTGGTCAAGAAAATATCTTCCAAGCTTCTCCTCAAAGTTGGCGCCCAAGAATGGGTCCACTTAACTCAGCCCTGTAAATATCTTCTCATGCAAAAGGTATTAACTCCAAGATGCCAACTTGGGTGCCCAAGGTGGGTCCAAGTCAATCTTTGTCAACATAAATATATCTCTCCATCAATTCATGCAAACATGATGCATGATTGATCATCCCCACTTAAATGAATGTAGCCACCTATTATCTATCATGCAACTCAAGTTATTAGAATGCATTCCAAGTCAAATAAAGTCAACTAACATGAAACTCAAACTAACTACATGTAACTGAAGATAAATGAACCATAACTAAACTAAACTGAATTGAAATGAACTGATACTGAACTAAATTGAATTGAATTGAACTAAACTGAACCAAACTGAACTGAACTTCATGCATGCAAACATCAATCCCTAACTTCTAGGATCTTTACATACATTTTTGAAGTGTTATCTATTCTCCAAATAGTTAATTGAACTCAAGGTGGGTTCCACCTTCTATGTGGGCGCCCCATGTGCTCCTATTTTGTAGGATCTCTTCTTCAAGGGCATCCCCACATGTTCCTATCATTTAGAAATAACTACAAATGCCAATTTACATGTTCATTTCATTCAAATTTAATCTCTTTCTAATCCTAGTGTTGGGGAACACTTTCCAAGGACTTAGGAGATACATGAAATATGTTTAGGGTTGCAATTAAATGGCATCCTATTCCCAATATATAGTGTGTGTGAGAGAGAGAGAGGGGGGGAGGGGGAGGTAGAGAGAGAGGAGTAGGTAGAGAGAGGGAGAGGTAGGGTGTGAGGGATAAATGGAGGAAAAGAGAGAGGTAGGGAGGGAGCAAAGAGTAAAGGGAGGCATAAGTGGAGAGAGGGGTACAACTCAAGGGATGGATGGAGAAGGGATATAGAGAGAAGTAGAGGGGGAAGGGCTTGAGAGAGAGGTAGAGAGAGGGGGAAGGTGCAAGGGAGGGAGAGGTAGGGTGAGATGAATTGAGAGAAATGTAGGTAGAGAGGGAGAGAGTGAGTAAAGATAGAAAAAAGTACAGAGGGAAGGTGAGAGGGAAAGAAAGAGATCTATGTACATGTTGCTCTCAAATCCTTGTAGTTTTATTATAATAAATATGATATTTAAATGTCCCTTGCAGCAATCCACCAACTATTTTTTTATAATTACATATTATATTACTATATTTATATAATATAACATATAATATTTATATTAAATATAACATGTATAATATTAATATTAATATTTTCTAGTATATATTAATTTATCATAGATCATATTTGTATATATATATATATATGGTAAGTTGTTACCATTGGGGATAACGCCCAAAATTAACAATGAATGCTTGTGTAATGGAGTGGGGTCCATTCGCTAATCATTTTGCAAGGTTCCTTCAATATGCTATGATTTATCATTTGAGTGTAATGCTTCATTTATTTCTTCATGCCTTATCGAAGCCTTGTGCCATTGCTTTTATTTCTTCAAAAAAATATTTATATTAATATTAATATTATAACATGTTATATTTTTTAAGCTATAGTGATATTTATATATATTAATATTTCTAATTAAAAGAAAAAAATATCCCTTTCATCAATTTTTTTTTTTATAATTTATATTATATTATATTTATATTTAATATAATATATAATATTATATTATATATATATTTAATATAACACATAATATTTATATTAATATAATGTATATTATGTTAATATTAATATTTCTTAGTATATATTAACTTATCATATATTAAATATATATTTAAATATTTATATTAAAATCAATATTATAACATGTTATAATTTAATTATAGTGATATATAATATATATTAATATTTTTAACTAAAAGAAATAGGTATTTGTTTCTATTAGATATTTGTTAATAACGAATATCCATTTTTCTTTAGGATTGCTTTGGGATTTGGTTTTGGGTGTCCAACCTAAAAAGTCAACTGCCCCAACATGTTTACATGGGTTGTAATGGTTTTTTGAACTTCACCCTTCTTGCTAGCGACTTTTTTTCATCTGAATTTGATGAAACAAAAAGGATTTGTTCAATAAATTGTTAGGATTCTACCAATATAAGATATGGTTTATTTTGAATTTAATAGATAATTATTATCAAATTTCTACATGCACTGTGTAAAGTCCTTATTGATAGGCTGATTGTAAAACACCTGTAACTTTTAAACGATTATACATAATTTTTTGAATTTGAAAGATGTGTTACACTATGTTCTTTACAAACTATAGTTTAAAATAAAATTTCATAAATTTTTTACCAAGCTAGGGTGACCGGACAAATGGTTTTTAACATTTTTAAAAATTTCTACTAAAAAATTCATAACTAGTTATTTACTTGCAAAGGAATTACAAAAAAATATGTGTCACATTTAGGCATGTGTCCTCTACTTGTATTGAAATATTAAATTTTTTTTTTTCTCATACTTAGGGTGGTTGAACAAATACCACTTTTTATTTTTTTCCAAAATTTAAAGTACTATTGCATTGAAATTTTATTTTTTTACCAAATCAAATTACTTTTTTCCAAAAAGGTCTAGTAGCCTACAAACTACATTCAATTTGCTATGAATTATATTCCTACATATTTTCCAAATTATGTTAATAACCTATTCAAATTATATTGCTACGAGCATGCACATGATATTCATAGTGGTAGTCATGCTGAACTCAAGGTGAGTGCTATGAAACCACATGCAAGTAAGCACTATTCAAGTAAGTAATGGTTGTTTTATTATGCAAATAAGGGTAACCATTACCTATTTGATAGAAGCTGGTTAGAACATTAGTGAAGTGTAATTAGCTAGTATACATAGATTATGAAAATAAGGGAGAACATATAACTCACATATGGAAGCTTAGAGCTAGTAGTTGTAATAAAGTGTTTTATAAAAGCACATACAAAAACTAATTTGTTCCAAGACATAAGACATTACATACAACTATCAAAAACAATATAATGTGTGTTTTATATCTCAATATAATGCATATTTTTTTTGTTTTTGCAAACCTTTATTGGTAAACTCGAAGAAGGGGATAAATTTGAGGTGTTGGATCCATTCGATAGTGTTGCAATGGGCATTGGGTGGATTCACTCACTATCTATTATATACATGGAGTCAAATTGAAAGGAACAAGAGATGCAAATGTAAGTATTTTACAGGTCACAAGTAACACCCCTTCCTTATCTAGACAAAATAGATGGAGTTGTCCATCTAAAAGAGAAAGAAGGTATCTTCACATGATGGCCACTAAAATATTTGAAAAAAATGATAGTGTTAGCTGTAAGTGCAGAAGAGAAAAAGAAGGGTTACCAGTAGCAGAGTGTGGAGAGTGAACTTGCAGATAGAGAATGTACTAAGCTTGAATAAGTTGTACCCAAAAAAAACCACATAACTGATTTGGGTGTACATTCTATGAGTAGAACAAAGAACGTTCTATCTTACAACACCTATAATGTAAAACCACTTGATTATGTTTTTCTCTTTTTGTTTGGGTTCCGCTCATTCAAACTAGTGCATTATAGAAGAGGGGATATGTTGTTGTGTAAGCAATAGACGCAAAGAACAGGGGTACACAAAAATAAGTAAATACAAAGCAGATAAAGAGGTGCAAAGTAGAGGAAAAGTTGTAGAGAGTGCAACATACATGTATGTTCAGTTGCAAATAAGTTGCAACATAGAATTGTCATCAAAATTGTAATATCTTGCATAAGCAAAAAAAAGGCATTGTAACTCAGTTTTCTCAGTCACAACACTGAGAAACACACTTTGTAACAGTACATTTTTCAAAGAAAAGACACATTTATGTCTTGTATCTGTTGTAAGAACATGTTTTCTCTATTAAATTTCAATATTTTGCCTTCTTAATAGCCATTTCACTATGTGCAAATGAATGATTGATTATGTTTTTCTATGTTTTGATATGTTTAAACCTCAATTAAAGCATTATCTCATTTTCAACACTTATATGAAGAAACCAGTGAACAAAAACAATTAAATAAACTACCAATTAACTAAATATACTACCAACTAATTGAAATCAGTGAATAAATATGACTAAATATAATGATTATGCAATTAATAAATAATGTATCAATATACCTTCCAGTTGACAAAAATTAGTGAACAAAAAAAATTAAATAAACTACCAAATTGATCAAAATGATGATTAAAATTAATGACTAAATACACTACCAATGGATGAAAATCAATGAATAAAAATGACTAAATAAGTGACCAAATAACAACAATCAATGACTAAATTAATGACTAAATATACTAGTGAATAAAAAATGACTGAATAAGTGGCCAGTTTAAAACAATGACTAAATTAACGACTAAACAAACTACCAAATCAATCAAATTAATGACTAAATCAACAACCAAATTGATCAATCAGATGACTAAATCAACGACCAAATCGACAATCAAATGACTAAATTAATGACCAAATCGATCAATCAAATGACTAAAAATGGTTTAGTCATCAATTTAGTCACGTTATAAATGATTGGAAATAAACTACTACTGGTCACGCGACCATGTTTAGTCATTTATAAGCAATTTTTAGTAGTTTTTTCAATTGTTTATGGTTGTTTTTGTACTAGTGGTAAGTCTATTTTTGGTATTTGCATTGCCATTTTGAGGCCTTCTTTAGCCCATCATGATCTTGCACTGACCCATCCCATATCATTTCAAGATCAAAGCATGCCCATTGAGCCCATCCAAACCATAATCCTATCACCTTGGTTCAACCACCTTTATCCAATCCAATTTTCTTATCATCAAGGAAACTATAACCACCACCACTCCTTACCCATCTAAAATTATGTTTGCATCTTGTTTCCAAAAAAATAAGTATACCATCACAAATTGGATCTATCAAAACATGCACTATCATGGAAAAGGACTAGGCCTTTATGATAAAGGAATCTTGGAACGCAATATAAATCAAATAAAATCTTTAAATAAAATTGATATGCAAAATTAAATTAAAATTAGGTTTAAATATAAACAAATAAAAAATTCCACAAATAAAAAATCCACCAAAATAATGTGCATCCTCAATAAAAATGTGATGCATCCAAGTACAACATCCAAATCCACATCTCCAAATTCTAGCCTCATCACTAAATCTATAAATCTCCATCCCTCACCCTAATCCCACCACCCTCCATCTGAATCCAACCATCCCCATCCTAAAATTAATAAATCCATTTTAGGTCCCTACATCCTAAAATCAATAATCCCAACATCCTAAATCCTATATCCTAATCCAAAGCTTTGACACCCATCATGGTATGTGAAAATTTTGGTCCTAGTTTCCCTTGGTCCCATGAAATTTCTTCATACCTTCAACATTCCATCCTTTCATCCACTTGTCTTCCAAAACCCTTCCATTATCCATTCAATTATTCAACATATGTCACACCCTCTAATCCCAAGTTTTGCCTAATTCCTATCATCCTTCATCCACCCTATCATCTATTTCCCTTCTTAGCATTCTCTAATGTTGAAGCTATAGTGGTACCCTATTTATATTTTGGAGCTCATCATCAACAATTCTATCATCACCACCAATCAAAACAACTAATTTTTAGCTTGACTGGGGGAGAAATCTTTATTTTTTGGAGCTCATCATCAACAATTCTATCATCATCACCACCAATCAAATCAACTAATTTTTAGCTTGATTAGGAGAAAAATATTTGTTTGTCATTGTATTATTTGTGTATGCTTTCTTTCCTACTTATGTGTATTATTATTTTGATTGTATAAGTCAAAATCCTTTCTATATATAGCCACACTGATATTATGGTCTTTCATATCATAGTGTCATATGTCATAAGCTTTCTTATGACCTTTTATTTTTGGGTTAGTACTTTATGTACTTAGCATATTGTCACCCTAGTCCTTATATCTTGACCAGTACATAATGTCAAGTTCTATAATAAATAAATATTTCTCAAACTAACTCAACATGACTATTCTCCTCCAATCCATTTGCATTTCACATCCATCTACCTCTAAACCAACTTGTTCACCCTAATATATCCATCCTTTCATATTTTATATTCTAAACCCTTTGTCTATTTTAAGAAGATACATGCTTTCTTTGAACCCATCTATCCTCTCAAGGGGACATCATATACCTCCCTCCTTCCTCTTCATCACTCTCATCCTCCAAATGATTGGGGCATCCTATCACTAGTCCTTATCTCTTCCAAAGCCATTATGTCTTACTCTTCTTTGAAATGATATTGCTTCATCTAGTTGCAATGCCATCTCAAAGAGAGGGAAAATGCAAACAATAAAATCTCATATATTTTCATCTCTGTACCACCTCTCCTATCTTGACACCTAATGATGTAATCACTCATCCACTCATTGAAATAACTCATCTTGCCTTAGTTAATCCAATTTATCAAGATCAAATTGATTAATTATAATTTTATTATTAATTAATTTAAATAAATAATTTTCTCATAAATATATTTAAATATTAATAAATCTAAATAAATTTATAATCTATAAATAGTTTAATAAAAATATGATTTATACCCCATAATTAACTAATCAATCAAAGTAGTTAACTAATCAATCAAGTTAGTTAACTCATCAATCAATATGGCCAACTCATAAATAAATCACTAATTAAATGACATAATTAGTTAATTAAATCCATGAAAATGGGTAATAGTTGCCACTTGTCTACATCCATTCTGCCATCAATGGGTAAACTCATGATCTAAAATTTAATCCTATCCATTGATCATTAATTCTAAAAATCTATAAGTAACACCTCTTGTAGGATATTTTCACACAATATTTGAAAGTAAAGTCATTCTATTAATTTCAAGAGAAACCACACAACATCTTTTAGGCACAAATATTGCAACACAACCACACACATCTAGTGTATGCATCAAGGAGTTGTTGGTGAGAGAACTCTTATTTTATTTCATATTTTTATTTAGTTCTTTTGCTTAAATAAGGTGTCAATTTGACAGGGAATAGAATTTGAATTGCATGTTTAAGTCCACATTTTATGTTTTACATCCTTATTGATCACAATACTAAAAATATGAGAAAAAATATTTTCAAATTTTTTAGATTACAAATAAAATTTGCATAGGAAGTATCACAAATAATACATTTATATTATCTTCAAATAATTTATGCCTATTTCTTTTACTTGAGATAGAATAGGAAAAATTAAAAAAATGTTGATTTGTATGGCCTACTTAGGCCAAAAAGTTAGATAGCTCTATGTTGTCACCTCTTTTGAAGATTTTTTGAAAATATTTCTTGAGTCTCTTATCATTACTTTGAAAATATTATTAGATATAGCTTATGGTTTGCATCACTTCTCTCTTTGAATTAAGTAGGATTTATTTGTATTTCCTTTCAATAATATTATGATTTACAAGATTTAATACTCAACGTTTGACAATTAAATACATGCAACCTAACACATCAATTCAACTAAAAAGATAAATCAAAACATATTAAATTCATCGCAATGAACTAACTTACATAAATTTAAATTTTTTAAAAATAATTAGAAAACATGATGCAAACATGGACCTAAGTAATTGAAACAAATAACTAAAGTATTAAAAAGAGATAAACACACTTTTATCTAATTTAAGATATACTATTGACTTTGGTTGTTTTGAATTATTAAGATCTTGCAACATAAAACTAGAAACAAGAAATTAGAACTTGAATAGTATTAGGAACATGGAGCAAACATTATCTAAACTTTCTAAGGTTTGAGATTAGGCTAAACCTATGATTTTTTCTTCGGGCACCTTTCTCTTATGTAGTTATGTCCAAGCTATTAATTTTCATCTTTATGATCTACAAAAGTTATTTTGTTGTGTTTGCATACACATCTAAAAATTAATTGTTGTTAAAAATATCTTTACGAGACATTTGTAGAAAGAGAGTAGATTGTTCATTTCTTTGATAATAGTCAAGTCTCATGGATGATGTAAAAAATATCAAATATATACTAAATAAAGTATGTGAATATTAGTGCTATTATGTTTGAGTAAATTAATATTGGATTGAGATTTAAATTGAGACAAATGTGATTGAATATAGATGCGCTTATGATATGGGTCGATATCAACTGATGAGTAAAATGACTAAATAAAGTATGTGAATATTGATGCTACTATGTTTGAGTAAATTAAGACTGGATTGAGATTTAAATTGAGACAAATGGGATTGAATATAGATGCTCTATGATACGGGTCAATATTATTTGATGGGTAAAATGACTACATAAAATATGTGAATATTGATGCTATTATGTTTGAGTAAATTAAGATTGGATTGAGATTTAAATTGAGACAAATGTGATTTAATATAAATGTTCTATGATATGGGTCGATGTTACTTGATGAATAAAATGACTAAATAAAGTATGTGAATATTGATGCTACTATGTTTGAGTAAATTATGATTGGATTGAGATTTAAATTGAGACAAATGTGATTGAATATAGACGCTCTTATGATATGGGTCCATATCAATTGATGATAAAATGACTTTAAAAATTCCTTGAAACAAATCTTATGTACGCAACTTAAGACATTTGACATGCAAATCAATAAATAATGACCATATTCATACATAATTAATCTTAGAAGTATAAAATTTTAAATTATAAAATAAGACTACAAATAGATCTAATTAAAGAAGACAAAAATTATAAAAAATTGAACAAACTAAACTTAAACTAAAAAATATAACTCTAATAGAATATGATTAAAGATTAAAGTCAATTATTATACCAAAAAGAAACAAATTAGTATTAAGGTCATACATTAATAACACTAATAAAAACAATAACACATGCTTTTCACCACACTAATTTTAATAGTTTTTTAGATTATCCTATCATCCAATAGTAGAGGATTTTATAAACTCTCGTTGTATTCACGCTACAACAGAATATCTTTATGGATATATCACTTGTTTAAATATTGGAAAGCCAGCAAATAATAGTATACAACCTTAGAGGAGAGTATTTAATCTTTAAATAAACAAAATTCTTCTTCGTAGGATAAACCAATCAAACTAAATCATAATGAGTTAAATGTGATAACACGCATGCAAAATCTAATCTCCAAAAGAGGAATATCCTCTATAATTAATGATATTAAAACATAACAAAAATAAAGTGGGCTGATTAGGAACCAGATTCCTGGGGTCCTCCATTTTAACTTACAGGTGGCCAGGCCTTAAGGAAATAGCTCTAGAAGCCTTCCCCCATCGGTGGCAGTGCCCTTAAAAGTGAACCAGCTTATAGATTTGATATATGGAATTGTCTCTTTATATGCATATATATATATTTTTAGGATAAGTATATATTTTTAGTAACTGAAATTAAAGTATGTATGTTTTGTAAATTGAAATATAATTAAATATTTTTGTATTTCAAATCAGATTTTTAGTTGTTTGTTTGAAATAATAGTAGAATATGTGTTAATGATATCAGATTTTCTCAATTCATAATATTATTTGTTGTTATTCAAATAGCGGTAGGACATGGCTGTTATTGAAGTAACAATAAGATGTGTGTTAATAATATCAAGTTTCTACAATGTATGATGTTGTTTGCTGTTATATCAGATTTCCTCTATATGCGTTAAATATAATCAAATATGTGTTATATTTGAAACGCAGTTAAATGCCTTCTATATTTTGTATTTGAAACACAGATGCCTTATTCCAGATATTACAAATGAATGTGTAACCAAATACAGTTAAATGCCTCCTACATATTTATAATACGAAATCACTCCAAATATTATAAACTGCCTAGACCCAAATACTATATCACCATCATTGTAGACTGTAAGAAAGCCTTTTTATGTCCTTTGAATGTTTTTTTATTTACCTTTTGAAGAGATGGAGACGAATTAAAAATAATCTGGAAGGGCAGAGAAGAAAAGTAGGAATGATATTTATTGTGTAGTCCCAATCCACGTTAGGGGAAGAATGTGGGATATTTGGTGAAAGCGTGAGCATAACAGGAAAAGGGAAAGAGGGTTTATGCATGTTGAGAGATTATGCTCTCTCATTCCAACTTTTGTTGGAGATGCTCGGATTGTACAGTGCAGGAATTTTATCTCATAGCTTTTCTCCTCAGTGCTTTTATTCAATGAGCATCAATTTCACATCACCCGTTTTCCTTATATGCTTCTTCCCACCATAGCGAGGCTATCATTAGAGAAATTTACACCAAAGACGTCTGCAATCATAAGCATAGTTTGTTGCATCAGAGCCAACATGGGTTTCTGTTGCAGCTTTCAGTCAATGTTTATATAAAAACATAGATAGGCCAGTTAAGTTTATTGCAGAGAGTCGAGCATGGAAATGAGGAAGAGCAAGAAGGGATTTTGGGTGGTTATTCTGTTGGCAATTTGGCTGAATTGTTTGTTGAATGCAGAGGAAGAGGAGCTGCGCTTACTGTTGCGAATAAAAGAGTCTGTGCAAGACCCGGGCAATTATCTGAGAAGCTGGGACGCCTCCTCTGCTGGCTCTCCCTGCAGCTGGAGAGGAATTGTTTGCAATAGGGAAAGAGCTGTCGTTCGAATCGATCTCCAGGGGATTCATCTCAGAGGCCAAATTCCTTCTGGATTCTGCGGTCTTAAGAGCCTCCAAAGCCTTCAATTGGACAGAAATGCATTTCACGGCAACTTTCCGGAAGAGTTTCTGAATTGCAGTAAGCTGGAGATTCTGTCTCTTGCAAACAACCAATTGAGCGGAGCCTTGCCGGATTTAAGTGCTCTGAAATCCTTGAAGAAGCTGGACTTGTCTTCCAATCCCTTTTCCGGCGAGTTTCCCGTGTCTGTGGGTCATTTGACAGACCTGATGTATTTGGCTGCTAGTTCATATCTATTCAATCCAAGAAGAATACCGGAGGAGCTCATACTGCTGAAGAAGCTTAGCTGGCTCTACTTGCCTAGCTGCAATTTCATCGGCAAAATCCCACCTTGGCTCGGGAATATGACAGAGCTGGGCAACCTGGAGCTCTCGGATAACCACTTGACGGGAAGCATTCCCAAAGAACTAAGCGGCCTGAAGAAGTTGTATCAGCTGGAGCTCTACAGAAACAATCTCAGCGGCCACATACCGGCAGAATTGGGCAACCTTACCATGCTGAGAGACTTCGACGCCTCCCGGAATATGTTGAACGGTAGTATTCCCGCGGAATTTGGGAACCTGAAGAACCTGGTTTTCATCCAATTGTATCAGAACAATCTGTCTGGTCCAATACCGGAGGGGTTTGGAGAGATGAAGCATTTGTTTGCAATTTCAATGTACCAGAATTCTCTGAACGGGTCCTTGCCTGCAAAGCTGGGTTCTCTCTCCAATTTCAATATGATGGATGTTTCGCAGAATAGACTCAGCGGCCCGCTTCCGCCGGATTTGTGCAAAGGAGGCAATTTGCAGTACATCCTGGTTCTGGACAATGAATTTTCCGGCGAGATACCTGAGTCTTATCAGTACTGCAAGAGCGTTCTTCGGTTTCGCGTCAACAAGAACATGCTGAGCGGGAGGATTCCACAAGGCATATGGGGATTCCCCCACGTTTCCATCCTCGATCTCAGCCTCAATGATTTTGAAGGCCCAATTGGCGCCGACATCGGAAATGCCAGGAATTTGTCCGAGTTGTATCTGCAGAGAAATCGGTTTCAGGGGACCCTGCCGCCAGAAATCGGACAGGCCACCAATCTGATCAAAATCGACGCCAGCCGCAATCAGCTGACGGGATTTATACCGCTGGAGATTGGGAAACTGAGCATGTTGAACAGCCTTCTGTTGCAGGAGAATCAGTTCTCTGGACACATCCCGGCGGAATTGGGACGCTGCAAATTCATGTCTTGTATTAATCTTGCAAAGAATAGATTAACTGGATCGATTCCTGGGTCGCTTGGATCCATGGAAGTCTTGAATTCTCTCAATTTGTCTAACAACAGGCTTTCAGGGCAGATTCCCAGCAGTCTGGCGACTCTGAAGCTGAGTTCTGTCGATTTCTCTGTAAATTCACTGAAAGGACCGGTGCCCCCTGAGCTCGTCAACGAGGCTGAAAATACGAGCTTTGCATCAAATCCAGGCCTATGCGGGCAGGGATTGCCATATCTGCAGCGCTGTGACATTCGCAGAAAGGGCTTGTTCGGCGTGAGATGGATTGGTGGATGGATTTTTGGAATCGTCTTCGTGTTTTTTGTGATTGGGTGCTTCCTGGTGCGAAGAAGCAAGTTGCACAAACGAGACAACAAGGTGGACAGCCGGGCATTTTGGGATATCAAATCCTTTCACAAGCTGAGCTTTGATGAGCACGAAGTTTTGGACTCCATGGATGAAGAGCACATCATTGGCCATGGCGGCTCGGGGACTGTGTACAGAATTGAGCTCAGTAATGGAGAATCTGTCGCCGTGAAGAAGCTCTGGAGCTGCAAAAACGGCTTAATCAACGGCTTTCAGGACCTCCGAGAGCGCCTCAAGGCCGAGGTGGAGACCTTAGGGACGATCCGCCACAAGAATATTGTTAAGCTCTACTGCTGCTTCACTAATGGTGACTCAAATATGCTTGTCTATGAGTACATGCCCAATGGTAACCTGTGGGAGGCTCTGCATGGGAGTCGAACCCTTGCTGGAGGCTGCATTGACTGGCCTACTCGTTACAAGATAGCTCTCGGCGTCGCCAATGGCCTTTCCTATCTCCACCATGATTGCAGGCCACCCATCATTCATAGGGATGTCAAATCTACTAATATCTTGCTTGATTCCGATTACCAGGCTCGTGTTGCAGATTTTGGGTTTGCTAAGGTTTTCCAAGCCTGTGCCAGAGGTGACTCCGTGAATGCTATTCCCGGTACACATGGATACATTGCTCCAGGTATTTATCCCTTGCTTTGTGTCTTAATCTCAGGTTTCAAGTTGAATTGAAGAAGACACCTTGAGTACAATGGAAATGTTAATGTCAAACTGCACAGTGTTCTATGTTCCAGATCTGCCAAACATGTCTTGTCTATAGTGTACAGATAACAAAACGTCTGTTGTTTTCTCTGGGATTGACAAAAGCTTCCTAGTGTGAACATAGGATTGCCTATAACGTCCGACCATATTTCCACAATTCTTAGAAATTTTCCTTTTAAAGTTAAATGATCACTGGAGACCGTTTAAATTGTGTATATTGTCAATTTCATTGTAGTTAAATAAGCGCTTAGTAGAGTAATTTTTGTCAGATGTCACATTCACAATTAAATGGTAATAACGTAATATACTGTTATATGTTTAGCTTAAAGTAGTATGATTTCAGAAAAACGTGTGAAGTGTATTGTTCATGGTTTTCAAGCTTTCAACAGTCTTAGAAGATTTTATATTATCTATGAGTTCATTTTACTATTCAATATAAAAATACAGAAAGATGAGTCTATATTGATATCTTTTTTATTGATATTGACACTTCTTCAACTGCTATTATTCACTTTATGTATGAAATAGTTAAGTTGGTCTTGTTATTTTCAGTACTCAAAATCAGTGTTTTTACCCCTTGTTACACTTTTAGACTGCCCAAATATGATATTTGGAACTGATAGACGTAAAATTGTTAATGTGTCAAATTTAACTTATTGTTTATAGCTTTCGATCATATAAAATGTAATGTTAAGTTTACAATCAATATAGAAGATTTTATATCATCTATAAATTCATTTTACTATTTGGTATAAAAGAACGAACCTATACTGATACCTCTTCAGCTGATATTATTAATTTTATGTATGAGACTTGTTTTTGAGTACTCAAAACCAGTGTGCTTACCCATTGCTAAACTTTTAGACTGC
>VDFB02000013.1:157719306-157789851 GCA_007258455.2 Sequoia sempervirens | reverse complement strand
CCCCACATGCAATCCAATGCGGCATCGATTATCTTTCATGAGGACAAGACAATGATCTCGCCATTCCAGGCCTTCTCATCTCATCTCAAGCCCATACAAGAACTTGAGTCATGAGTGAGGCATTCATTTATATCTTGTTAATATGTGATTCTATCCAAAACCCCTAATTAAATATTAATGTTTTCACTTGATTAATAAACCTCCAATGAGTTACCCTGAAACCACTTCTGGGTCTCGGCCCCCATTGAAAGCCACTCCCCTTATGAACAACAAAAAAAAAACTCAAAAGTCACTATCAAGGTAAGCCCACATGCATGACATATAAAGCCACAAGATAATTTGCATTAACCAAGGCATACACCATCCTAAGCAAAACCTTCATAATGAAACTGTTTTCAAGTGCAAGGCTAAACCCATAGCATCAAAAAGACCATACGAATAATAGTTCACAAAGAACCAAAAGTAAAGGCCAATAGTAAAGGAACACCTTTCTTTCCCTTTCTCTGGAAGACTGATAAATTACTAAAGCAAGGGTTTCTCAACATGGTGACAACAAAACTTGATCCCAAAACCAATATCATGCAAAATCCACCTCAAAACAAAACCAAAATCCTATCAACATTCAACAACTACAAAAGCAAGTCACAACTTGATGCTAATGATCAACCCAATGAGCTTTCAATTAACCAACCATGGAACACTACTTAGAGTACAACTCACAATTAAAAACAATCATGGGTAACTTCATAAATAACAATATCATCCACCTTTTATTTATTTATTTTACTCACTACAAGGACAATCTAGTCACTAAATTATATACACATAACTAACAAATGATTTCCCAATATAATATCCATACAACAATATTAATCAGCATAGATAAACTTATCTTATTAATAACAAACTACAAAATAATCATAAGAAAACAAAATCAAAACCCTCTCTTTCCCTTAGAATACTTCAACACTCCATTTTAAGAGTTATACCGCCCTCAAAAAGAAAAACCAAACAAATTCTGCATACCGCTTCTTCCTCAGAAATTTGCTTAGTGCCATTGCCAATGTCAATATTTGTTGTTGAGATTTCCTTTACACTTTCCTCCATCACATGAGTCACTGGTCTTAGTAACACGATGCAACCTGTAGATATGGTTCTAAGGGAAAAATAATCAGTATGTTGCTTCTGATAAGTTGGTTCAATATTTTGAGATAAAACCACAACAGGTGAAACTGGCATTGATGATGTTCTTTTCACAGACAATGGTACAATTATTCTTAATAAGTAGAAATGACTTTGAGGCATAAAGTTTTGTTTTTTTTTTTCTATGACATCGTTTTGATTGTGACAATGCAGTGGGGAAAATTAGGAAGTTTCTTTCATCCTCTGATGTAGATGCCCTGTGCTTATTGCTTGTCTTTGTTAGTAGTCTCCCAATGGAAAATTTTTGTGTCCATGATAATTCAGATACTGGCGGGAGGTCTGGTTCAAGATAACTGATATCAGAATTGTTCATAGCTCTTAGTTGATTATGTAGTACAGAAGTCAATTCTTTATTCTTTAAGTCATTTCCTTGCTCAATTGCCTTTTGGGCATTAGTATACATCATTTCCTCCACTTCCTCACAGTCACTCACAATTTCCATTTTGCTCTGAAAATGAGAATAAGGAATAACAGTTTAGATTGATTAACATGAACTTTCATTTGATAACATTCTAATTTCTAGCTATTGCTCTTTACTTTCACAGTAACCATAATCCAAAAAGCAAGCACTAAGGGAAACGTTATGCGACTGGCCTGCTCTGTTGTGGCGCACAATCTATTCCCACAAATCACCATCATAATTGTTTTCTTATTAACTATATTTTGTCGTGTTTAGTAATCAATAATGTCTTTTTTTCATCTGCCGCAACTGTGATAGAATGTATAAACCTTTAAACTTCCTATTACGTTCAAATGCTACGGTCCTAACAGGTTGACAATGAAATCAGGGAGTTTGTTTAATTTACTACCCCTTTACAGTCTAATAGTTACAGCTGTGGCGGGTTGCCAATGGTTTCAGGGAGGCTATTTAATTCTGAACACTGCTTCAACTCTAAATAATGTAACCGTGACAGGTTGCCAAACATATTAGAAAGTGATTATTGGAATTTATGAGTATCGCCATCTTCCTGCATTATTAATATCATTTTCAAGTGCTGCAACTGCAATCGACTATCAGCAACATCCAGCAGGTTATTTAAACATTTAAACTTCCTTTTATAAGACAGCATACCCCGACTGTGACGCCATGCAGGATGAGTGTACATTGCATTATGTTCTTAAAAATGGAAGATTCAATGTTGAGAGGGCTTTGTTTACAAAGTGGGCATGAGCTTTGAAGCAGAAGCCATCGATCAATGCAGGAGATATGGTAATAATGCTTGCAACTATGCCCTAACACCCGGACTTCATCCTCATCTTCCATGGAACTCCAGCATATTGGGCACTCATAATCCTCCTACAAAACTCTACGTCATCTAGAAGCAAGAAAACGACTCTCAACTCCAACTTTAAAAGTTTGCTTGTTTGGTCAGAGAAGATTGACAACAGCGCCACAATCTACCAAATTGACATATATATATAGACAACTTTAATATGGCTTTACCAAGGCAATATGAGGGTATCAATGAAACTGATGATAAGTTAACCAAGCCCGCAGTGTTATTTGATCGATGACAAGCTACAGAAGTGGCCATATAGATTAAGAAGGATTAACGACTACAGGGTATTAAGGTGCTCTATATCATTAAATCAAGAGCAGATTCAAAGGTTTGAAAATAACCTTGAACTCAGGCAAACTGATAGTAAAACAAGATGAGCAACACAATTAGTTTTAAATGGATCTACAAATGCAGACTCTCAGAAGATATTAGATTTATGAGATTTCCAAACATTCTACTTCAGTCAATAAGAAAATTGCAAAGAAAAGAACCTGGTTCAATAAGTTAGCTGAGCCGAAGAAGTTGTTGATTCTAATATTCTTTTCCACACTTAGTTGTAGCTTCCAACTCTACTGTGTGCTTCATCACCGTAAACAAAATAAAACTCCCAACTTCTGGCAGTAGGATTTGTAGTAAGAGATATGCTTCTTGACGGTGTCCAAGTTACCACCGCTACATTCTATTGGGCCATTGACAGCTTGGATTGTGGATCCGATTCCCTGCCCAGAAGTGACGGCAGTATGGCAGTAGCTGTTTTTTTTTCTTTTTTTTATCCAAAACCACAGTGTTGTTTTGAAGGATATGGTGGGATCTTGCGCTACCTTCTCTGGCTCATTCAACCCATCGAACCCAATGTCTTCTCCTGCTCGACCGTAGTTGAAGTTCCAGGTTAGTTGGATCGGTCCCTACCCAAAGTAACCTTTGCATAGGTGAAGAAGGCAGCGAGTTCTCTCTTGGCGACGACAAAATATCCGGAGGTGCTGAAGCTAGGGTAGGCGTTGGCAGTCTGGATGAAATTTTCATAGGTGTAGAAATTCTTTCCAGGGCATGAGCTGTCTGCACCACTAAGAATGGCATCAAAGAAAACGTTGCTTATGATGGAGAAGACACCGTTGGGAGTGGAGCGAGTGGACGGTGTGGATTTACTGTAACATGACCCTTGTTGGCATCCAGTTCCGCAGAGGTCATTCCCACTGCTGCAGTAGCCATATTTGCTCCAACACAATTCGCTTAATCACCCACAATTCTGTGCAAAAACACTGCCCAAACAGCACCAGAATCCCTACTGCTAACACCAATCTCCCTTTTCTTTGTTCATTCTTCATCTCAATATCTCTCACCGTTACTTCGACTGCTGCTTTGTTGCATTTTATGCGCCTATTTTAGAGGAATTACCCATCAAGATTCGCATGCATATCCAATACCCATTGCCTTTTCTCATTTAAAATAGTTACAAACCGTTGCATGCAAATCTCCATTTAATTCTCAAGGCCAGCCGATATAAAAGCAACCAATGCATGTTCTTATTCAAGATACCGACCCCTCTTTCCATGCAAGCAGTTACCAAATCGTTAAATGCAATTTCCTAAATATAGATTTGAGAGACAAGGTAAGAAATGTTATTATTTATTACTTCCACTTCTATTTTATTTTCATATTAAATTTTATTATATATATGCATATTCCCTAGTCGAGTGAGGATTTCTTAAAGGCGATGATTAGAAATAATGTTAGCATACGAATAGAAAATGGCTTATATCTCAACTCGACTCAAAAACCCTCGTTTATCAAACGGTTTATAATTTAAATAACCATACACAAAATCAAATAATCTAAATCATGAATTGGTGAATCAAGAAGGCACTCACAGCCTGTAATAGTAAATATGTTAGTTGCCATAGTTAACATTGTACTTTTACTTTACGTTTAAAAAAAAATTGTTGTGTACTTAGTTGTCCTTTGGGGTTTGTGCGACGGGGTGTTACATCTAGTAGTGTCTTTCCTATTCATTAAAAAATTTGCAAAGCCTCTCTCCTCTTTCTGCAACAATAAACTTTTCCTCCAAATCTGTCTTTGCTCCAAGATTCTTAACAATAGAAAATTTCTCCATGTGGAGAAATTCACTTCATTCACCTGCTATGTGAAAAACATCTCAGCCTTGCTTGCCCGTGAAAAACTCTATGAAAGCCTTTTAATTTCTATTGTTGCACTTTAATTTATACTTTTACTATCAAAATATTAAAGTTTTATAACTTTAATAATTCACCTCCAACTCACATTAAAATATTTTCCTTTTATTCTACAGCACAGAATGTTTGCTCATAAAATGAATAATTAATTCATTTTACTTTAACTTGGGCAAATAAAAGATTTAACCATGCACACTTGACCTTCATTGTGAATTTAAAATATTTCACCTGTGCAATATGTGTTTCACTTTATAGTGAAATATTAAATATTTCACTTTGATCTCTATTTGTTCAAAATATTTTACCCATCCACCTTCGAGCTTTCCTCCAGCCATTTATTTACTCCACTGTATCTGCTTTTACCCTTATGTGCTCAACAACATTTAATAAAATGTTTTACATTTAAAATGCAAACATTTAAATGTTGTCTTTGGCCACATTTAATTCACCTTATCTGGGAAATATTTTAATTTTCCCCAGAGTTTACTTTTAAACATTGTATTAAAAAATACATTGGGCCCACATTGGCCTCTCCTCTCAACCCGGTGCTCCCGCAAGAAATAATTAATGGGCATTTACTCCCGCGAGCCAATGGGGAGTGGTGGGAATTTACCCACATCCACCTTGCTTTTATTCACATGCCACATTTTAATCCTTAAATTTTCACGAGGGCACATTTAAATTTTTTAAAACTTCAATGCCTTGGCCTTTGAAATTTTTTCCTGTTTTGCATTTTTCCAATTGGATAATTTTTAAAATATTTGAAATATTATGTTTTGCAACTTTAAAATATGTAGCAATTTTAATTTCGGTTGTCATCCAATTGCAAGAAATTCATTGTGAGCAAACCGGGATAACTAGAGCTGTAAAAATTTGCATAGGGGCATCATCAATTATTTAGAGAAAACTCATTTTATCAAATTTTTCCCAGCCCACAAAATTCAAGTACCTCCTTTGTAAACTGGCCCCCGGGACGTGTTAGTCGCGACAAAAATACATTAAAATAATGTATCATATTACCTCTAATATTGTTGAAAATGGAGCTATAGAGGTTTTAGACAAAAACAAGAAATGGGTTGTCATTAGAATTGAAAAATTTGAAACTTTTCATAACGCCATTTTTGGCCCTGTTGCGATCAGAAAATGATTAAATAACTCATCAAAACTTATCCTGGAGTTGTGAAACTGAACAGGCGTATAAACATTTGACCCAAGAATGGAGTGCAAAATATGTCTTGGAAAAAGGAGTCACGAGGTGAAAGATATTAATCAGCAAAGTTTCCCAGTTGAACTTTCTGCAACAATCAGTTGTTTTGAACCAATTAAAACTCAAGAGATTACCTCATTCCAAAAATATCAAATCAGCTCTTGGGAGGATGCCACTAGGCATAGTAAATCATTTAGGTACAGTGAACATGTGTGCAAGAGGGATTTTCTTGAATCATCATTCATAAAAAATTATTAGGGGTCAAAGTTGACCACCTTGAAATGTTGTCAGGAATGCAGATGTAAAACAGGAGAAATTACATTTGGTTTTGATCTACTAAAAATAGTAAATCAAATCATGAGGCTTTGAAACCTGACATATGATCTCATCTTGGTATGGAGAATTTAGAGCAACAATAATTTTGGCTTGACGATAATCCGGTTGCAAAATGCAATCTCAAACGGGAGGCTACTTTTCCGAAATGAAGGTTTGCAAACAACAGAAAAGTGTCAAAACCCTCTAGCTTCTCTTTTCAAAACCCTATCAAAACTCATCATGGGAAGCTGAAAATTGACATGCCTACTCACATAGGACACATGAGTGGGCTTGCAAATGGGTTTTGCACGAAAAATCAACATGCATCAAATTGTGACCCTCCAAAGTAGGTCACTTAGGCAGATTCTTCAACTGCATTTCCGAAAGTGCAAAGGAAATTTTTTGAAATGGGCACTTCAAATTTGCAAAAATTTGAGAGTGCCAACATATCATAAGTGTAAATGTTGAAGAGGAATGAAATGAAGAATAAGAAGGACCTCAATTGGTCTGGAAGAGAAAAGATGAAGCTTCATAGAGTGAAGAAAGTTCCAAGAAATAGAGAGTGGATGTTGTGGACACTAATAAAGAAGAAGAAATAAAGAAAGAAAAGAAGGCATTTGTCATCGACATGCAAGAGAATAAGAAAGAAGCAACCAAGAAGGTGTCTTAGAAGAAGAATAAATCATAAACAAGACAAAAGAAGACTCTAGATGAAAGGAAAAAGAAAAATCAAACACCTTCGACAAGCACACACACTCCCATGAAGTTAGAAGCATTGTTCAATAATATTTTATAGCATGAAATGTTAGGAGAAACTACAACCCTGTACAATGAAGAAAATGAGGTGGATAAAATCACCATTGTAGAAGCTATCATTAAGTATATTATTGTTTTAGAAGTTGACATGAAGAATATTGAAAAACAATTTCCTACGGAGTTGTGGAGTGTCTTTGTGAAGAGAAGGCAAGAAGCAATATAAGAAGAAGAAAAAAGAGGGAATATGCATTGGAGAAGATTGTCACTCCTCTCTTAGAGGAAAATAAAGCCACATTTGTTGAGTTGTATAGCACGAAATTTAGAACAAAGCAAAGGGTGACTACCCTTATGGGAAGAGACAAAAGTGAGGCTTAAAGGCTCTAGAAGGAGACAGTTGACAAGATTGTAGAGATACAATAGAGGTATGGAATGACTCAGGAACGCACAAAAAATCCTATGTTAGATTTCAATACAAGAGATGAAGCATATGACATTGATGCTCAACATGAGCATGCAATAGATGAAGGATATACTCAAGATAATGTCCTTTCATAAGTGGAAGAAGTGACAAAGGAAGATGAAGAGGCAGAGAAGAATGTTGAAAAAGAGACCACCACCAGTGAAGAAACAATAAAAGAGGATATCTCTTCTCCTTCTGTACCTGCAAAGAATTATGTTGAATATACACAAAGTAAATCAAAGACAATTCCTCTGAATACCACAAACTAGTCTAGTGGTGAAGAAAATGTAAATAAGGATGAAGAAAAGGAGAATGGTGACCAAGAAAATAATGATAAGGATGATGATGAAAAGAATGAATATGCATTCAGAGATGCAAAGACAAAAGAAGAAACACTAGTGAGCTCTGGAAAGAATGGGGAAAATAAGTTGAAGGAAAAGACTGTGGAGAATATAAAGGCTTTTGATGAATTCTTCGATTCCTCCAAATATTTATTGAAGAACTTTCTAATCATGCAGCTCAATTTCTAGCCTATTGTATCAACACAACTGCTATAATTACCTATGCAATAGGGAATGTGGACCTTTACAATATTTCCTCACTCCACAAGCTTTAGTTGGGAGATGTATTTCATTCATCAACTCGGAAGGAGATTATAGAGACCCATCAAAATAGTGGAGAGCTAATGGATGAAGCTATAAAGGCTCTTCAAGAGGCCATACCTGGTGCAAGGATTGATATATGGAGAATTTGAAGTTTTTAATTGATTATTTTAAAGAATATGTTGTTGGTCTTAAGGTACAAGTTGAGAATGAGGTTAAAAAGAAGATAATGGAGATTATTGAGAAGTGTACCCTCGTACACAATTTTTCTTAGGAAAACCTCAAGGGTAAAAAATATCATGTGGATGAGGCAAAGGCTCTATTCTAGTATTGTATAAAGTGGCCTGGAGCCACACATAGCATCAAGAGTGAGATGGAATCAACTGAGTCCCAAATCAACAATGTTTCTAGTACCTATGATTTGACACATGACCAGATTGGAAACATGAGAACAACAATAGAAGATTTGCATGAGAGATTCTTCTAGCTGCAAGCCCAAAAGGAGAAAATCACTTTGTAGTTTGGAAATCTAAGGGACTTGGTAAATTCCAAATTCATATATGTTTCAAGTGACCTATTGAGTGCTAACAAGGCTATATAGATCAATTTGGTACCTAGCACTCTAGAAGAAGGAGAAGAAATTTTAATGAAGCTAGAGACACAATGCAAGATACTTAGGACAACAAAGAAGATTTGGGAAGAAGGTAAACAGGCTAGAAGATACATGTGCAAAAGCTTCAAGATTGAACTTCCTCCGTTTGACAAAATTCTTTATGCATTTCCATTTTTTAATTTTGGATTCTTTGTGCATATGTTGATTATATATAGAGTGGTTTCCAATACAAGTTTTTGGTTTTTACTATAGTACATAACTTAGGGGGAGTCAATTCAATTTTTCAATTTGTACATATGCATATATTTCTCAAGGGGAGATCTGGTATGTGTTAGAAAAATTTTTGTATGTGCCCTTTGCCCTTAATGTCAAAGGGGGGAATATTTTGGAGATTTTTAGGTATTTTTCCATCAATGACAAATGGGGAGATTGTTGGAAGAATGAGGAGTCTCTCATTGATGTTTTTGTTGGCAAAATGGGCATGTGGGATAAGCACAAGGTATATTGTTATGCATAGCAGTGTTGTTGAGTTGATCTCAACATTGTATCTTGCTTTAGAGATCATGGTGCAAATCATTTGGTTGGATCTAAACATGTTTTAGGATGTTTGCATAAGGTGATTTTGAAAGTTTTGATCCAATGTGATGAAAATTGACTAATTATTAATATCAATAATTCTATGTTCATAGCATTTGGTTTTTGGCTCTACATTGGTCCGCCATTTAGTGCTTTTTTTGTGGTTCTAGTATATTTTTGTTAGCTAGTAGAAGCATCTAATTCCAAAGTTTCATCTCATTTAGCTTTTGGTGTGAAAGTTATCATGAGTAACAGAAGTTCAACTTGACAGTTACAGGTGTTTTACAGTTCTTTGCATATGAGTTGGAGAATCTGCACTTCTCCACGGATTGGATTTTGACTTTGCATATTTCAAGAGATGTTGACATATTTCAATAGAGTGTACAGTCTAGTTGGCATGAGAGGTACACATGTCTGAATTTGGGTATACAATTGGAGAATTTTTATATTAGGTCTTTTGTGGTGCCGACCTAATTACTTTTAAGGTATAAGAAGCTTAATTAACAATTGCGAAGCTATGCGGGATCTATTATAGGTCCATGCCAACCTATTTCAAAGTGTTTTGAGATTTTAATCTTGGTGTGAGGCGTGTGTGGAAGGATTTTGAGTTGACAAGTTATATTTTATATATTTTGAATGATACATCTAATTAGGCTGACCTAATTGATGTTATGGGTGAATTAGATATATAAGCTAGATCATTTTTGGTGTTTTGATGAATGTCCTACATGAAATTGATGTGAATGATACGAGTAGAGTGAATACATTGTGAATCTAAGTTGTGAATGTTGAGTAGAATATTAGAGTGATGTGAATGTAGAGGAAGGTAGAATGTTAGATCAGAATCAGATGAAGCATGTTTAAAGTCAATCTATTGAGCTTCATTAGAACTATATTTCATACATATGATAGATGCAATTTTAATAGTTTAATCTAGGCTAGGAGCCACAACCTTTCTCCTATCTCTTTTCTTCTTTCAGTTGGCAGTGAGTCCACCTATAGTGAAGACTTTTGTAATATACTATAACTCGTTATAATATATTGTGAGCTAATCCTCATCGTGGTTTTTCCCATTTTGGGTTTTCCACGTAAAAATCTTGGTGTTCATGTGTTATGTGTTGTTGATTGAATGTTTCATGCTTTCTTTCATTACTACAATTGAATATGCTATGTAAGTTGGATGTTTAAATGTTTGAATGGTTTAAAATAATATTGATTCACCCCCTCTCAATATTCAAGTTGTTCAACATACCTCTCCCTCCATCCCTCCCTCCATCACTCCCTCCATACCTCCAAAATAAATTAACCCACTAGAAAAATAAAAACCTACACCAACACCATTTCCTTTCATTTTATCACCTTCCCTTTTTTTTTAACTAAAAGTTTGTGTCTTGGGTTTTATTATTCTTGTTAGCTCCTTGAAATATATATACTAATTCCAATAGATAAACCGCAAATAATTAAATCTAAGGATTAAGTTGATCTAGACAAAGGTACAAACCTATAATCAAATTGAGGATAATTAAGGACCAATTGATGAGATTGGGATGCCTCTTCTATTCTTTGTTCCCTACCAAGATTAGGAGGATGTTCCTAGAGACCTTTGTAGGATGAATGTAAACTAATTGGCCACATGGATTAACCAAACCCTATGCTTAAAGACTTTCCTAAGATACGTTGTCACTCCATATTTGTACATTTTTTAATCAAATTTCTAGACAAATTTTTATTATAAGGTAGAAAAACACATTAAATGATATATCATTGGATGGGTAAACTAGTTAATAATCCCTACACATAAAACCTTCATGAATCCATACTTCACCAGCAACTTTGAATACATAGTATAAATAAATCTCTCAATTTGACTAGTTGATGTAAGCTTTTACCAATGTTCAATAAAGATTTATAGTGTTGAGTTTATGCACATTGGTAAAGTATAATTAAAAAATATTTTCTAAAATATATGAATGAATGGTTTATCATTTTTACTTTGAATTTTGGATTAGTGCTAATTAACATGGATCAATACCTAATCCATTAATAACAAAGCTAAAACACAAGTTAACTATTGCAATAATAAGGAAATTCACAACTCTAGTTAACAACTCTAGTTAAAATACAAGTTAACCTTCATGAATCTATACTTCACCAGTAACTTTCAATGCATAGTATGAATAAATCCCTCAATTTGACTAGTTGTTGTAAGCTTACCAAAGTTCAATAAAGATTTATAGTGTTGAGTTTATGCAAATTGGTAAAGAATAATTAAAAAATATTTTCCAAAATATATGAATGAATGATTTATCATTTACTTTGAATTTTGGATTAGTGGTAATTAACATAGATCAATGTCTAATCCATTAATAACAAAGTTAAAACTCAAGTTAACTATTGCAATAACAAGGAAATTCACAAATCTAGTTAGATTTAATTTATTTTGTGTTGTCTTGTAAAGTTTGGATCCTCAAATAACCTTCTACCTAAAGCCACAACACATACATATTTATCCATTTCCTATCAAAATGTACCACATGCTAATTAGAAAGGACTTTATGCATTCCTTGAATGTCCAACTAACTATATCTTAGCACACATATAGTGAATATATACTTAGGGGTAAAAGCATAGAGTTGTGTCACACTTCCAATCAATAAAATAGTTTCTAGTGAAACCATTTCACCCAAAATAATTTTGGGAAAAAGAGTTTCATCCAAAACCACATGGCGTATATGTGACAAATATAGTTTCAAGTGAAACAATTTCACCCAAAATTATAAATTATTTTTTCTATCAAAAATTTAAATTACGGTTGAATTTATGTGTATGGTTTAAGGTGAAATAGTGTTTCAATCGAAACCCTTTTGACCAAAAATTCTATGTGGCTACCTATGAATTAGCTTAGCCCCTCTTTTGGGACAAATTAAAAAAAAATCAACTTCAATTTTCAATTTCTATAACTAGGAGTACTTTCATGAAAATTTGAAAATACCCTTTTCTAGAGCTTGGATGCTAGAATTTTAAAAAAATGATATTTTAATAGTTTTATTATGAATTTTGTTAAAATTTATTGCAAGTAGATTTTTATAATCAAACATGGGGCTGATTATAAATTAAAAAATATATTAAAACATATTTAATTTTTTTTTAAAATATAAGAGAGAATCTTGTCCAAAAGGGTATATATATATATTTTTAAATGATAAAAAAATAGACAAAAGTTAACATCTCATAAAACTATGACATTCTAGTAAAGTTTGACTTTAAAATGTTATTACAGAAAAAACATCATTGACTTTTTTTTCCATGCACTAGATATCAAAGTTAAGTATTTGGGAAAAAAAATTAAGAAAAATAAAAAATTATTTGCTATTTTTCGTGACATCCCATCAACATACTTTTTTCTAAAAATATTCATAATTCAAATTTTTCTCTTATATTTATAAAAATATATATCAAACCAATTTTATTTTTTAAATACAAGCATAAACTTGATCAAGAGTTCTACATTTCATTAGTTTGTGTCATTTTGAAATTCAAAACATTAAAGCCACTTTTATGTGGTCAAATTTGAAAATTTTCATTTATAAAAGTGAGACACAATTTTTCACTTTTACCCAAAGAGCCTATCAATTATCCATGAAACATTTAGTAAAACATAGAGACAAATTGCATACAAAATAGAAAGAATATTATATTAATTTACTAAACAAAAATATGGTTCCTTTGTAATAACTATACTTGAAATAAAACTCCACAGTGTTATCCTAGAGTTTCTATTTGAGCTCTTGCAACCTAATTAGAAATTTCTAATTATAAAGGTTGAGCCTAGTTTGGTCTAGAGGTTCGTGAAAGTTCTTGAAAACCTACAAAGACAAACCCATATAAAAACTAGAAGAGTGCAATTGATAACAAAATATAAATGTCTTGAATTGGACACAATGTTGACATCTAGCTAACTATGAACCCTCAATATACCTTTGCACATGAACATAAAATAATATGTCAATGAAACATTTATCCCAACACCTACCCAAATCTAAAGAAGAAAATAAAGATTCCCCCAAATAATCTTCTTTTAACATATGCCTTTATTTTTCCTTACATATAAATTTATCTATAACAAATAAACTTGTCCCTTCCAACAAAAAGTTACCTAACAATAAAATATATCCATGACTCTATAAAATATTCACTCAATGAAAGCTCATTCTTACAAAATAAATTCTCAACAAATTTTAAATTTGTATATAAAATATTTTTTCCCTTACAATCTTTATTCATCCATAAAATATTCTACCATATAATTTCTTCCACTCACAAATGATATCCACTTCACTTTAATATTCATGACCTCTTATTTCATTTTATAAGAATTGGTGTATTACCAATTATGACAGGGCCACCAAAATTCCTAAGGGTATAATTAAACTCTACTTGTATTTCATCTTGATGCATTAAGGTATAATATGATAATAGTAATATAGTTCCATATTATCATCCATATCACTTCATGTTAGACCTTGTGTTTATAACTGTAGGAGATGAGAGTAACACAACATACAACATACAACCTAAAATATTAAAAAAAAAAAAAGTTTTGTTTAAAAATAGAAACAAAGATTTATATTAATGCCTTGTGAAGAACAGAGTTGTTGATGCTCTTATAGTCATGCCTTTTTTCCTTCAAAATAGAGTTTTTTTCATTCTACAAAAACAAAGTATCATATTGTCTTTTTACAAAATAGAGCTATTCACGAGAAGCTTCTAGAATATGCCTTGAGGAAAGAAGAGTCTAGATACAATAAAGAAGAATGTAGAAGAAGATAGAAGCGGGAAGAAAGAAGAAGTAAATGCAGTGGTTGAGAAGAGGAAATGATGTGGTAGGGAAGATTAAAGAGCTAAGCTAGAAACCACGTACGCCAACACTCCCCCTTAATCTTCACTTCCATATATGTCTGCTATTCCAATTCCTTCCCGAAGATGCTCAAAAACATTCTTTGCAAGTGGCTTAGTAAAGATATCTACTAGTTGTTCTTCAGACCTACAAAACTCAAGATATATGTCACCATTGTCCACCAATTCTTGTATTAAATGATATCGTATAGCAATATGCTTGCTTTGTTTATGAAAAACATGATTTTTTAGATAAGGAAATTGCTGAATTATTATCACAATAAATTTCTATAGGTTCTTCTTTTGGATGTCTCAAATTTGAAAGTACTCTTCTCATCCATATTGCCTGGAAAGCTGTTGATGTGGCTGCAACATATTTTGCTTCAACTGATGAGAGTGTCACAGTTGGTTGTTTCTTTGATTCCCAAGAGATAGCACCCGATCCAAGATGAAAGATATACCTTGGAGTGCTTTTCTATCATCCATGCTACCTCCCCAGTTACTATCTGTATATCCAATCAGTTTGTAATCATCTGAAGATGTATACAAAATCCCAAAGCTCTTTGTTCCAGCTATATATCTTAAAATTCTTTTTCCAGCTTTCCAATGTGATTCCTTTGGTTTATCCATGAATTTAGAAATGAGACTAACCCCATACATGATATCTGGTCTTGTGGCGGTTAGATACATAAGGTTTCCAACTAATCTTTTGAATAAAGTTGCATCAACACTAGGACTTTGTCATCCTTGCTAAGTTTTAAGCCCAGTGCAATGGGTGTAGGAGATGGATTCACATTTTCCATCTTGAATCTCTTCAAAAAATCATTAGCATACTTTCTTTGACATATAAAAATGCCTTGATCATTTTGACTTACCTCTATACCAAGAAAATATCTCATGAGTCCCAAATCGGTCATATCAAATTCTCTTTCCATGGCTGCCTTGAATGAGTCAATTGACATGTTACCCGTGAATATAAAATCATCTACATACAAGCACACTATCAAGATCCTCCATCATTCACTTTGACATACAAAGTTGGTTCATTGCCACACTTGTTAAACCCATTGTTCACAAAATAATAATATATCCTATTGTACCAAGCTCTAGGAGCTTGTTTCAAACCATATAGTTCCTTTTTTAGTTTGTATACCTTACATTTCTTCTCCCAAAACTTCATAATCGGGCGGTTGTTTTATATACACTTCTTCTAAAATGTCATGATTTTCAAACTAAAAATTTCCTCTACAATAAAACCCTTTTCCTATAATTTTCTTCCTTGGTGGTTGCAACTTGAATTCCTCTTTCTTGACTTCGATTTGATATGAGATCCAATCTCTATGGTGGAAAAAACTACCAAATTATATGATCTTCCTTTTAATAGTGATTCCTCCTTGTCTTGGAAGAGCGCTTCACAGTCAACGAACTTTCTCTTACAACCCATAGTTTGCTTGGTTTAGGTTAACGACTTCTAGATACAGTTGCAAATCCTTTTGCTAGTTTCAAATGCCCTTTGGTTTTGTTTTTCCTCCAATATGTCATGGAATGGTGTCTTTGACTAGCTCCAACAAATTCTTCACAACTAGCACAATCACTAACCTGGCTTTGTAATTTCTTTTCCTAACACCTATTTCTGTTGCAAGCTTTGATACCAATTTGTAGGAGATGAGAGTAACACAACATACAACATGCAACCTAAAATATTTAAAAAATAGAATAGAGTTTTGTTTAAAAACAAAAACAAAGATTTATATTAATGTCTTGTGAAGAACAGAGCTGTCGATGCTCTTACAGTCATATCCTTTTTTCCTTCAAAACAAAGTTTTTTTCATTCTACAAAAACAAAGTATCATATTGTCTTTTTACAAAACAGAGCTATTCACGAGAAGCTTCCATAATACACCTTGAGGAAAGAAGAGTCTAGATACAATAAAAAAGAATGTAGAAGACGATAGAAGCAGGAAGAAAGAAGAAGTAAATACTGCGGTTGAGAAGATGAAATGATGTGGTAGGGAAGATTAAAGAGCTGAGCTGGAAACCATGTACGCCAACAATAACAACATACATTATATGTGCTAATGCTTCATAATAATGAGGCTCTTTGTACTTTAAAACATAAATTGAATGGAATGAAATTAATGGACTATATATCCTAGCATATAGGAGGGGTTAATAAAATAATGAGGGAAAAGTATTGAGTGGAGATGTTAGAGATGAATGTACTTATTAATATGAAGAGAGTGACACTAAGATAAGGGGTTGTCACATGGATTTTATTTGCATCTATGTTTTTTGTTAGGAGTGTGGAGAAAGAAATGATGTCATTTACATAAATTCACATTGTTATACAATAATTTTAAAAAAAAATAAAAATAAAGTTTTTTTATGATATTGATAAGAAATAGACATTACATTAACATATAATGATAGAAGACTGGAGAAATTAAAACCATCATGTTTTAAAATAGTTTTATAAATTTTTGATCAACATCATCATAGGTTTTCTCTAACATGTTTTATGAAGAGCTTTTTAGGAAAAAAAAAACAAAGACATTAAGACTTTAGTATTTTTTTCACAATTTTGATTAAATCCTACCACATGATACTTCAATCAATACATCTATAATATATGATTTTTTTAATTGTTTTCAACTCTCCCTATGACATTCTTAAATTTATCCTTAATATCTATTTAAATATGATAAATGTAAATTAGTGCTTCCACTATATAAAGTTATTTCTTACCTAAATATAGTTCATTAACATTTGAACACATTACTTGTCTATCTTGATCTATTGTCATTTGTTTCTAATAGTATGAGTGGATAAGATTCTAAAAATAATGTTTCTTTTTAGTCATGATAAGTTTTGTTTTTCTCCATCCTTTTCAAGTATTAAGATAAATCATTTTATTTTGTATCTCCTATTTGATAATTTTACATTGAAACATTATTTTTACCCTTCAACCATCATATTTTATTTTTCTATGAAATGAAAGAACAAACCACATCTATTCATTCACCCAACAAAATAAATCATATAGCAAGTGCTTCTTCTACATGCTTGGTTAAATATGATCATTGCCCAATCACATATTATTGTATCATCACTGCATTCATATTGCAAACACACTTTATATTGCTGCTTCTCTGTCCATTGGATATGCACTATGAAAATTCATTAGCATTTTAATTTGTTTAGATAATATATGGCTAGCACCACCTTTCTCTACTATTACATTTTAAAATGTTGACTCCCTAATGAGTATTTAGAGAACTATGCATTCAGAAGGAGCCACTTGTGTTTTACTTTTATGCATTTGAGTCATAGTATGGTACCATACAATAATATATTGGGTTGGAGAACTATCATGGTAGAAAAATCATTACTCACATTACATTCAATTTTTGCTGAGCTAGAAAGATGATATGCATAGGAATTTTTTATTTCAATTATTTTCTTGTTAATGCTAGGTGACACCATATTCGATGTGGTACATATAATTTATTTTTGAACTTTTCCCAACACATATAACATATGAACTAGCCTTTTGGGCCCACATCCCTTTTAATAACAAAGAGGACAGAATCAGATTTTGAAAAAACCATAGGGGAAAAACACACTATTTTTTTATTTTATCACTACTTTCCTTTCTAGGTAGCAAAGAGTATTTTAAATATCCATATATATAATTTGCTCAATGCTACTTGGGCCCACCATTATTTATTAAAATAATATAAAAAGTATTGTGTTTAAAAAGCATTGGATGGCTCATAAGCTATCGACAATTAGGGAAGGGGAGGCAGCCCACTCGTCTATGTGTGATAAGAAGAAAAAACAAAAAGAACTAAAAAAAAAAATTGTTTCAAACCTCAATGATTTGCTTGAAAATAGAAGCTCTAACAAATATTTTAATTGTATTGGGCCCAAAATTTTAGAGATAAAAATGAAATAATATTTATTTTTATTGAATCTGCAAGAAAAAACAAACAAACAAATTAAAAAATTTCACATAACTTCATCTTTCATAGTTGGTAAAGTCACCTCCCCTAATCATTCAATTATAGAGATATTTTTAGAATAATATTAAATTCATTTTAAATAATGAATAAAATAAATAAATTGGGTTTCATTGGGATGATCACTATGGACTCAAAATTTAATCTAAGAGATCCAAAATTCAAACTAGAGATGGATGAGATAACATCCAAACTTGTTTAAGAATTATAATTTTAATTTGTTACTTATAAGTCCAAACTTTTTACAAATAATAAATGTAATTGAAATTACATTTTGTGGTAAAAAATTATGATTGTTTCTTGAAATTAAAAGCCAAGTGCTTAGGATATGGTGATGTGAAGTTGATGCCAAGTCCTAGTTGTAGTGTTAGTTAATTAGGGTTAGATTAGGCTAAAACATTTTAATTTGCACTTATTATTTACATTGAATAGTATTTAAGTATTTCCCACCTTTTTCCTTCAATATATTCATTTAGCGACCTTAATAGTATTTCACTAGTTCTTTCTAATTTTCATATATTAATTTAGTTTTTATCTTCATTATGTGTGCATTAATTATAGATATAAATTATCTTTTCTTCTTTACCATGTATATTTCCTTTTGATCACTCAGAATACCCTTGTTCATGCCCCTAGTCATTCTTTTCATAGAGTCAAGCCGTGTTCTTCTAGAATCATTCCTCATCATAGGCCTTTCCTTACCTCACCTATGGTTAGTCTTCTCCTTTCTTCTATCACTTCTTATGATACTATGCCTTAATTTCTTTTTTAAGATAATTTTGACAAAGAGTCCCATCTTGACCACTAATACACATTAAAATTATCTCACAATTTCAAGAGGTCAAGAATGATTTGAACCACAAGGTTTTCTCATTCCCATATAATATTCTTGAATATCATTCTCACTAATCTGATAGGGGCTTGAACTCATGCAAAACATATTATTAATGCTCATTCCATATCCTCATATTTTTTACCTATTCAAACTACTTCCCATAATTCTACCTTTATTTACTGTATTATATTTCCTACCTCTATGTCTTCTTCACCATTATCATTTCTACCTCTTATGCTTTCCCTCCTATCTAACCTCTTCTTCAACCTAATACCCAAGCCTCCATTTTTTTGTGTATTCCTTTCCCTTCTTTTCCTAATGCCCTCTCCTTTTATTCCTCTTATTTTTTCACCTAATTATCATCTTACGCACATACCTTCTTACACCAATGTATTCATGGCCAATACTACTTATCCTCCCATGACTACTATGGCTGACTTTATTTCTATTCCTTTTCCTCATTATTCTTACCCACCTCCTCCATCTTACCCTATGTTGACATCTTCTCCATGGTTTCCTCCTTTACCATACCCCTCTTATCATTTTCTTCCACCTCCTTACTTTTAACCTTCATTTGACCCGTTTATGCTCCATGGGCTACACCACCTCCAATGTATCCAATAAAAGCTTGCTACTTTACTTAGGAATTCTAGATGGATAGCCATCACTCTTAATTGCAATACTCTATACAATGGTGTTCTATCTAATACCTTTCCTCCTAATTTTAGATCCCCTTAACTTCTTCTATATGATATAAAAGGAGATCCCACTACTCATGTTCATAATTTTTTCTCATTTATGTAATATTATGTTTATGATGCTCACATCCTTTCTAATTTATTTCACCATTTACTCAAAGAAGATGACCTTGAGTGGCTCTACTCTTTGCCCCATGTTTCCATGAGAACCTTTGAGATTATTAGCAAAGCCTTCATCAACCATTTTAAAATTTAAATAAACCTTCAAGTAAATTTTATTGATCTTATTCATCACAAAAAAGGGCCCCAAAAAAATATTAGTAACTTTGTCGTCTACTTATAGTTTATTGTAGCTAAAATAGACTACCACCTCCAAGACATAGAAATCTAATGAGTATTTACGGAAATCCTTATTTGATCTAATTTAGAGAAGATATTATTCAAAAAAGTATAAAACTTTCAGGGACATTCATGTAACCCTTAAATATTATGAGACACATATACAAGGTTAACACTTGGCTTCTATAAGGATATCTACCTCTACCACATTGAAAAACTCTAAGAAAAATTTAAAACCTTGTAATAAACATGTAGAAACTTAAAATCTACCTCTATATTCTAACTTAACACCATTGTATTTTTTATACCATCATTTAGACCACATCATTTATTTTCAGTTTATCTTTCCTCTACTAGTTAGTTAAAGAAATCATATTTAGTTAATTACTTAGACTAACCTTCTGCCACATCTAATCAAGTAAATAAATCAAGTTTATTTAATTAATTAGATTAACATCATACCCATATATCTTTCCATTTAATAAAATAGAAAATTCACCTCCCATTTCGTATTGTAAAAAATTATTACCCATTTAAATATTTTAAAAACGCCAAAGAAAATTCAATCTAGCTTTGCATCCTAACCATTCATCAAAGCCAACTAAATCGTAGTTATCTAAATAGACACCTATTTCTCACCAATCAAATAAAAATAGAAAATTTGAATCAACATTGTATCTCATCTATTCATTCAAGTCAATTAGTCATACCCCTCCATCTTGCCATCATATTATCTCTAATTTTTATTAAACAAAATATCAAAATCCTCTCAATCAATCTCAACCTCTATCCTGAGGAAAAATCTCAACCCTTCATTCCCTCAACCATATTTCTATAAATCCACCACAAGGTAAATCATCTAAGAATTAATCAATATCCTTGTGTATGTATATGCTACTACTTTGAGGATTCCGAGGATAACCAACATTTTCATCAAGCATCCAAGTGCATATCAAAGGTATCAAAGGTTTGCATTTGGTAAGAACTTGTTTTTCCATGGTGTTTGCATTCCTTCATTTTCTCTATCATAGGTATTAGCTATATTTAGTGTAGGATTTATGTTCCTTTGCATTTCTCCTTTTTTCCCTCAATATTTTTGTTTTTACGTTCTACTGTGCACCTAGTGGGATGTTTGTCTCTATCTAATTTTTATGATTGTAGATCATTTTGAATGTCATTTTAAATGTTTTTACACTTCTAGGCTATGTTATCTTTAGATAAATGCACTAGTTCTATATTTTAGTGTACCTATTAAATCTTCAACACATACATTTAATACACAACATATCCATTTTTTGTGTCTATAGTGGTCTTTTCCCTTGATTTTTTTAAGGTTTCCTTACTAGCTTTGGTCTCGCAAAAGTATTTGGGTTCATTCCAACTCTACGAGGGTTATCTATTAACTTGGGTTATTTTTAGGTGCTTGGTTAGCTAGGGTTGTGTGAATTCTTGTTCTCTAACTAGGGTTTTGGAATAAAATTTTCACTAACTAGGTGATTGTAGGAATTGTATTTCTAATTGTTGTCTTGCATGAAATTTTATGTCTAACTAGTGTTTTACAAGTTTTTTTTTTGGTTTTATGAACTTTTATGTCTAACTAGTGTTTTACATGTTTTTTTTTGGTTTTACAAGGTCATCCTACTAATATGTGGGTGTTGGCATATGTATTTAATATTATATATGTGTGTTTAATAAGTGTATATTATACCTTTCAACATATTTATTTACTAAATCATTTTCTATAGGTTAGTATATCAACAAAATATTTAATGTAACTATCTAATTTTTAGCACATCCAAAAACCCCAAGATGTTTTTGTTGGCAACTATTTTTCTCTATTTTGGTAATATCTATTTAATTTTTTGCAATACCTATATGTATTTCAATTTACTCATCCTATTATGTCATTTTTAAGTTTTATCTTGGCCTACTAATCTCTAATCCACTAGGTCTAATATGTTGGAGAAGCCAAGATCTAAAAGCACGATCTAATGATATCTTCCACTAGTGAAAAAATGAGCATAAAATCATGTCTACCATATAATATGAGAGTTTTTAAGAATGTGTACAATGAGTGCCTTGCATATATAGCAAAGGTAGAGGAGGTAGGAAGGTAGGACTGAATGATTGACTACCCCTCAAAATCTATAACAGTTTAAGCTCAAATAATAAGTTTTTGAGCATGTGGCAAGTGTGCATGAAATAGGTGTCTCAAGAGGTGAGTAAAACTGTCTCAATCACATGAAGTGAAACAAAAAAAATAAAAAAAATTCCATAAGTGGAGACTTAACTAGTTTGAATGGGTCAACCTAGAAAGGGTGATTTTCTAACTAGGTATGAAATGACCCTATTTACACTAGCATAATCTAAAATTTTCTTGTTGTTCTAACCCTTTATGTGTAAAAATGGTATATTCAAGGAAAAATATTACAAAAAATTAAATAGTGGTGTTGTAGGTTCATTTTTTCAGATATTATATTTTCAAATTAATTTCACTAACATTTATTTTTTATGAAGGGGGAATTAACTCATTTTTTGTGTTTATGTTACTCTCCTCTTACATCTTAGGATGATATTGAGGATTAAAACCAATAATATTTCTTGTATTTTATGTTTTTGACTTGGTTGTGTATGTTATCCTCTTATGCCACAATGCAATCTTGAAGATCAATAGCAATCTCTTCACTCGTGTCACCCAAGGACCTTGAGTATCATCTTTCCTCACATTTTTTAGTGATATTGAAAATAAAAAGCATGTATTCTTTTTATTTTCCATATTCACAAGGGTCAATAATGACCTTTGTAGTAACATCCAAGAATAAAGTGAAACCCAATGCTCTAGTGGGGTACACAAATTCCAAGGAGGAGCTATCTTTTTAGGATAAGATAAAATTTATATTATAGTTTTTCAAATTAAGGATGTAGGTTACTCTCTTTGATCAAGACATTACACAACATCCTTTTCACATACAATTGGTACTTATGTGTAACTTTAGGTATATCAAGGACTCCATAGTAACCATTGTCTAACCTAGCATAAGAAATATTTTGGTTGTTTGTCACATATGATGCATCAATAATTGGTTAGCCCTAGGAAGTTATTTATACCATACTTTTATAAAAATAATAGTACGTTATAGGTATGGGCCTAATCACTTGTATTTAATGCTCTAATATATTGGTCCAACACTATTTACAACCAATTTGAGTATATGTGTGATCTCACAAGCCAAACAATCTTACTTGACTAGCATAGCTTATTTTTATGTATTCATTATCTTCCCTTATCCTCTTGTGCAAAAATTATGCAAAACTCAAACCAAAACTAGTGAAATCTAATATATTCAAAACAAGAGCCATGGTCCTTTTTTTTATTAGTTCATTAACCAATATAAAAACCCATTTGAAAAGAATAATGATGATAACCTTGTGAACCAATAAAAATATCACAATGATTAGAATCTTTTGGATTAAGAAGAATATCATAATAAACACAATGATTTTATTAACACCAAACAAATTTGTGCCTTACTAGATCACTTCCTACTTCAAAAAAGGATTCCATGGTTAGCTACCTCATAAGACTATGAGTTAGGATTCCCCTAAGTTACAACCTTGAGTTCTTATGTAAAATATACCTTTCAAACCAAGAGTCAAGAAAAACTAATTATAATCCATCAACTTATATAAATTGTAATCCATCAAACATTATAGATCACAATTCATCAACTAATGAATCTCCTAACCATGTGTCCACCCTCATCAATAAGAAACCATTATAGCATAAGAGGTTCATTTATTTCAAAGCCAAGATATGCTTGACCAACCCCAAAACTTAACAAGAAATTATCTACCTTATCCTCCTTCATAATTCCATCACCCAAATATTCACAAATCTAAGAAAAAAATATAATTTATCCAATCAACCTAATCCATCAAATAAACCTATCTTATCTTTGAAGGATGTCATCCAAGGGATACTAGCAAGTAATCATAATTGAAAGTAGAAATTTGAGGATTTGTTCCATACCCATTCTCAAGAAGTATCATTCTTTCACAAGCACGAAAAATGTCATTAATGGTAGAGTTACTAATTCTAAGAACATATAGGTTATCCAAAATCCTCCTAGTATTACTATTCCCATAATTCAACCCACACAAGAAACTAAATAAAGTTAATCCACTTTTGTCATGTGAACCATACAATTTATGGGAGATTCTATTTTTTGTTGAAATCAAATATTTTTAGAAAATATAATGATTTAAGCCTTAAAAATTTCCATTTAAAGCATTCCCATTGAAGAGGGTTTGATCAAACTACCTTAGATCAAACCCCCTTGGATAGAACCCTGCTAGTTTTAAACCATACCTATAATGGAGTCTCCTTTACACCTATCAAAATGTTGATAAAAAACCACTTTTGATTTACCTCTTGGAGGATCAAATGAATTCATTTAAAATTTATTTTTTGTAAGTATGTATTCCTTATTATTAGCTTCCCAAAAAGTATAATTTTAAATAAATTTAATTTTATTATTATATTTATTTTTTATTTCTTGTGCATGTAGGTTTTTCATCGAAAATCAAGCTCTTTGTTATCCACGTGGAAAAATAGAAGATTATCAAAAAAAAAATTGAAAAATATTAGAGCACCAAATATTGAAGTCCTTGATCCAATAGAAAAAAAAAATGAATTTTGATATATACAAAAAAGTTATGTGTTATACAGTCCACCTATGTTTGAATTGTAATTGGTTTGACTTTGAAACTTGATTAAGGAAAAAATATTCAATAAAACACTATGAAACCAATTGGAAGCACTAGATATCATAGTTACAAATCTAAATTAAAAAAAAAAATTTTATCCTTCATGGAAAAAAGTTATGTGTTATACGGTGTCACTCCTTAAAATGGTGTTTACAAAAAAAAGTTTTCAAAGGAGATGGAAAAAGAAGTGCAATCATTCCAAAATTTTGAAAAATATATTTAGAATCTACAGACAAAATTTCTCAAATCACTAGTTTGCATCATCTTCAAATTCCTCACGGTTTAGTCGCTATAGGTGCCTGAAAGTGAAGATTTAGTTAGAAAAAATCATTTCAGTGTCCAATTTGGCCAAAAATTGTAAACCAGTATTGTGGGATCACCAAGCATAAAATTTAATTATATTCCACTCATTGATGCTTGAAGCTCAAGAACAAAGTTCAAGACCTAACAAATAGATAATACACTAAAATTGAAGATAGTACATTTACAATGAACGTATCTAAATCATAAACTCATAATTTGGGATTAATATTAAATTCCTTTTCCAAGGCATGATCAAACTCGTCTATAAAAAAATCAAGGTCAAAGCACCCACACTAATATCATCCTAGCACTAAAAATCCTATCAAATTGGTCAAACCACCTTTTTCTAGTTTGGTCTTCTTCTAGATGAATAAATTGAAAGTTCCAATGGCTCTTGACTATCTAATGATGGATTCACACCTTACTTTGAAATTAACAAGTATCTCATCAAAAATCAAATATGACAAATCATGAAATATCAAGGAATAGGATTAGGCCTTTATGACTATGGAATCTTAAAACCCATACATGTTTATGCAAATCAAATATTTTAGGTCATTTTCTTCAACTATCTTAATGAACATTTTAAGGATGTGTAATTACCATGCATTTGTTTACATTGGGATGCTTATGATGAGTCGGTTATTTTAACTATGTATCATTAGATGTATAATGCATTCTTGTGCATGTTGCATAGAGTAGTTATTATACTCTATTGGTGTGTTAGCTTCATTATTTTCATTTATAGATATGGTTATGAATATTATATATTTAGTGGTATGTTTGTCATATGAGATGTATTTAATATATTTCATGTGTTTAGATTACCCACATGTTTAGATATTGTGCTCTTTTACATGTTAGGTGTGACTATATATATTGCTTACATGAGATACATGCATGAAAATGTGTAAATTTTCTTTTGGGGGACTTGATGTATGGGTGTTACCACAATAGTGTGTTTCATTTATGGAACATCCTGATTGTTTCCGAAAATCACATATTTTTTAGAAAATTTAATGATTTAATCCTTGAAGGGTTCCATCTAAAGGGTTGTAATTGAATAGGATTAGATTAGACCCACTTGGATAGAACCCACACCTATCAAAATATTGATAAAACCCTTTTGATTTACATTTTGGGGGATCAAATGAAGTCATTAGAAATTTCATTTTGTAAGTATGTAGCCCATATAAAAGATTTCCAAAAATTATATTTTTTATTATAGTTAATTTTATTATTATATTTATTTTTTATTTCTTGTGAATGTAGGTTTTTCATCGAACATCAAGCTCTTTGTTTCGTGCATATGTGAAAAAATCTAGAAAAATAGAGAAAAAAATTGAAAAAATATTTGTGCACTAGATATTGATGTCCTTATTTCAACAAAGAAAAAAATAGATATATACAAAAATATTTATGTGATATGGAAAAAGCCTATGTATAAATTATAATTAATCTTTCTTTAAAATTAATAAAAAATATATATATAACAAAAATTATGTACACACTAGATATTAGTGTTACCAATCTATGTTTAAGAATTTATAATTTAATTATTTTTTGTAAAATAAGTTGTGATATGGAATAAATATCACTTTTTTAAAATGTTGTTAACTATAAAAAATAAGTTATTAAATCTTACGTAAAAAAATCACAAATCATATTTTATTTTATTTTTTTAAATAAATTTACGATCTACATAAAAAAATCTCAAAATTCACTATTTCACATCATCTTCAAATTCCTAATTGTTTTGTTGTTATGGTTTTTTTATTAGGAAAAGTAGGTTTTGAAGGGGCCACAAAACCCTTTACAATGGAGAAAAGCAACTAAAAAGAAAGAAACAGTAAAACCTGCAGCCCACAAAAATCAAAATGTTGACAAAAGATAAAGCAAGAGAACCTATCAACAACCCTATAGCAAAACATCAGCACTAAGGTTGAACAAAAAAAAAATCATCAAAAAACTACATCATTTTATCAAGAACATTAGTCGAGTCTATATTTTCAGCAATGACCCTGTCGTGCATCTCGGCCACATCCTGGAGATCCTCAAATGTAATGGCTGCCCTTTTCTTTGTCTTGCTCCCCGTTCGCAAGAAAGGACCAGCCTCCAAATTCTTCACCTCGTTAGGACCATTATCCTCAATTTTATCCTCCATGTTCATGTGGTTAACCTCGGCAATGGTTGCCTCATGTTCGTCCAAATCCAAAGATTGGCTAGTCCACTTAATAGCTTTATCATTTAAAACTGGTGGACCCTTAGCGCTAGTTTTCAGAGATTGATTACTGATTCAAACAACAGTCTGCAAATCATTATTGATCTTGCTAATTCTTTCCTCCATATTCACAATCTGCTCCTCATTGAACCTTTGAACAACAATTTCCAGAGTGGTCAACCTTTCCTCATGTCTTTTACCAAGTCTATGTCTTTTGCCAGTTTTGTTATGGTTGATAGAAAGTGAAAAACTAATTAAAAACAATGATTTCAATGTCCCGCTTTGGTCAAAAAGTGGGACACACTATTTTATGTTGACTTGTATTTAATTATATTTTCTATACTTGAGATATATGTTTTATTATTTATATGGCATAGTTATACATGTAGTTATTTTAATGATCATAGTATATTGTATTTTCATTGATTATCCTAATTCTATAATTATATGATATTGTACCATATTGGGTGTTTTTACATTGCTTTGGCTATTATGTGTGTGTGTGGAGTAGGTATGCTTCATGTGTGAACTGAGTTTGTAGGTATAGGGTTATTCCCCCTTTAGTATGCAAGTCTAGGTTATTTAATCAATGGTGGTTATATTGGAGATGCCACTTTGGGTTGATGTGTATGGTAGTCACTATCACACTTAGTTTGAATATGAGATAAGTTGTAGTGCCCCTCCAGTTGCGACACTCGGTTTTTAGTTTGATTCAGCTTGATAGATAGAGGCTTTAGTATATTATGATACTATGTTGTTTTTACACTCTGTGGATGATACATTTGACATTCTGGTTATTTGGTTGTGTTTGTGAGATGATATTGTGATGGATACATACGTGATATGGATTATGTTGCTTATGAGTTTTTTATGCGGTTATTATATTGAAATGGTTGTTTATGATATATGTTGCTCGTCAGTTTCGATGAAGAAGACAATGTAGCATTACTCATTCATGAGTACCCTGCTACGTTGTGATTCTTCTTCACGGTGTGTTTTCAGATATAAGTTTATATGTTTTTAACAGTCATGTTTCATGTAGATACAGGTACCGGGTAACGGCTCCACCTACTTGTCAGGTCTGAGTGTACCCTAATCCAATGAAATTATGTTGATCTAGAGGTAGTGACAGGTCCTTATTGAACTAACGTTCTTCATTGAATGAGTACATATTTGTTACCCTTTCTTGTTGTCTAGTCTATTTTTGTGGTGTCGTATTTGTCTGTATGGTTTTGTTTGGGAATTCACCAATTATAGTTAAATGAGAAATTATTTTTAATATTAGTTTAAATGTTTATGTTTATATTTATAATTTAATTTATTAATTTAAATTAAATAAGTTATTTTTTTAAAAGGTGAAAGTTAACTTTTGCAAAAGCATTTAATTAATATAAATTGTTGATTTACTTGTGCAAATAAGATTTATGTGGAAATAGATATTTAAAAGAGAAGATGTTTTCAACATGTTATGAATCTTTGATTTGGAGTTGAAAATCTAATTTGATATTAAAAGGGTAAGTTAGAATTGATTGATCAATTTTGAATGCATATTGGTCTATAAGTTAAATTTTAGAATTGAGAGTTAATTAAATGCATTGAAAGTTTTGGGGGTTGCAATTTTTGATGCACGGGAATAATCTAGAAGAACTTTCACGGCAGCAGTTTTAAGATTATTTTACACGGCAGTTACTCTGAAAATATTTTATCTTAGAATTGGTTTGCAAGCATTACATTGAAGCTGGATTGTTTTGAATTTCTTCATCAAGATCTGGTGAATTTAAGCAGAATTGAAAGAAGCTTGAACAAAATTTATTCCCAGCCAGCCATCAAGCTTTTAACAGGTTTTTCTTCTTTAGTTTTAATTCTTGTGCTGAATTTTGAGGATTTGATGTTGAATTTTGCTGTTCTATAAAGAAATTGTTTTTCTGAACCTACATAAACAATAAAGAAACAAATTAGAAGAGAATTTAAATTTTAAAGTAGAAAAAAAAAAAAAAACGTAATCTGTAAATGCTCAATTCCAAATCTGAATTTTTTAGAATGGCTGTAAAAATGAGTTTGCAAATATTTATTTGGAAATACATTTCCAGTTTGTTACTTTGTAATATGAAAGATTTATTTCTCTGTTTTTTTAAAAGATCTGTCTCTTCCATTTGATTCTTTAATTGTAATCATCTTGTTTTTAGATTTGATTTGTCTATATCTGGGTATATTTAGCAACATACAATCAGATATAAATTTGGTGATATATAATTCGATATTCTCTCCTACGTTTTAAATGTATACTTGTGCATGTCACATATTATTTATTCTGTAAGTTAGACAGTTGGAGTGTATATCTGATTTGGTAATGATCTCTTTATACTGCATAAATATAGTTGCTTTTTACAATGGTGCTCTCCATGGCGTATTGATTTGTTGGTCTCTATATGAGTTATTGGCACTCACCTTAGTTGAGATTGCATGGAGTAATAATTCCTATCCTTTGTTGAGTATTCCTTATTTAAAGATAGCGGCCCTCTAGTTTGTTATAGAATCCTATGTAATTCGATTTTCTTTTGAAGAGAATATAATTCATCTGTTGTATCCTTAAGGATTTCGTTTTGTCATTTTGAAGCTTCAAGTCTTTTTGACTTAGCCACCTTCCACTTTGCAACTTTACCAAGATAATTGAGAACAATGTATTTGAGTCACCCCCTCCTTAAACCATACGGTTTACACTATTACTAATTTTTTTGTCGCTTCCTGAGCATGTGCACAATTTGCTTGATTTAGGAGTTTGTTATTTTTACTTTGTCTCTGTTTCTAGTCCAACAATCTCATGTAGCTTGCATCGGAGAATTAACTTGTTTATCTAAATATGGCCAAAATACTCTCTTGGTCATTTTTTTATTTTATTTTATTTTATTAATGGATTAGTCGACTTAGTTATGGATAACTAATTCTATTTTTTTTAAACTGGTAAACTTCATTGGAGAAGTCGAGGTTTTTTGTATTATAGTGATAAATTTTGTAGGTTGAATAAGGGACATTGTGAAAATTTATACCATACGCTACAACCTTATGTTTATATCTTGATCCTCGAAGGACAAGTTTAGCTTACGTATTTGATATTCTTCCTCTGTTACTGTCTTTGAAATTAATGTATGCTGGGATATTTCTTGTTATAAGTTAACGCCATGTTTGGTTCCCATCTTTACTCTTCGTAGAACCCTGACTACAGCCGCTTCATCCTATTGTTGTTGATAAAGTAGTTGTTTTTCAGATTGTGCACTTTCTAAACTCCCTATATTTTGAGTTTTTCAACTAACTGCATGCGCACAATCCTCTTTTATCCTGTCTTGAGTATTGTTTACTCTATTTCTGACTTATGTATGTAAGTTGGTGTTTGTCTTGCATGGCGTGGTTTATTTTGTATAGTTCATGTGCGATTGGAAACATATAGTTTATGTTAGTGTGATCTTTTAGAACTTCAAGATTAACTATTGATATCCTCCATGACTAGTGCGCAAATTATTTTGTTATTGATTTGTTTAAACTTCTGATTTGCATGATATTTATATAACAAATTTGTTAGTGGAAACTTTTCATTTGCTAACAGATTTATATGTATATGCAATTATATTACAAAATAGAAAGTTTTAGATTATCTTATTTTTAGATAAAATTTAAAACATTTATTATGTCCAATATATTGTATAACATATATCCCCAACTCTTTATTTTAAGAATTAGATAGTATGAATTAAGTTGGTAAGGATAAAATAGTAGTCATGTAAATTGAGTAACACATTATTTCTCTTCAAAGGTTAGGAAAGATTAATTATGACATAGGCATACGTTGTTTATGCTTTGGTGTTCTATTATTATGAATTATTTAAAATATAGCCGTCCATGATTTATTGTTGCCTTTGTGGTATTTGGGAAATATTTTAGTCTTGATATAGACTAGAGGAGAATATTCTTGGCTTTGCCTTAATATCTTATGGCTATCCCTCGTCTTTTGTTGCTATGTCATGTTTTAGGAAGAGTGGCTTGCGGTAGGGGCCGAAACCCTAAATTGTTGTCAGGGTAACCTATCGTAGGTTTAGTAATCTAGTGGAAACCTAACTAATATACTAGGGGTTGGGTAGAATTAAACGTTAACTCAGATAAAAATATGCCTCGCCTATTTTCTTAATGCTCGTTTAGATTGAGAAAAGGTTGAGAAGGCCTAGAATGGCTAGTCACCTATCTTGTCTTCTTGGAAGATGGAACGACTCCACACCAGTTTGCTTAGGGGTCAAGAATCGGTAGAGACTGCCAGGGTAACTCTTGGAGAGGGTCGGTAGTCTAGGAAGATTCACCAAGGTAACCTATCCCGACTGTGTGATGACACTCTTTTTCTATTACATGAATGTGATCCTTTGCATTGAGTTATCTTTAGTTGTGTTTTGTCATTGGGAGTTTGTTCGTTATGTTTTGATATCGTTATGTCGTGATGTGAATGTAAGCCATGTAAATGTAATGTTATTTCTTCTTGTTTGTGGACCTGTCATTATCTCCTAGCACAGAGGGAGTCGACCTTCGGGTTTCACGTGGTTGGGAGGAAACTGTGTTGTACCTTGGATATTCATGTAGATGATGTTATACTTACAATTGGTTCCTGATACTTCATTGTTTGTGACAGTGGATACAATACATGTTCGTGAACATGAATGTTATTTATGATGTGATCACTATCCTCTATGTATATTTACCTCATGTATATGAGTGTACTCATTGTATCATCATTTTGATGTATTGAGATTTAATAAAAATCTCACATGATGTAATTTGGATATATTTGTAACCTGATTATATAAAGTCAAGAGAACTGGTTCATTCTTAGATTTAAATTGTATTTATGTTTTATGTTATATTGCATTGATCTTATACATGTAACGTCGTCTTGGAATCCTTATGACAATTATGTAAACAAATGACATCTAAAAAATAAAATTATTCGGTTAATTTATTCTTTACACTTTATTTTAATGGAAACCATGGCAGGGCATTACATAAGTGTTATTTTCCCTTATGGTTTTGGATCAAAATTGATGGTGATTTAGTCATTTACATGTTGTAGAGAAACCTTAAAAGTGTGATTTCAATTATGATTATTTGTTTCTCCATTTGCATGCAATTATATTTTTAATGTTAAATCTTTGTGTGTTAATGATAGTTAATTCATTAGGAATCGATAAATTTGGGAAAGAGAAGAAAAGGAAAAGTGTTAAGTTAAATGCATCAAAAAAGTACTTGGGTATGTGCAAGATCATCATGGAAAAAATAGGCCCTTAAGTGGCGAAAAAATCAGAAAAATCAAAGTTAGGCAACTTGATGTAAAAATTTGAATAAGTTATCTATATTATTTCAAAAATATGTAAGAATAGAATTTGTAGAAAATTGAATGTAGTTTCTAAACTACTAGGTTTTTTTTTTTAAATCTATTTGGTGAAAATTTGAAATTTAAGTAGCACTTAAATTTTAGGAGAAAATAAGAAGTAGGTGTCTATCTAACCACCCTAACCACAATAAAATGATAATATTTTAGATATAAGTAGAGGACTCATGTCCCGATGTGATGCATTTTTTTTGTAATTTTTTTCCAAGTAAATAATTAATTATGAATTTTTTATTACAACTTTTAAAAAATATGAAAAACTTGTATGCCTGACCACCTTAACTTGGTCAAAACTTCATGAAATTTAATTTATTTTTTTAATCCTATAGTATTCAAAACTTATAATGTGACGCATGTTTTAGATTCAAAAAATGTGATACCACTTGAAAGCTATAGATATTTTTCAATCAGCCTATCAATCAGAACTTTAGTCATAATTCAAATAGAAAATGAATAATAATTATTTATTAAATTCAAAGTAAAGCATAATTTATATTGGTGGAAAGCTAAGAATCTCTCTAAAAACCTTTTTTCGTTTCATCAATTTTGGGTTAAAAAAAAGTCATCAGCCACATACCCTACACATACCCATCATATCGCCACTTTTTGGCCCATCATGATCCTGCATATACCAACTTAAACTATTGTAATTACTTAATTATCATTGAAAATTATTTCATTATTTGAGAAAGTTATTTAAAATATTAAAATTTTTGGGAAAGAGTTAATTTGAATTACTTCAAATATATTTGGAAAACGGATAATAACATAAGCATTTCAAGTCACTTAAAAAAATATAAATTGTTAAAATAAAAATAATAAAATAGAAAATAAAATGAAAATAGAAATAGAAAAGAAAAAGGGAGTTAAAAGAAAAGGTAAGAAGGCATTTTTACTATTCTCATTTTTAGCAAATATTTCTCTCTCAAACCCTCTTCCTCTAAAAATTAAAATTTAGGTGAAATTAATAGTGGATTCCATTACTAGAGTTTGGAATTGGATTTCCAAGGAAGGATTGAAGGTGTGTTTGTTTTGTAATTGGATTACATTCCCAATTTTAGAGAAAAATTGATTTTTTGGAATCTTCAACTTCTAATGTAAATCCCTTAATTTTCTTTGTTTTTGATAAAGTAAGTTGCATTTACAAGGTGTAGTACCCTTTACACACAGAGCCCAAAAGGCCAAAAAGAGACCAAGTCCAAAGTTACAACATTAAGCCCAAAGCAGAAACAATAGAAGAAACCAAAAAACCAAACGGACACAACAGACCGACAACAAAGAAAAGACCCACACCCACAAAACACAGACCCAACCACTAATTGGCTAATCTCTCTCACTTCTCAGTGAGAAGATTCAATACATCATCACCAACCCATTTGGTTCCCTCACCTTTAGTCTTCTTCTCCACTTCCTCTTTGAGTACCTCAGAGAGAGTGACAACATACCTGTGGATGATTTTTATCGTAAAGTGCATCAGCCGAGTAAACTTTTGTTCAAGTTTGTCTAGAACCCAGGCCTATAGTTTGTTGAAATCCTCATCATTATCATTTTCTCCCTTAATCACCACCTCCTCCCTACCCATGTGATCCAATGATTGAGTGGTAGAATCCTCATTGATCATTTTGTTCAATTCCAAGAAGTGGTTGGGGCCTTTGAAAAAATCCTCCATTTCCTCAACAGTGACTGAGGCCTTTGACAAATTTTGTTTAATTTTCTTTGTTTAGAAGCTTCTTTAAATTATGTTTTTCATGCTCACCCTTGTGGTATCATATGATCTCTATTATAGAGTGAGTTCCATAATTTTTTGTTGATTTGAATTATTATTTAATTTTTTTAAATATCCATTTTAATCCATGGTTATAGCAAATTGTTATTCCCAACTTGAGAGAATATATTATGATGAGATTTTCTCCCTAGTAGAAAAGCTAACATTCATTCAATTTTTATTATCTCTTGATACATCATATGATATTGAGGTTAAGCAGATGGATGTGAAGACAATATTCCTTCATAGTGATTTGGAGGAAGAGATTTATATGACATAACCAAAGAACTACATTAAGAAAGGTAAAGAACATTTTGTAAGTTAAAGAAATCTTTGTATGGCCTTAAGCAATCTCCTAGGATGTGGTACCAAAAAAAATAATTTTTTGGTGTTAAGTTTAGGATTTCTAAGATCCAAATTGAATCATTGAATCATTGCATGTACTATTAGTTGGATAGTGATTTTATTCTTATTATTGCATAAGATGTTGATGATATGTTATTTTTTTATAATGAGAAAGGTTCAATTTATGATTTGAAGTGTTAGATTTCAAATTAGTTTGAGATGAAGAGCATAGAGTCAACCAATTACATCTCAGGGATAAAGATGAAAAGAGATAGAGTGAACAAAAATAATTGGTTGGTCCAAAGTAAGTATGTTAACTTAGTGCTGGAGAGGTTTAACATGACAGATTATAGGTCATTGTGTGTTCTTATTATGATGGGGACAAATTTATCTATTGAGTAGTGTCTAGTTTCTCCAAGTGATATGGGGGATATGAATAGAGTACCTTATGCTAGTGGAATTAGGACTTTTATGTATTCTATGATTTGTACAAGACCAAAAATTTCCCAAGTAGATAGATTCATTAGCTAATTTATGGCTAAACTTAGATGAGTACATTAGTCCATACAATAAAGAGGGTCTTTAGGTATATGTGTAATACCTATAATCATTTCTTATGCTATCATGGTTATCCTATAGGGTGATATCCAATTTTTATTCATGGATTTATGGATTCAAATTGGGTTGGAGATATTGACAATTGAAGATCCACCAATGGATATATTTTTACTATGGTCATATATCCGCTATAGAAGTTGAGTACATGGAAGCAACTCACACTTGTAAGGAAGCCATTTTTTAAGGAAATTATGTCCATATGTTGGGCTAGAGGCAAGAGCCATTATAGTTCATTTTGATAGTCAAAGTGTCACATGTCTCACGAAGAACACAACATTTTATGTGAGGAAAAAGTATATTGAGGTCTGCTACTATTTTTTGAGATATGGTAGAGGATGGGGGGGTGGTGCTATAAAGATTTTGACACTTTGAATAATGCTGCAAATGCACTTATGAAGCCAATGAGCACAAAAAAGTAGGTGGTGTTATAAATTTATGGACCTCCCAACCCCTAGAAATTATATAATTCTGTTGATAATTTCTTTTCTCTTGCAAGGTGTTTGAAAAATGGGAGAATTTTGAGAAAGTATTTCAACCTTTCTCCTGATGTTAAGATTACAAAAAGTGCATTTTTTTATATAAAATTTTAAAAAAACTCAATTTCTAGGCTATAGAATTGATTTTTGTCCAAAATAAATATTTCACATTCTTCGGTACCACCTATTAGGGTGCATGTTGTGTAGATATATTTGAGATATTTAGTTGAAAAGGGGGCTCAATTATCCCAACAAATCAAAAGTTATGGCCTCTAGAAGTTTGCATATAGAAAATATAAAAAGTTATTGGACACATAAAATCGTTGTAAAGGGGAATTACACTAGTTGACAAAATTATGATACATGTTATGACACATCATAAGACACCTTTAATTAAGGATAAATTTGGGCAACACTTTTTGGGTGCTTTTACCTTATGATTTTCTAGTTACTATTTGATGGTTTCATGTATTGTATTTCATATATTTAGGTGTTTGAGATTAAGTTTGTGCATGAGTTTTGTAGATATTATTAAGTTGTAAGAAATCCTCTAGGTTTGTGATACTCTTGTGAAGGATTTTTCTATAAGTGTATTGTAACTATGGTTTACTAAATAATACATTGAGCTTCTTTGGAGTTTGAGGGTTTTCTCCCAAAAGGGTTTTCCTCACGTACATATGTTTTATGATATATTATATATTTTAAATTTTTAAATGTATTTATGATTTTTATAATCGTTAAAAGATTGAAATTTGAACAACACTCTCATAATATTAGTGTAGTCCTAAAGTATTTTGTGTACCTTACTTCCTTTCATTAAATAGTGATTCCATGTATGCATGTATCTAGAAAATAATCACCTCCTTATTTATTTGGCACCAATGGTATGGACACAATTTTAGAGTCTTTAAAAATTTATTTTTCAAATTTGAAGAAATAATTTACAAGATTGAAAGCTCAATCTCTAAATATTTATACCTAATTTAATTATTTGAAGAAAAATATTTTTTTGAACTAGGAAAATGAAATCTTCAAGAAGTAGTCCTTAAATCCCCCTCCTACTGATAAGCCTAATTTGGCCACAAATATGGCTTGTTGGTCTCTGCTTACATCTACAATAGTAAAAATAAATTTTGATCAAGCCTCTGAGGGTAACCCTAGAAATTTTGGTACAAGTTGCATGATTAGAGAGAGCTATGACAAGTTGCTAGCAACTAAATTTAATAAACTATCAATTAGAAACATAGAATTATCGAAGCATATCCCTTGCTTATAAGGATAGAAATGGTCAAAAAAGAAAATTCTATGGATATTTATATTGAGGGAGATTCAAAGATCATATAAATGTAATAAATAATAGAAAGGCTTCCAACTCAAGACTTCTTTATATTTTTCACTTTATATGGAGTGAATTAGATATCTTTGAAAATTATGTCTACAATCACTACTACAAAGAAGCAAATAAGTTGGTTGATTCTCTTGCAGACTTGGTAATTGACCAAGTCAAAGATACATGTTTTTTAACTCCAATATCTACTTCTAAGAATTATAATTTAGTCAAAATATCTCCATAAGGAATTTTCAAAATTTAATCCTTAGACCTTACCATTTGATAATATAATCTTATTTAATGTCCTTCTATCTTCAATGAATGACTATCTTTCTATGAGATGGGATACATAAATTACACATACTGAAAGAATAAAAACTATAATTTTTTTATTCTCTCATCTCATGTTCTCCAAGCAGATGTATTAGTTGTTGATTTGATCTCAGTTCATTATAAATCTATTAGAAGGCCTATTGAAAATCAGTAGATCTCCACTACATCGTCACTTCCTATGTACATAGATCATTGTGGGTGTGATTAAGAGATGGATTTAATTTGTTTCATCAAATATTTTTGGCTATTTTTATAACATCACTTAAATTCCCCTCCTTAGTTTTTAATTGTTGTAGTTTCTTGGTATTTTTTCTATTTGCAAGATTCATATTACATTAGCTCATCTTAAACAAAAGGATCTTTATACAACCATAGAAATGTGAATTTCTAGAATTAGGACTCTACGACTCTAACAATATTGCAAATGCATTTTCATTTAATTTCCCTCATGTTGAAGCTATACATTACATATAATTGTGGGTGAATACTTGTTAAGGGAATCTCCACGAAAACAAGTATGTTTAGAGATTGTCTATGTGTTTATCTCTCATATTATAGATGTGTTTCAAAATTTAGAATTTTTTGAAGTGTTTGGTCAAGGTTATGTTTAGGATTATTGTAATCCCTTAATTTCCTCACTCAAATATTATGAGCTTTAGAGGAAATCTAGTTAATCATTTGACTATATTATCTTTTATTAAAAGCATTATTGATCTATTTTTTTACATTGTTGTCTAGATTCTATGTGTGCTCCACATGATGCACGAGATACTCTCACATGTAGATTTGATTATGTTTATATTTCACCTTATCTTGTGGGTGTTTCATATTTATGTACATACTTATAAGATGAGGTTCATCATTATCCTTTTGGTATTAACAATGATATTAATTATTGTGTTTACTTTTGAATTATGTGGTATTGAACCCCATTGAGTGCTTTTATATTGCTTTGACTATTATAAATAGATACTAGTGTGATTAATGTGTGAATTAACTGTACAAGTACAAGGTTATTTCCTTGTCTAATAATGTAAATCTAGGTTATTCCCCAATAATGGCTATATCAGATATGTTGCATTGCTTGCCTAATATATTTCTTTTCCTTATCATACTCGAATTGAGTATGATTTATGTCATATGAGATAAAATTAAACTAGACTCAAATTGATGGTGCTTATGGGTCTACATGTGTTGTGAACTGAACTATAAATGTGTCATGCATATCTCTTTTTGGATTCATATTTTCCTCCTACGGTGTTCATTGATTGGAATGAATCCTTGATAAGACAAGGAATTTAAAAATAATCCAGGATAAGACATTACAGTGGTTCAATGGTAGTTTAAATTTTTCATTACCTAATAAATAATCAAGGAAAATAGCCAACTCATTTATAATATTTTTAGAGGAATTACATTAAGATGTATTTGAATAAAATAAAATATACAAATTTAAAATGGTTAAGTTAAATTAAAACGAGGTAATTGGGAGAAAGATGGGGGTAATAGAAAGCAATGAAAAAAAGGGAAATAGAGGAGGATGGTTGCATTTTATTCAACTACAATAGGAGATGGGGAAAAGGATGAAGAATTAATAAATGGTGGAGGTAGACAAGGAAAAGGATGTCATGGTGAGGGGTTTTTGGCTCAAAATTAGGTTCAAGGGAAAAATATAGGCTATTTCCCCTATTGCAAGGAAGGATTTGTGAGGTTTGTTTCTTTCTCTCTCTCCCTCTCTCTCCTTCATGTGTGCATCATGAGCTGCTAGTTTACTAAAATTATAGAGGATCTAGACATGTATTATATTATTTTCAACTCTAGTTCTCTATAAAATTAGGGAGGTAGGATAAATGAATATTTTGGAGCGTTCACAAGACAAAATCTTGAACTAAGGAAAGAAAGAAGTCGTAGGCACAACTAGGGAAACTGGTTAAGTATGACTACTAACAATCCTTCAAAATAATTAAGAAGCTTTGGGTGCTTGTCTAAAAATGATGATTTGGTTGTGTGTGGCTATGGGTAAAAAAGGGTGAACTTCCATTTCAAGAATAATTATATTTTTCTTGAATGGATATCCTACCTATGAACATTTCTTGCTAATAAAATATTATTTTCTCCTTGTTGAATCATTGTAGAAACCATGTAAATAGTTGTATGGTGGGTCTATGTTGTTATTTAAATACTAACTATGTTTGAATGACTTCTTAGTGAAAATTCTAGGATTGAGGTATTGGGGCTAGAAGGAGGGGCCCTCAATATTGCCTCAAGTCCAACAGTGACTTTGAGGTTACAATAGCTGAGGGTTATGATTTTTAATCAAGTGATAACTAAAGAAACACAAATAGGGATAAAATGAAGCAATTTTAAAATGTGATGGCATACTGGGAGATATATTAAAGACTCATCATGTAAGCCATGAGGTGTTATGTTGTAAAATAGCAGAGCCTCAACATGGACTCTATATAGTGACATAGTCGGGGTGCTTTCATAAGCTCAGTATGTGCACCAAGGACATGCCACTACTTTCAAATTGCTATATGTTGGGAGTAATTCCACCTGAGGGAAGGGGCCATGTGGTTTATCTTGCAAAAAAAATCAATGCACTCCTTTATTTTCTCTAGTATCCCCATCCTTGAGTTTGTTTGATTTTTATCTTACAAGAAACCCTTATCTTTTTCTACATGTGATCAGATGAGATCTTGGTTGTTCTTGTGTTTAGACATACTTTGCATAAAGTGTTGCTCCCTTTTTGGTGTGATTATTTATGTGCCTATAAGACTAGATATGCTAGTATATTGGAGTGCATCTATGGTACAATATGGTTGGGTGGCATGAAACCACTATTGTAGACCAATGACCTTGGAGGAGCTTAAGGGTGTTCTTATGGATTTCTTCTTACTCTTTCCAAGTTTCAACTTATTAATTCTATGTATTGTTGTAAATGTATCACACAAAACATGGTGTTCTCTTGTGTAATAGCATCTTGTCTAGTTCTCCTATTGAAATTAAAATTCTCCCCAAGACAAGATATATCTTTGTATGAATTCACATTATGATTCCTTTAGGTGGGATCCAATCCTTATTAACAAAGAAATAAATCAAATTATTGTTGTGGATTTCTTATTTTCCACATGTATATTTTGGGAACATTGGAGTTCCCTTGTAAACCATCATCAATGTTGGTCTTTATTATTGTCATGATCAAATAGGTGTGATGTAATTTTTTATCACTGTTGTGCTTGGAAAAGTGATGATTTTAGTTCATTTTTAGTTGAACAAGATAGAATATTTTTGGTTGCTATAATTTTAGTTGAAAAAGATCCTAATATACACTATTGCAATATCAAGATTTTAAATATCCTCATATCAAGGTTTTAGGGATCTAGGGATCCTTAAACCCACTATCATAGTATTGGGATTTTGAATATCCCACTACTAGGGTATCAAGAATCCAAGGCTCTCTAAAAAATAACTTCGCAGCCCCAGGCTGCAATTGACGAATCAAAAATAAAATAAAAAAATCCAAGGATCTCAATACCTACTCTCATAGTATCTAGATTTCCAATATTACCATGATCCCAAGGATCCTAATATAAAATTACTAGGATTACATAAAATTTGATATTAGTCCACATCTATTATACACCCTATAAATCTTATACCAATCTTAAATCATTAGACTTGACCAAGTTTTGATACCTTTCGAGGGGTCATGGTTTAAGCATGATCTCTAATTAAGGTTATGATATTGTTGGTTTGGCCTTTTTCCATTATTGTAACCACATGAGTTTTTAAGGATGGGTTTGTAAGGAATTTAGAAGATTGTTATGGTGGATTTGGGGAGGCTATATCTTCTCCATGTTGTCTATTATGTTTTGAACAATATTTTTGGTTCATGGTGTCTGAAGTCTTTCATTGTGTCACTATATTTTATGGATAGGAGTGCATGCCAAGTGTGTCATCATATCTAGATCTAACATATTGTGCACTCAATGGTATTGTTGTAGTCTATTTAATTCCACTTGGTATCATAATAAAAATATTCGATCATATTTTTCTAATGTCCTTGGGTAGATTTTGGTATATTACAATTACCTTCTCCCAAAGGTTAGTTTTTTTCTACTTATTAAGGGCTATGAATTGTTTGTAGGTTCTACCCCAATTGTTAGTCTCTTCTCAAAAAATTTAATTGCAAGATGAGTTGGCCATCACTTGTGTTCATAAAAACTTGTCAATTGGGGCCTTAAATTTCTATGGATTTCCTTTAAACAGTGCACTTGTGGCTCACCATTCAAAATTGGATGGAAAGGTGGTATCCAAAGTGAAAGGGATATTTGGCACCCCAAGATTTATGTGTCACCATGCACTAGCTTGGTCCCCATGCTCCTACCATAATGGTCTTTTCTTATGGTGGTTGATTTTCTGGTAGCTTCGGGAGGTATTATCACAAACCCAAAAATTTGTCGGCTCAAGTGAATCTTGACACTTGGACTTGTATATATGGAGAGAGACTCTCCTCATTCAGACATACATTCAATTCATTCGCTATTCCTTGATCAAGAAGAAGGTTTGTTACTCAAAAGGAGGATTACAATTGCTCAGAAGTTTGCACTACTTAGTTGCTAGGTTATATTTTGTACTTTGCCTAACTTGGTTGATTCTCAAGTGCTATCTTTGCACTGTTGTACCAAATCTTTTATTAGTAAAAGTATTGTTGGGTTTTTCTCCCTCGAGTAGGAGGGTTTTCCCAAGATAAAATTTTGTGTTCTTTGTTCTGAGTTTATTTTTCCTTACTGTTCATGTCTGATCTAAAAATTAACATGGTATCAAAGCCAGGTTCAAGAAATCTGATCAAATTTGACTAAGCAAGAATTCCAAGTTGTGTGGAATTGAACAATTATGTTTTTAGGGATTATGGAGGAACTTTGAGAGCATAGGACTCATGGAGTCTTGAAGGACTTGTGTGGAAATTTGACCGATTTGCTTGCAAACTTGAGTGAAGGACACGACTGGTGAAGATGTTTGCTAGTGCATTCAAGATCTTCACTATTGGAGTCATGGATGGAGGGTGCGATCAAGATTTCGAAGGTAGTTTATTGAAGACTATGTTATGGTTTGCATAGATTGGAGGATTCAAATGAGAAGGTAGTTTAGCAGCTACATCAACAAGAAAAAAAAAATTGGTTTTCTACATAAGGGTTTAGGATATTAGTCGATATTATTCAGAGCCACTAAAGACAAATCAAAGCCAAATTTATTATTATTGTGATTATGCAAGAGGAATCAGGTCTCCAAAATTATTGTAGCGTAAGCATCGATTGAAGGTGTCAGGAATAAGTCAAACTGAAGATATTGCCGCCTCTTATCATCACCTAGAGGTTCATTGGATTGGAGGAAGTCAACGGTATTAGCAAGATTTCTTAAGTTCGTGGTGGTATCAGAAGCCTGAATTCTACAACGATATTGCTTTTGGAGGAGTAATGAATATTAAAGTATCGATAATTCTTCAGGTCAAATAAGACAAGCCTCCAGATGAAATAAGAATCATATGAAGGAATGAGAAAACTTCATGAGATCGCGATCTCCAAGAAGTTAGCACCTTCAGCACCTATCATCCACATGTTGTATTCTGTAGCCGTCTATCACAATTTTGATGTGTAAGGGAATCATTGCTTCCACGAGAGTAAGACTGCAGGAGCATCGTAAGATATGAAGAGTCGAGTCAAGGAGTGGATTTGAATATTCAAGTTGCTGAAGATTAATAATTGATCATCCAAGCAAATCGACAAAGACCAAGGTGGTGGAGTTAAATAAGTTGTGATTTATTATACAAATAGCCTTGATACAAATACAAGTTGAGAGAAATCCATCGATCTATGCAGTGTGAGACAAGTATCGGTGAAGAAGGTTGATCACTCCATCCTCAAGATAAGAATCGGGCCAGTGCTTGAAGATAAATCCAGAGCTTAATGCAAATAGGATTTAAGGGGAGGAACATTACCAGTGGATGCATATATCTCTGACTCTTTAGAGAGGCGAGTGTTAGAGGATCAAATTCATAATCCTCAAACAACTGTACAATTACCAACATTTCAGGTGATACAGTTGTTTATTTTAAACAGTGATTTCACACTTATGTGGTCTACCACAAGTTTCATTGGAGGCATAAAGAGCATCATCTGTGGTTGGGATCCAGTGCACTATTCTAGAGCCATCAAAAGACAGTTTGCAGGTCTGTGATCAGTGCATCAGATTAGATTGTAACAACAGATTTAAGTAACTGTTTGCAGGTCTCTGACAAGTGTGCCAGATCAGACTATAATGAAGTTGTGGCATCCTTCTTCATGCTTCCTGTGAGTTTTTCATTACACACTGGAGTGGAATGTAACCCATGGTGCTCACAACTATTCAGCAGTACTGTTGATGCAGAAAATTATCAATTAGAGGGAACAACTTTATTGATTCCTATGATCATGTGACAATAAATAAGGAAGTAGAAAACGGGGAATACCTATTTGCAGACTCAAGAATAGAGACTTCAAAGGAAGATAAGAGTTCCTTTTAATGTAAGAAGTGAGAATCCCCTAACAAAGTCACCAACTTGTCTTGGATGAAGAGCGATCAGACTGAGGTTGATATCTGAAAGTCTATGTGGGCTAGGGCAAGACATATTTGTTTACCCAAAGCAACCATAGCAGGTTCATTATTTCACTGTGTATATTTGCATGATCTATTGCTTCTTCATTAGGCTGTGGGTTACAAGCATGCCTAGGACTGTTAGCTCGGAAATTATAATTACATTAGTTCATGATAATTCTGTGTTGGTCATTTAGTGATGCTCTGAAAGTCAGAATTTACCATTTCCATTGTCTTCTCCATGAGGACGACCTGCTATTAGTGAAAATTGGCAATAGTTGCAATCATCCTTGACAATATTATAAAAATTCTAAGGAATTTCTTGATGAATTCTGAGAATTCAAGGCATTGGTTGAGAACATGTCTGGGAAGAGGATTAAGGTTCTGAGATTAGACAATAGAGGGGAGTTCACTTCCGCAAGATTTTTGTAATCTCTGTATTGAGGCAGGGATCAAGAGGGAGTTCTGTGTTCAACAAAATGGAGTTGTAAGAAAGAGCAGATCTATAGTAGAGGAAACGAAGGCTATGATCCATGATCAGAGTTGGCAGAATTTCCTATGGGCAGTGGCTTCCAGAATCGTAGTATATGTTTAGAACAAAATTCCTCATCGGATATTTTGGACTTGAATTAGTCATTGAGTTCTGGGAGAAGGATGTTGTCAAGGACATATCTGAGGAGTAAATTAGGCTGAATGAGAAGTCTGAACTAGGAATTCTGGTGGAGTCAATTACGTGCACTAAGGCATTGATGAAGGTGTTGCAAAGGTTTCATCCATGAGGAATGAGCACAAAGGAGGTTGGACGAAGCTTTTGGTTTTGTGTTATGGGAAGAATTGGGCGCCAGGCATGCCAAGAGACAGTGTAATAGGCATGCAAAAGAAACACAACTGAGTTTAGGGTTGCTTAGTGTGGGTGAAGTAATGCAAAAAGGGGTGTCTTTGGAAGGAACCAAGACAAACTCAGGTGAGCTTACAGTAGAACCATCTTGGAGGTGGGAATGAAGAGGTCGAGTACCTAGGGATTCACAAAATAGAGTAAGTGGATCAGTAGGTGTAATTTGAGTTGCACTCGTTGTGGAAGTGTTTTGGATATGAATGGGAATAGGGTGATCCCATGGAGTCCTATGACACGAGGAACTAGAGTGACTCGATGAGAAGAAGTGAAGGTGTCAACTAAGTGAAATGCTAAGTCTTTGGAAAAAAAAAATTCAGCTATAGAGAACGGAATTGTAGAAGGTAGTCAACCTTGTTTTGACATTGGTAGCATTGCAAACCTATTTAGAATAGGGTGATCTAGGATGAGGTCGAGGAGGACTAAGTCCTGGAGTGAAGGAAGGAGGACTCTCACAAGTCAGTTGGAGATGTTGCAAGGAGTAGCGTTGGAAGCGTGTGATGGAAACCGTTCCACTAAGGCAAGCATTGAAGGAAACCTTGGACGAGGAGGTCAAGAGGTTGATGCGGGTACTTGGAGCTAAGTTCAATTGGGAGTTAGTACTACAAAAGGTGCAAAAAGGTGTTTGTGGTGGCACTTGGATGAGAAGTCTGAGTAGCTTCAACTAGATCAAGTAGCATAGAAGGTTTTGTATCGAAATGATGGATTAGCTCAGTGAAGGAAACCGAGGTAGGATTCTCGCAGTGGTAGAGAGAGTAGTTTTGAAGAATCTACTCAAATTAGGCTAAGCTTGGTAGGGTCAGAAATGGTGATGAGGAAAGCAATCCAGCTCCAGAGGGAGTCACAACATCATCAATATATTCTCTCTACATCAGGAAAATGGATAGAACAATGGATTGATCTGTCATAGTGTATATTTCTTTGAGATAGAGAAATACAAGGAGAAATCCCTTGTAGCGTATATTTCTCTAAGACAGAGAAATATGAGGTGAAATCCCTTGTAGCATATATTTCTCTAAGACAAAGAAATATGAGGTGAAAGCCCTTGTAGCATATGTTTCTCTGAGACAAAGAAATATGAGGTGAAAGCCCTTGTGGTTTATATTTCTCCGAGACAAAAATATGAGGTGAAAGCCCTTGTAGTGTATATTTCTCTGAGATAGAGAAATATGAGGTTAAATCCCTTGTACATATCACATCTGTGAGACTGAGTTGTGCTTCCCACAATTGGGTGTAGCCATTTTGGATGTCATGTTGAGAGAGTCCATGACAAGACATGATACCCTTGAGTAGGACTCAAGAAAGACTTTCCTATGATATGGAGAAGTCCTTGCTATACCTCCCTAGCTAAGAGGGAGTGTTGATGTTCCGGTAACTTTGAGAGGTATTATCCCAAAAAGAATTCATTGAAGGAAAGTCAACCAGATCACAAACATTGATTCCATAAACATTTATTCAACTTGTTGAGAATGGCTCAAGTGAAGCTTGACACGTGGACTTGTATAAATGGAGAGAGACTCTCCTCATTCAGACATACATTCAATTCATTTGCCATTCCTTGATCAAGAAGAAGGTTCGCTACTCAGAAGGAGGATTACAATTGCTTAGAATTTTGCACTACTTCAGTGTTGGGTTATATTTTGTACTCTGCCTAACTTGGCTAATTCTTAAGTGTTATTTTTGCACTGTTGTACATGATCTTTTATTAGTAAAATTATTGTTGGGTTTTTGTCCCTTGAGTAGGAGGGATTTCCTAGGATAAAATTCTATGTTTTTTGTTTTGAGTTTATTTTTGCTTACTGTTCATGTCCGATGTAAAAATTAACAATGGTTAATTGATGGTTTTCCAAGATCAGCTAGTAGCACCTAACTTTTGGGATCTATAATTTTGATTTTGTTTTTCCTATACCCTCTATTACACTTTCTATTATTTTAAAATTTTGAACAATTCAACAGTCTTTCATTCTTGATGTATTTCTCTATACTAAAATTATAATTATATAATATGGAACTATAGGTTGCACTCCATTATGTTGATTCCTTGACCATCTAGTGCATCCTTCTCAAGATCTTGGCCATTGTGTAGGTAAAAATTAAAATTTATCAAATATTACACAAACATAATATAGATAGCTAGACCATTAGATTTATCTAACTTCATGCTAAAGTTGATGAAGATATCCAATAATGTTGAAGCACCCTTTCATACTAAACCATCTTCTTCTCAGAAAATTTAAAAGAAATCCTTATCTTCACAAGTATATTGATCAATGTTATGTTGAATCGATAGACTCCTTCAAAGAAATTTTTTACCACCTCTTTAAACTACCTCTTTAGGTGTTACATGGAAGTAAATTGATGATTTTTATCATAAAATAGATCTTCTACAAAATTTTCATATCATCATTTAATTATTTTGAGCTAATTCATAAGCCACCTTAAATGTATGTTTACTTCTTTTAGAATCTTTATTTGATACCTATATGATTCCTTCCTTTTCTTACGTAAATGAGCCTTCTTATCATCTAAAATACCCTCTTCCACTAAGGTTTGGAAGTTCACTTATACCATTTTCACAACCTAAGGATAGTTATTCTCCATAACCTCCAATTCTACATCCAATTCTTCTTATAATAATCTCTTAGACTTGATCTTCTTCAAAAATTTCTCACACAAAACATATATTTCTTCAATAACCTTATATTTCAATAAAATGAATTCAAAATTATATAGTAGCCCTAAAAATATTGCTCAATTATCATGCTAATAAATATCTCTCTCTATTACTTGGACAAATGGTAGAGTTGGTGTAGTAGATGAAGTCTCAACATGGCCTACCAAGTATTAAATATAATAAATGAGATATGAAATATTCCTTCAACTCTTCTTTGATCACCTTATCTTTGTCCATTTTTTGGATCATAAGATCATTGGATGACTTGGTTGACTCTTGGTTCTCTTCCCTTGTGTTTTCCCCAAGGATACCATTGTCCCTTGATAATCAGATATTTGCATCTCTTCTAGCTTAAGTGAGAAATTGAAGTTATGATTTGTGTGTGTTTCACTCCCTAAGTATTTATGGCAGTGGAAGATCTAACCTTGGATTTCTTAGGAGGATTTTGATCACCATTGAAGAATTTGTGAAAAATCTTCATTTGTCAAATTAGTTACTCTATTCCTCTTTTACAATATTTTATAAAAACAAATAGGGGTGTCCTAAGTAGAATATTGTCCTTTTGTTGCAACCCTTGAAGTTTCTTCTTTAAAAAATCTTGGTGGGGAGGAATTTTTTCAACTTATAAGGACTTTGGAGGTGGAGAAGGTGACACGATTGAAGAAGGGATACGAGTATTTTTTAGAGGAGCATGGAGGTAATGATTTGAAAGGGAAAGAAATAGGATTTTTTGGTAATGGATATCTACTTGGGGAAGAAATATAGATGTCTTCTTCAATGGAGAGGGAATAGGTGACTTAGATGGAGAAGAAATCAGAGACTTCTTGGGGAGATATGGAGGTGGCAATTTGATTGGAAAAGTAAAAAAGAAGAGGAGATCTCTAAGGGGAGAGAATCTTTTGAGAGTCACTCAATTCATGAGGTGAATCTTCATTTACTTTTGGTGACCCTTTTGTAGAGGAGGGGAAGGGATGCCTTGAAGAATTTGTTTAGTTTGTGTATTAGGAGAAAGACTGGGAACTAAAGAGGCGCCTAGTCTTGAGAAGGACCTTTCCCTTGCTTGTTTTTCCTTGAGTGTTTAATTTTTCTCTTGGGATTTTCTTCCTTTCTATCATTTGTGCCTCCTCTTTTGACTCTTTATCCAGGTCTTTTGTATTCACAACTACCATGGCATCCATCACACACCACTACTTATCAAAATTTAGGGACCCTTGCTTTGATTTCATCCTTCATTTTACTTTAATATTTTTTATTTACATGGATCCATTTTTAGTTTACTTCATTTTTATTAGCCTCAAGTTAGTATTAATATCATTTTTATGTGGGGTCAAGAATTTTTAATGTCTACCTAAAGGATCCTTCTAAAATTCCTTGGCATCCACAAACTAATTTAGGTCCCATAGCTAAAATTGAATTCTTTTGAAATTCATATCACTCATGCAAAGCTTCCTTTGGAGTCCAAGCCCTAAGAATCATAGCATTTCAACTACTTATACCAATTTGCAATACATTAAGTCGTATTGAAAGCCTAAATTTCAATGATGGGTTGAAATTAATATTCTCATGTGCAAGTATGTTTATAGCTCCATGTTGATACTCTATCATTTATCTCCTTTTTCTTTGGATTTTAACATGGATTTAAGCATTTTTTACTTTGTTCATGTCTATCTTAATCATTCACCTTCTAGATTTGGACTTTTTCATGGGCTTATTCAAAACAATATTATTTTCAAGTCCTCTTTTGAAGTTTTTTCCTTTGTATTTTCTCATATGTTTGAAATTGAGTCTTTGAGTTCATTATGATTTATATAATTTTTCTATATCCATACTTATTTTGTGATCAAAATTGTAAAATGTGTATTTTTGAAAATTGTCAAATAAACTTTGAATCCCAAAGTCTAATGTTTTCATTACTAGGCTACAATTGAAATTACACCATTACAATATAAAAAATTGAATCCTAACCCCAAGAAAAATCTTCTCATCTTGAACCCTTTGGATCAAATTTATACACAAAAAACTATTAATCGACATCAAAATTTAAAATTCCTCATAGTTGGACTCCCAAACTAAAATTGCACATTTGAAAACTTTAGAAAAGTCCAAACCCCATAACATGTTATGTAGACCCCCATTCCATCAAACTAGGACTTTTGGGATAAAACTGCATACACTTATAAAAATATAACTTGAATTCTAGCCTCCAAAATCAATTAATGCTATCCACTATCAAGGTCTGAAACTCGATAGCCTATCGTTTTGGACCTTCAATTAAAGACCAATTTCATGCATGAAAATTGTTTAATAATTTTAGAACATTAAGATCCTATAGAATTTAGGCTTCCAATTCAAATTTGCATTTTATGTAAAATGGTAATCAATCTCTAAACCTTGAACTTCATAAGAGTTAGATTTTTTGCTTTGATTTGCAAAATGTAAGTTTAATTCTAAACCTCGAATTCTTCACTGGACTAAGTTTTAAAATGTGCATATTGTTGGGAATTTGGATAGAGGCAGATAGAAAAATTTACACACGATAATATGCTTCTCTATTCCACACTCAATACATGGCTAATATATAGCCACTTACATAGCCAAACAACCCCCTATTTAATAGAGATGTGTTATAACAAATATCCCAGAATACCATTCATGGGTATAACACATTAACCACTAATTATTGTGATATATTGTTATTTCAACAATATATATGCTAATCATCCAAACCTATATTAGTGGGTTTTTTATTAACAACATCACTATTACAATAGTAATTACTTTTCTACATTTACATAATTACTAACACCTCAAATATAATGTAAACATTAATTTTCCTAACATTCCCCCCCTTAATGTTTACATGGTAGAAAAACATTCACACACTCCTTTGCAGTATGCTCACCCTTGTGGCATGTCCAACTATGTGACTCATGACCTTGATCCAAAAGAAAGGTTCTCTCCTTTCATGGTTTTAGACAGGCTTACCACAAACCTTGACGTGACATGAACTCATCAACTGCCCACCACTCATCTCTTGAGGTGGACAGTTGATGGGTTCATGTTCATGTCCAGGTTTGTGGTAAACCTATGTGAAAACCATGAAAGGTTGGTGGGTGGTGTCTTTCGTTTTGAATCAAGATCATGAACCACAAGAGTTGGGCTTACTGCATATGTAGGGTGTGAGTTCTTACCATGTTCACACTAAGGGGGCGAATGTTGGGAAATTAAATGTTAGTGTTCACATAAGTTAATAATGTAAGTTGCTATAACAACTCACATAACTATTACAGATGTGAGAATAGTTATTTGTTAGAGTTTGTTAGTGACAAGAGTGTTTGTTTGTAGTTGAGTTGTTAAAACAACTCAATATATTTAGGGATGTCATTTATATTGTTTCCTAAATAATAGAATTTAAGAATCCTATAAATATGTAAAGTGTATTGATTGAAAAGATATGTAGAAGCACCGTATTATTTGTGTTAAATTATTTGCAGCTTCTTGTTTGTCTCCCCCCATGTTTCTTATACATATTTTATGCAATATTGTGTTTATTGTTTTAATATAATGTCTGCAAATTCTAATTACTGTTGTTTGTTCTTGGGCAGGTATCTCCAATCTACATGGAATTTGATGATGGTGGTGAAGCTATTGAAATCTGCATGGAATTTGATTATTGGATATGCCCGAACATAAGATCAATCATAATCATAAATCCAATGGTTGTGATTAGAGGTGGTCAAATTTGGAAGAAGGTACACGGACTCAAATTGCATGTACAAAATTTTAAAGTTGAACGCTTACAAAATTACTTTAAGATCCAAACTCTAAGTTTTACAAGTGTCAAACTCCCAATTCAAAAATGCCAACATGGTAAAATATAATTAAAATCTAAATTTTGAGTCTTCATTGATTCGAACACCAAGACCAAAGTTTCACAAGAATAAAATATCAACTCAGATTTCGAACTCTGAAGCTTCATCATTTCAAAATCACTCATATGTAAAATACAACCAAGGTCCACAGAAATGGAATGCACTACTGTTGAAAAGGCTAGATTGGGATTGAGAAAGATGGTAGATTTTGAACAAGGATGGAATATATTGCATAACGCAATGGAGAAGCTCAACCACATCCTCCAATAGATAAATTGAATGGAGAAATTCACTACAAATGAAGGGATCATGCTCTACAGAAGTGTTCATAGCATGTGTATACAGAGTCCTCAGAATTTTTCACAGCAACTATATGACAGTTACAGGGAAACCATTTCAAATCAGGGTAAGTTCAGCTTTGCAAACTTTGCATTGTATTGATTGATGAGGCCACTGGTGGTCTTGATTTTCAGGTGGAGTGGGCTGTTCAGGAAGTCTCAATATACTAATAATGGGTGTTCCAATAATGCCTTTTTTTCTGATAAGGAATGTGATTATATTGTTGTTATGGAAGAGGACGAGCTTGTACAAATGGGTGCATGTGAGGAGTTACCAACTATTGATGGCTTGTATGTGGAACTTATTTAATGCGAAGAGTCTGCAAACCCTCCAAAAGGGCCTTTAGTTAGGAGTTATTGTAATGCCCAAAAACTGTTTACCAAATACACTTCAAATTTTGATCACAGGCATAAAACTAACTCACATAAATTTGTTTCCAAGCAATTACGGGAGGACCTAAGGGGTCAGACCTATTCCTCGGGGGTTCATCTCTGATGGTCTTGCCTACATGATGCGTTGAGACTTTATAGTTCGACAACAGAAATTGACCAATATAATCTTGATCAATAATAGAGTATATCCTCTTGAATATTTAACATTCCATACCAACCATCCTAATAACTCTCAATCTAACCTTACAACTTTCATTTATCATCTCTATCCTCTATGGAACTCTACACCAATATCAAAATTGATATGAATGTCCAAAGAATAGATTCTACATTTAGGTGTTCACTTAAGGAGATGGGGGTAAGGAAACATAGGTGTAATCATACCTATGTACATTATATGGTTCATCTACCCTCGACCATAAAATGAGTATCATTCTCAACATTTATGAGGTTCTTTCAAATTAAAACTTTGGTCTAAGAAAATTAGTAAAGACAATAGTAAATAGTATACATAAGTGCCAACCACTTTCTAGATACTAGAATAAGTCAATCTAAGCTACTACTGTAACCATCACTGAGTTTAAACCGAATTTCAAAGATAATCCAAAATTTATGAAAGACATACAATTTATTCAATTGTCAAAACTTACCTAACTATTTCCTCAGTCAAGGTTAAAACAATAGACAAGATTGTATGCTCATCCCACTTAAACCTTATTTTATTATTATTCCTTATTAGATAAATTACTTTTATTAATATAATAAGATAATATACTCGAATATATTTTCTTTGGAAGATTTCAAATAATGCATACTTTCATTATCAAGTTGCAACTGGTGTGGATGGAAGCAATCTACATGTTTCAAATCACCTTATCTAATCTCTTTGACACGTGTAGCCATAGATAATCAATTTGAACTTAGAAAGTTAATGTAATTAAATCTCTATTTAGCATACTAATATCTGTTCATCCTACAAGAATGTCAAAATCACTATCGCTGAATTCTTTCTCTTCCTCTCTGTGATATACTGTATCAGCAAAATTTCTATATTTTCATGCTTTTCACGACATTTCATTTAGTCATACATGCTTCAGACCTGATTAGAAGGTTCTAGTGTACTACAGATTCTCCATGTTTTATATATAGAGAAGATTAACAAATATAAATTGGTGGGTGTCCTCTTTACAGTGTTGTGGTAGGTTATCGTGCTGGTTAGAAAAATTGGAATATATGTCTTTGGAAGTTTGTTGACATTACAACTTACCAGATATGTAATTGTTGCAAGATATATCACGTTAGGGATTGCAATATCCAATAACCTAATGAGAGGCATCTTTGAAGCCATTGCTTATGTCTCTGTCAAGTTACAATGTCATTAGCACCACGCTGACCAGATTGCCACAGGCAAATACATTTCTGAAGAAAATAGGCAGCTGGTTAAGAACTATTTGGATATTATCTGATCTGAGATTGAGAACTTGTTATACTCTCAAAACTATAGATTTTAAATGTGTTTGAGTATTTCTATTACATCTATTAACCACTACAAACATACCCTGAAGTTTACAATCCAGAAACATTTATTACAATTAGATTTAAGCAAGGGGATTATTCCACATACCTAGAAGTTCTGAATCACTTTTTTAGACTTGAATGTGGTTGAAATCTTCACTCCTAAGACACCTCGCTCTACTCCAATCTGACAATCTATGGACTCCAATCAATAGTCTCTTCCTTCTAAAAATAATGTACTGAGATCCTCTACACTAACTCACTCGAAACATATTAGAGAATAGTAATGGCGATAAATGGAGAGTGGCAGAAAGAATACACATTCCTTCTCCCCAAATCTACTTCCATCTCCCAACCAAAAGCATAAAGGATCCCCCTTTCTACATGAGGCAGTTGGATATTTATTGAATTCCTATCTCCACACAGACACAGAACTCACGCCACCCCTCACTAGCTTTTGCGCCTTTGTTCACAAAACATACGCCTCTCTTAAAATAGCAAACTCTCCTCTGTTCTCAGCAGTCCAAACTCCTTCCATACATACGCGCCCTGACCATAATGCTACCTTCTACGCTAGTATCCTCTTCTTTAATCACGCGACTGTTAAAAAAAAACCCCCTTCTAACTGAAAATTGTTTTCTTTTTATAGCTACGCCACCCCTCTCTTAAGCACATGACTCCAGATTTCAATTTCAACCTTTTTCATGGAACTCTCGATTTCCATACCCTGAATGGTGATATTATTTTCAGAATCGGCAACCACGGATCCCCTGAAATTTCCAGGTTCCGAGGTACTCATAGATACGGCGAGCGCCTCCTAGCATTGCGAAATTCCAGGACAATTCCCCCGGTCGCTGAAAAATATCCATCCGCCAAACTAAAAGCGTTCCCCTTTTACCCCCAATGCCTGCATCGCTTCCCTTATATTCGTAGTCATGGATTCCATGAGATCTCTTTTAACATTAACTGCAACTAATTGTTATCCCCTGTTTGCGCTGAGTCCAGGCCCTTCTATCTAACATGTGCACCTATGACTCCTCCTTTCAATGCATGCATTCAGACGCCCCCTCTCTTTCGGTAATTACATAGTCCTCAGAATTTTTCACAGCAACTATGTGACAGTTACAGGGAAACCATTTCAAATCAGGGTAAGTTCAGCTTTGCAAACTTTGCATTGTATTGCTTGATGAGGTCATTTGTGGTCTTGATTTTCAGGTGGAGTGGGCTGTTCAGAAGGTCTCAATATACTAATAATGGGTGTTCCAATAATGCCTTTTTCTGATAAGAAATGTGATTATATTGTTGTTATGGAAGAGGACGAGCTTGTAGAAATGGGTGCATGTGAGGAGTTACCAACTATTGATGGCTTGTATGTGGAACTTATTTAATGTGAAGATTCTGCAAACCCTCCAAAAGGGCCTCTAGTTAGGAGTTACAAGGATATTACTCTTTCCAGACATAAAAGGATCGGTCAGCAAGTCAAAGCCAACAAGATCTATCTTAACCTAGGATGGTCAAGTCACCATCGCCTCAAAGACATGGAACTCCTGTTTTAATGCATTCTCAAGGTATTAACATTACTCCAGATTTCCTTAACCCACCTTCTGATAGAAAATGGTGTGTGTTCAGATGTGCAAGAAATTTTAAGTTCCTTGACAAGGCAGGATAGCTTTGAAACATCTTTGCCTTCATTGCCTAGACCAAATGTGCATGCTATTCATCAAATAACTAGCTCTAAAGTCTCTTTTGCCTCCACTCTTAACACAGAGGCTGATATTTTTTTTTCATTTAATACTCTTCTTGCATGCATTCTTGTCCAAGTAGCAGAGGCTTATTATGGAATATCTAGTAAGCATGGCTGGCATGAAGTGAAAAAGTGATGCCTTGTAATCTCATTTATGGGTTTGGTAAATGTGGCTGCAAACCTTCTTCAACATTTACCCTTCGGTACTGTGGGGGAGAAAATGATAGAGCATGCTTGAACAATCATGTTTTCATCATTGTTATTATTGGGAAGTTGTTTGAACAGTGAGTAACTCTTTTAGCTTTAGTGACATTACCTCTTCTCACAATTTCTACAACTGCACAGAAAATGTGGCTTGCTAGATTTGTTTTTAGGTACCAGGGAAATACATAAAGATGCTTCCTCGGTTCTTGAGGATGTGGTCAGAAATATATACAAAGTGATGCAGTTTTTTTTTGTTGGTAAAAGGTGATGGAGCTCTCATGGACAGGGAAGATGAAAATGGAAAGTCTTTTCTTTCTTCAATTGTGTCAGAGAAAGCTGATGTTCTAAAATGAGACATGATCAAAGTCATGAAGTCCTTAATGAATATTCATATAAAAAAGGTGAAGAACGTTCGTAAAGTACTAAAAGGAGATTAAAAAGGCAGGCAAATTTTGATGTAAAGTCAATAAAACGACTAGTAAGGAAGAGAACCTGCTGTGAGGATTTTGAGAAGAAAATGGCATAATATAAATAGGTGCACAACAAGCTGTTAGATACGTTCATCAAGTTAAAGTTGCATTGGATAACTTTTTTCAATGTGTGCAGGAAAAGTTTCGGAAGGGTGCAAAAGGCATTTGGTAAGTGTGCACAAGTCACATGATACTTATCTATATGTAGAAAGGAGAAAGAGGATAAAAGTGCAAGCCAAAATTAATACTGTTTTTTTTGGGGGGTCTAATTTGGGTTTATGGAGAGAATAACTTTCCATCTTTTCTATTTAACAAATCTATTTATTTGTAATTGTAATTGTAATGTAGTCTAGGGTTGGAAATCTTTGAAAGCCTATTTTTTAATATAATATCTTAATTTTGCTGTTCTATTTATTTGAGTCTATTTTTATAATGATTTTCAATTTCTAAATATGTTTCTCATTGTTTCATACATTTAATTCACGAATGTTTGAAGGATTTAAAATATGTTTCATATCATCGACATCTTGTTGACGATAAACTATTCTGCATGGTCAACAGATGAATGTGGTTTAAAATTCAACATTTATCATGCATAGCAGTTATAGGAATGCTTCCTCCATCTATATAGTGAGACTAGTACTTGTTGTAGAAATTTCATAGTTGGTTTCAATTTTTTGGAGATTGTACCTTCCTTCATTTTGTTGTATGAAATGGGCCGAGTGAGGAATGATTTGCATCATATTTGTCCATTCACTAAATGATGTATGAAATATTTGAAAACAACTTGAGATTCTCTAACCCTTCTCTTTCCCCCCTTATTTATGTATTTTGTTTATATCAATAACAGATTAGGATTGGTGTTAAAGTTTTATAATGATGAATTTCTGTAAATATAAGGAAGAAATTTAGTTGTTCATTAAACTTCCACATTGTCTAAATTTTTTCTTTGAAAGATTCATTGTCATCATAAGAATTAAGATTGTATTCTTTTGAAATTGGAACAAAATAACGTGAATAACCTTTCAGATTCTAAGATGCATAATTCTAATTTTAAAAATAATTGGGCTATCATAGGTTTTAAAATTGCTTCTTTTATTCAAATCAATGCTAAAATTGCTATTGGAATTTTGAATATCATAAATTAAAACTGAAGTGAGTTCAAATAGGCTAATTCTAATCGAATTCACTAAGATAACCACTAGATTATGTGAACAAATATTGGTATTGGGTAAGTGCACAGAAATGAGCGACAAAAAAAGATTCAAAAGTGAACATTTTTTTCTTGAAATTAGCCAAACCTAATCTTGAATGAGAAATTTGGCATGTATAGAATCAAAAATCGTAGATATAATAAGAACAAGAATTGTAGTCCTCTAAATCTAGTTTCTAAACTACTAAAAGAATCTAAAATTGTTACGATTAAGGGGCTAAAATATTAAGGACACACAAAAGTGTTCCTATTTTTATCAATAAAATATAACATAGTGTATGGTGTGTGTGTCATCCCTTTTTTGTTGCATTAAATATTTTTTAATACCATTTGAAAAAAATGTAGCTTAGATTGAGTATTAGAAGTTATGCATTTTTATATATTTATTATTAAATTTTTTTGTGATTTTTCAAAGTGGATGTGTCCTAAAAATTGCATCATCGAGCATGCACCTCACATAACTTACATAAAACTAAATAAATTTTTAAATTTTTGAATGTGTAGAATGAAATGTAGAATAATTGTATTTTTTAAATTTAAACAAGTAGATTAGAAGTTATAAAAAAATCAATACATTGGTACTAAAGGAATATAAAGACACTAGTAAAAGAAAATAAAACATAATAAGGTTCATTTATTCAAAATATAGAAAACCATATGGTTAGAAAGTTGAAAATAAAACTAACATATTGGTATATTTTTTGTCAAATATTATTGGAAAACAAGTGAATTTGATGATGTTGGAATTTGAAAATAATATTTAAGAAGAAAAAAATCTCTCAAAAGTCAAATGGATGTCCAAACCTCATGTTCATCATCCAAGCCTAAATCCATAAATAAATAAGAGGGAAGAAATTTTTGAAAACAAAAAGTTTAAGAATGCTACATAATGCACTTGCATTTCATAGTGCAAGCATGAATGGCAATACATAGAGCACAAAAGTTTATAAAAATAGGAAAAAACCATGAAACCCATGATTTGGTCCCACAAACAGTTCATGTGTAAATTTTTTTGACATTCTATGATTTTTTTATTTTATTTCATTACAAATGATATATTTAAATTGAGAATTTTTATTTTATTTCATTACAAATGATATATTTAAATTGAGAATCAATAATTGTTCTTGATCACTACATATTCATAATAAATGAAGTAGGAACAAAATGCAACAACTTGTGGAGTAGAACAAAGAATAGAGACAATAAATTGGGGGTGTCAACATACTAAAGAATTATATCCTAGGTGGAGGCATTTAAGATTGATAAATGTCTATGTCCTCTTAAAAATGGAAAACAAAACTAAAAATTAATATTATGTCAATAAGCAATCCCTTCAATTTGTAGTTGATAGGATTTATGGTGTCATTATAAGAATCTATAATATAGTGTCATTGTTATTATAATGGGTTAATTCATTGAGGGGTAATAGTAGGCAATTAGTAGTATCCTACATGGGTATATGCATGAAAATGGGGGATCAAAAAAGGGTCTTAAATGGCCAATTTTTTAAAAAAATTAGTAAAAACTAATTTTGGAGGAGAAATTGATAATAGTTATGCTCAAATTTTGAATACGCAACAATAACAATATACATAGTGCTCTAAATCTATGTTTTCTAAACTACTTTTTTTTTTAAATGGTGAAGATTAATGGGTTCAAATAGGGGGAGCACCTAAAATGTTAACATTTTTATATTTCAAAAATCACTTTAGTGGAAAATTAGCTAACACCATTAGTTTATGCCTGATTTTTTGATAATTTTTTAATAAATATATGATTTTTAACTAATTTTCAAAGTGGACACATCTTGAAAATTAAAAAATTGAGTGTGTCCCCCCTAATAGTTTTTGGAAATTGATCAAAATTATTTTTTTAATGAGTATAAAATAGAGTCTAGAATATAAAAATGTAATTTTTTTCAAATTTGGATGAACAAATAAAAAATGACACCAAAAATACTCTACATAGGTTTTTGGCAAAAAAAGAAGTTACTAACAAAATAAATTAAAGATCAAAACCTTAACATAGTTGAAACATAGAAAAAATGGCATGGTTAGAAAGGTAAGAGAGGGCTTGATATTATTGTGGTGTATTTTAGATCATCAAAAGACATGCAAACATGATGGAGAACATGCTCAACATTCAAGTGTTTTTCAATATTATGTTGAAAACACATATTTGGGTATTGACATGCAAGTCATACCCCTTGGGTCGAATTCCCAACGCAAATTCAACCCTAAGGGTTCATAGTTTCCAAGGAAAGTTATAATGCACTCATGTTATAATGCATGACATCGTTATAACATGCTTGCATGATAATGTACACTAGCATTATAACATACTTGTGTTATAATGCACTAGCATTATGAGAAAAATATAAGTTGTCCAAATCACATGATTTTTAGACTATTTTTTATGTTTTCTAAAATGCACTCACATTTTGGAAAAGATAAAGAATAGTCTTTTAATATAATATTTTTCAAGGCAATTTATTTTAAAATTTATCTTTAGGGGTGTTTCCCCTAACCCTTGTCAAGGGGGGATCCAAAACCTATTTCTTCCCCCCCTAGACCCCCTTGCAACAGAATTTGGGGGAAGCCCCTCCCCCCAGACACACACCCTCATTAAGGACTAGCATATAAACAAGGCTAACATAAACAAGAATATAATCAAGCTCCACAATCGACATCTCTCTCTTTCTATCTCTATTTCTCCCTCTTCCTATTTCCTTCCATCTCTCACTCTTCCTATCTCCTTCCATCTATTCCTCTCTATATATTTATCTCTCCATCTCTCTTTATCCATCTCATCTCTCTCTCTTTGCCTCTTCCTCTCCATCTCCATCACTATTATTAAGGGGGGAAAGGAGATCATAGATCTAACTAGTAGATTGACCTGAATCAATCCTTCCTTGGCTTAACATTGGAACACAAACCAACAAGGGTGTTAGGATTGGCTAACTAACCTAAAAGGAGAGCCAATCTTTGGTTTTAGTTCCTTTATTGAAAATAAAATTTATTGATTGAATGTGATTTAATTGACCTAATTTATCATGAAGACCTTATCTAAAAATATGTTTTATTTGTACAGACAAAAAAAATGACAAAATAATTACAGATCTAAGAAGGATAGACAAAGGTGCACGTGTGACAACTAGAAGGATCTGAAATGGGCAGACAAGGGCGAGGGCGCCCTAGTCTAAGAATGAATATTTTTGGGTGTTTAAATCTTGATCTAGAATTTATAGATCTACATTATACTTTCATGTCCTTAAATATATCATCATATTTGAACTAGCTAAACATAGCAAAGAAAAGGGAAGGGGTGGCTATATCAGAGTTTGCCTCAATCAAACCTTTATTTTGGTATTTATACCTAAACAAATAGTCAATTTGATGATATATAAAAGTGTGTGCTCTGAACCTTAAGTGTGTCTAAGGATGTAATGAGCTAAGACATGCAAAATAAATGATAACCCTACCAAGTGTGTTAGAGAGGATTCCTAAATGACACAATCATGAAATCTAAGATCCAACCCAAGAGAAATTCAAATACTCAAGGGAAAATCAATATGCTCAAATACCTTACTTAGGGCAGCAAGGTGATAAAATTATAAAGATGAGAACTCATTGAAAATAAAGTTATTAGGTGCTTGAAATAAGCCAAAGCTATCTACAAACCTTAGATTCCAACTTGTCCTTCCATTGGCATCGAACTCCAATCATTGTGATAAACTTGATAAATCTAGAAATTGCTTGTAAATTTGTAGGATAGGATGTCAATCTTGGTAGAGCTTCATTGTAATTGTGATTGCATACTTTTTGTTATAACGATTTATGTTTAAATAGGGAAACATAGGAAATAAATTAAAGTGTAGGCCAACTTATTTAAATTTGAATTATGAGATTAATTTACCACTAAATATCAAAATTGAATTCACGTCACATAAGATAAGATTGACACAAACTTAGGACTTGTTTTATCAGGAAACGCTCTCACCCATGTCCATGTGTTTTACACACATTAAAGTGTGATCCACAAGTTTAGGGTTTTTAATTAGGAATTATCCAAAATTTGAGCATTTGTCATATTTAAAAGTGTGTTATGTGATCAAAAAGGTGTTTTACGGTGGAATTAACACATTCTCTTGAGTAGGGGGTAAATTCAAGACAAGTGCCTATATAACTCTCCTTTTATCCATCCCTCTCTCTCCATCTCTAGATTCCTAGACCTCTATATCTATATCTCTATTTACCTCTATCTCTCTCCATGTTTCTCCTTAGGGTTAGGGTAAGGTTAGAGCTAGGGTTGGTTTTAGCAACAAGATTAGTGTTAGGGTTAAAGATAGAATTATGATTAGGGTTGGGGTTAGTGTTTGGGTTAAGGTTAGGTTAGAGGTAGGGTTGGGTTTAGCATCAATAATAGGGTTAAGGTTAGGATTAGAGATAAAATTAGGATTAGGGGCAGAGTTAGGTTTAGTATTAGGATTAAGATAAGGATTCTAGGGTTATGCTTGGGGTTAGGGTTAGGGTTAGGATTGGGATTGGGATTAGGATGAGGATTAGTGTTAGGGTTAGGGTTAGGGTTAGGGTTAGGGTTAGGTTAGGGCTAGGGTTTTCTATTAGCATCAAGATTAGGGTTAGGGTTAGGAATAGAGATAGAAGTAGGATTAAGGGTAGAGTTACGGTTAGATGAAGGGTTGTGATTAGAATTAGGATGAGGATTAGGGTTATGATTAGTTATGATTATAGTTAGTATTAGGATTAGGATGATGATAAGGGTTGTGTTTGCGGTTAGTATTAGGATTAGGATTAGGATGAGGATTAGTGTTAGTGTTAGGGTTAGGTTAGAGTTAGGGTTGGGGTTAGCATCAAGATTAGGGTTAGGGTTATGTTAGATCTAGGGTTCATTTAGGGTTAGGGTTTAATCGTGGTTAGAGCTGGGGCTTATTTAGGGTTGGAGATTAAATTAGGGTTAGGGTTGGGTTTAGAAATTAAATTAGGGTTAGGGTTATGATTTGAGTAAGGATTAGGATTACGGTTAGGGTTAGGGTTAGGTTTAGAGACCTAATTAGAGGCAGGGTTATAGTTACGGTTATGGGTGGGGTTAGGGTTAGAATTAGAATTAGTGTTAGTTTTAGAATTAGGGTTATGGTTAAAGTTATAATTAATGTTATAGTTAAGTTTAGGTTTAGGTTTAAGGTTAGAAATAGGGTTTATGATCAGGAAACTACAATTAGAATTAATGTTTGTTTTATAATTTAATCATAGGCGTAGTCGTAACCCTAAATGAACACTAACCCTAATTCAATGCTAACCCTAACTCTAATTAACCTTAATGTTAACCCCTATTAAACTTGAACCCTAACCCTAATCCTATTTGAATTGTAATTGTAATTTAATTGTAACCTTAACTTTAATATGTATCCTATAACTCTAATTGAACTGTAACACTAACTCTAATTTAACCTTAGCTCTAACCCTAGCCCTAACTAAACATTGATCCTAATTAAAGCCTAACTCTAATATAATTGAGCCCTAATCTAACCCTAAATGAACCCTAGCTCTAACCCTAACCCTAATTGAACCCTAATCCTAATAAAATTGTCACCAAGTAATCTAATTGAATGTTGATTAAACCTTAATTTTGACAGTAATTGAACTCTAATCCTCCCTTGCTCTATTTAAACCCTAAACCTAATTAAACAATAACCCTTATTAACTTGAACACTAACCCTAATTGATCCATAACCTTTCAATCTTATTTGAACCTAATTAGAATTTAATTATAACCTTAACTTGAAGATTTATCCTATAACCCTAATTAAACCCTAAGCCTAACCCTAATTAAACCTTAGCCCTAACCCTAATTGAACCTTGATCCTAATATAATCCTAATTAAACCTTAATTTTAACCCTAATCCTAACACTAATTGAACTTTATTCCTAAGTCTAATTGTAATTGAACCCTAACCCTAACCTTGATTGAACCATGACTAAATCCTAACTATATTTGAATCTTAAAGCTAACCCTAAACCTTAATTGAACCCTAACCATAAAACTAACCCTTATCCTACTTGAACCCTAATCCTAACCCTAATTGAATCATAACCTTGACATTGACCCTAATTGAAACCTAACCATAAGCTTGACTCTTATTAAACCCTAATTCAAATTCACTCTAATAGAACCCGAACCATAACATTGACCCTTATGAAGCCCTAACCTAAATTTAACTCTAATAGACCCTAACTCTAGCCCTAATCGAACAATAGTCACAATTGAAATGTAGCCCTAATTTAACCCTAAGTGAACACTAATCCTAATTCAATGTTATCTCGGCTAACCCTAATATAACCTTAATGTTAACCCCTATTAAACCTAAACCCTAACCCTAATCCTATTTCAACTATAATTGTAATTTAATTGTAACCTTAACTTGAAGATTTCCCTTATAACCCTAATTGAACGCTAACCCTAACCCTAATTTAACCTTAGCTCTAACCCTAACCCAAATTGAGCCTTAATTCTAATTAAATATTAAGGATTATTAAACCCTAATCCTAATTAAACCCTAAGGATCTAATTGAACCCTTACCCTAACCTAACTGTATTTGAGTTGTGACCAAGATTAGAGTTAGGGTTAGGGTTATGCTTATGCTTATGATTAAAGTTAGGGTTGGGGATAGGGTTAGAGCTATGGTTAGGGTTAGGGTTAAGATTATGGTTAGGTTTAGAGATAGAATTATGGTTATGGTTAGGGTTAAGGTTAGGTAAATAGTGTTAGCAACAAAATTAGAGTTACTATTGGGGATACGGTTAGGGTTAAGTTAGGGTTAAGGTTAGGGTTAGAGACAAAGTTATAGTTAGGGGTAGGGTTAAGGTTATTTTAAGGATTAGGGTTAGCAATAAAATTAGGGTTAGGTTAAAGTTAGGGTTACTATTAGGGTTAGGGTTTCAATTATGGTTAGAGATAGAATTAAAGTTAGGGTTACAATTATCAGTATAGATTGAATTAGGGTTAGGGTTAGGGTCAGGATTATGATAAGTGTTAAGGTTAGGGTTATATTTATGGTTAGGATTAGGATTTGGAAAAAAATTATATATAGAATTAGTGTTAGGTTTAAGATTATGATTATGGCTAGGGTTAGGTTTAGAGTTGAGGTTATGATTAGGATTAAGGTTAGGGTTGTAGTTAGATATACAATTAGGGTTACATTTAGGGTTAGGATTACAAATAAGATTAAGGTAAGGGTTAGGTTTAGGGTTATGGCTATGGTACGACATAAAATTAGGGTTAGGATTCTAGTTATGATTAGTGTTTGTGTGAACCCTTTTCCTAGTACCTGCAAAACAACATGAATAAACGAGTTAGACAAGGATTTGCAAGCTAAAAGAAGGATTCCCCATGAAATCCATTTGCAAACTCAAAATAGGAAAGAAAATAAGCAAGAACACCATGAAACGATAAAAACTAGATTAAATCCTAATTTAAATAGCAAACACTTGATCCCATGGGGGAATTGGTGCAAATTTGATGTGACAATTGGCCCTTTCCCAATTCCTATGATGCAAGATTTTGTTGAAAAGACTGTTGATCCACTTTTGATGAAAATATGAGAACTCCAAGCCAAATTTGCAAAAAGCCTAGCTAGAATTCAAATGATGGATGAGAATGGCTAAGTATTTTAGCATGGTAACTTTACTTGGATTGTGGATGTTGAAATGAGGAGAGGAGCTCTTCATTTATAGGATTTCAAGATGGATGAATGCCCAAATTTGAGCAATGTGGGACTAACATTCATCCAATGATATGGTACCACTTGTCAAGCTATGAATGGATGATGGTTGTGCAAGATTTGGGGTTTGTGCCAATAAATACCAATATTTGAAATTCAAATTTGTTGAAATGACATGTAAGAGGGAAGGGAAAATGCAATAAATGCCACTTGGCTCAAGGCAAAGGACATGTAAGAGGTTTTAAATGCCTTGTTGGATACATGTTGACTTGGAATTTTTGAATTCAAATTGAGAGAATATTCCAAAAAGATGCCATGTGAGGAAAATAGAGATTTAATAAATGAATTAAATCTATTTTCATGTGCAACTTTATTATCTAGATGGATGAGGACATGATGATGGAGATTAAGAGAGGAATATGATAAGAGGCTAATTAAATAAATATTTTGATTTATTTAATCACAAGGGATGGTGTTAGATTAAATCAAATAGGGTTTTAATTTATTAATTTAATGGATAGACTTTAGAGATTTAATCAAATAAATTGATTATTTAATTAGATAGGGATAATTAGATCAAATGGATTGATTTAATTAAAAAGAGAGATGACTTGATTAGATAAAATGATTTATTTAACCAAGAGAGGATATTGATGAATTTAATCAGATAAGGGAATTTGATTAAACGGTTAGACCGAGGGATTATTTAGGAAGAAATGATGTTAGTAAGTCAGGATCAGATGCATGATTTCAATCAGTATATTTTCGATGTCTACATTTTTCCCCTCTTTGAAGCAATGCACTCGTTGCGTTGGTTCAAAGAATACACAATCTCGATCAAAGCCAAAAAAATTTGATATTTCAAAAACTTGCCCCATTGCTACATGGCGAGAGAAAACATGCCATTATAATGCCCCCTCGAGAGATAAGACGAAAATTTCAATTTTTTGGGTGATCTCGCGAAAAAAAAGGTGACAAAGTACCTGACAAGTCCGAAAGGGGTCCGGGAGGCTAAAAACATGTCTAAATGCAATAAAACGATGAAAAACAAGCCTCGAACGAACAAAAACAAGTTCAGGAGTCCAAAACCCTAGCAAGACAGCCCTAGAGGGTCAAAAAACCCTAATTTTTAGGCTTAAAAGGGGCTCGAGGGGTCACTTTAAGGTCATTTTCACACACCTCCGCTAGCAAACCTTGAGATTTGAGCTCTGACCTCCTGACGATATGGCGCAACGATAGCTTCCTTTGCACATTTTCGACCGAGTTCGGACCTACCAGCGACCACCTAGCATCGATGCCCTGGTATGTGATCCTTACCTTAGCTTAATTTTTTCATTTTAACGCATTTATTACATGTTTTAAGGAGAGCTCGCTCAGTGTTTAAAGTGGACCGCTCTTAGTCGTTTTGCACCGCAGCAGTGCTACTTAGCGCCGCAATAGTGCAATATGGAGTTTAAAAACTCCACCGCTAGGCTTGGGCTCAACTCAGACTCGAGGGTCAGTTTGGCAAAGTGTGTCGCGGTGGCGCCCTTTTTAAGCAAATTACAATGCTGAGGGTTAAAGTACGTCGTGGCAGCTCTGTTTAACAAAATTTCGAGTCCAGCGTCGGAGTTTGAGGAAACTCAAACTGTGACGCCTTCACAAACTGCGCCACTGGGAACAAGTTTGAAGTGTTACGTCAGGAATTTTCCAAAAAAATTAACATGCTAACCTTACATGATGCAGGATGGGCCCAGGGAGCTTTATTCTCAAGAGCACTGGTCATGGGATCTAGCGAGCGTTCTTCAGGATTTTAGCAACAGAGACTAGGATCGGCTGGGTGTCGTAGGACTATGGCATATTGCATACGCGGCACTCGTGCACACACACCTCGGGATGTTGTCAGCGCTAGCGGAGCGGTGGCACAACGAGACGTCGTCGTTTCATCTTCCCACTGGTGAGGCAACCGTCACATTGGAGGACGTCTGGCGGATATTATGATTGCCTATTCATGGCCACCGGGTGATCTACGACATGAAGGAGGGACGCGAGTACTGTACCTGAGTCCTCGCCACTCGAGATATCATTTACTATGAGGGTGAGATCAAGCTAGAGAGGTACAGAGTCATAGCACCTCCCTTCTGTTGGGCCGTTGTGGCGATTATTTCAGGCTTGGTTGCCCCAGACAGACGAGGGCGGTACTTCAGTCCAGGATGGGGATACTGCTGGGAGAGGATGGTCCGAGACAGGCCGGTTCGATTTGCATGGGGACCTGTCCTTTTGGCTTCACTCTACAAGGATCTCCACAAGTATGCTTATGTGGACGACAGAGCACTAGGAGCTAGCGTGACACTTTTGCATGTCTGGGCATGGGAGCACATTTTTATGCTACGTCCACGAGTGGTTCCAGTTCTGATGGGGGCAGAGGATACCCTGGTGGCATGATATAGAGGGGGTGTGTCCTTCACACACACTGGAGAGCATGGGATCCCCTACTGGAGGCGGGTCATAGATGAGATGCTTGTATTCACTTGGAGACCATACCTCGGTCAGCCTAGATGGGCTGATGATGCAAACCAGCTCTTCTACTGCCGGCAGGACAGATACATACAGGGCCGAGAGCATACGATGATCGAGCGATACCTGCCCGGGCATGCACAGCGTCAGTTTGGGGAGCCATAGGATCGGCCAGATGACGGTTATGTGGTCATCTTTGCATGTAGCATGACACAAGTGTCATGGGGCCCTGGTATTGCTACAGCGGAGGCGGTTGACAACTTTCGACACTTGGTGGTCCGGCCTTGGGCTTACGATCAGGGTTTGGCATATCTGGGCATGACACAGGCCTACAAAGACTAGTTCAGGCCTCCTCTTGGGTTGATTATTCCAGGTGAGGATCCAGAGGCACGCAGGGTTAGAGGCAGGGGGAGAGGACAAAGACAAGGTCCCAAGGTCGCCATTCGACAGGATCCACCGTTGGTGCCTCCAGCTCCGCCAGGTCAGGGAGATGTCCCCATGCAGGACCAACAGTAGGATCTGCCAGTCCCACCACCACGAGTTGAGGGTGAGGGCCAGGTTCATGCGCAGCCATGGGTACAGCCAGCAGGGCAAACAGACAGGCGAGATGCCCTGATTTTGTAGTTACAGGAACAGGTACAGGTAGTGACAGCTAAGAGGGACCAGGCACGAGCTGAGAGAGATCAGCTTAGAGCAGAGAGGGATCAGGCTCTACAGCAGAGACAGGCTGCAGAGCTACAGGCAGCGACAGAGCTAGGCCGCAGGTAGCAGATTGAGAGTATGACAACCTCAGCCTCCTCCCAGGGTACAGTGTTGGTACGATCTTACAGGGAGGTCATTTGAGAGGCAGAGTACTACCGTCGGGCCTACCACGACCATGTACCTAGAGTAGCATGGGTCCCAGAGTACTCAGAGCGAGCTAGTTAGAGACCACCAGAGGGTCACGGTGACAGGGGCGAGGGTAGCATTCACGGAGATCGACCGTGATCCAGATGATATATGATTTTGTGCCTTATGGGCCCATTTTTTGATAGCCCTAATGGGCATTTTGTAACAATTGACATACACATACAATGATTCAATTATTTTATTCTTTTGTACTATGACAGTGACATTGATGATATGATATATGATCCGATTTTGATGAGATGTACCATGTACTTTTATTTATGCATGAATGGTTTATTTCTATATGCTTTGCAGTGATGTTCCTATGGATGCATTTATTTCTAATCATGTATGCGATGCCATGATGTGTAATAATGTGCGTAATAATACTTAATTATGAGATGATTTTATGAATGTAATATGATGTGATGGTCATGATATGATGCAAATGGTTTTATGAGATGTTTTAGAATAACAAATGTTATTATCCTAAATGATGTATGTGATGCAATGATATGTTAATGCAAACTGATATGCTAATGTGTAATGAATTAAATTCTTATCTACCTATTTGTTTATGATTATGCAATAAATGATTATGAAATGATTCTATAAATGTTATGTGATGATTTAGATGGTAATGTGAAATGGTTATGAAGTGTAAATGCAATGTTTATGCAATGATTAATATAATGCTATGAGATGCAATGTAATGGGTGAAATGCGATGATATGGATGCACCTGTTTATATGATGATGAGAATGTGATGTTTCATATATGATATGCAATGCAATGTGCTAATGATGTCTATATGATGTGCTTTATGTAATATGCTAATGATTTGTGGATGCAGGATCGATGGTGATGATGGTGATGATGATCAACTATCATAGAACCTGGTTAGCACGGTTAGTAAGAAAAGAAGAAGTCATTTCAACAAGACGCCTGATGATGATGATTATTATTATTATTATTATTACTTGCCGAGGAATTGGGATTTTCAAAGGGCCAAATTTGCTTATGTTTGATAACACACGTGGTACGATGCATCAAGGTATAGAAAACCAGGATGGTGTGGTACTTAGTGTGATGGACTTTGACTCGACAATCAGATAGGAGTATTCTTGTTCACACCTGACATACAGAAACCTTGCTAGGATGTACTTCTGAAGTTTCAAACACCTCAGACCAAAACACAGAAAGGTAAACCTATCCCTATAATAGTCAACAAGTTGCCCTAGACCTCTTCCATACACCCTAACAAAGCAAGTATTCACCAAGGTTATATTACAAGAGCATCCAACAAGCACAGCAGACAAAAGATAATGATCATTGCCCCATTCCTACTTCTCTAAATCCTCTATTTTGGGATATCATCGAGATGTCCTTGGAATGAGCGCAAAATAAGATAAGTTAAAAGATAAAGACCAAGTAAACAAACAGACTAATGCTCTTCAATACCGCTAACGGAAAGAGGATGTGTTTTCTAAGGATGATGAACGAAACTTATTGCCAAAAGATTATGCCCATTGTAGGAAGGATTCATCCTAGGACATCTTAGTGGATGGCGGCACGTCATTTCATTTATAAGGGATGATTGATATGGGACCAATTCAGATGAGGTGTTACCAATACGAAGAGATAACCAGCTTGCTTACGTACTGACTTAGATTTTAGACTTGACGTTTTGAGCTCTACTTTCAAACTGCTAGAGTTGTTTCCAATTGTTTCACCAAAGGTTGAGGATGACGATTAGTTTATTGTGAGTGGTGTTTATTGCGGGAGCAAGCGAGATGAGTCAGATGGATTTTTTCAAATATTTGGATGTTTTTGATGTTTTGCAATATTTTGAGGCTATTTTTTTTTTGGTGTTTTTCGAGATTTTACAAATGTTTTG
>VDFB02000013.1:157695480-157719206 GCA_007258455.2 Sequoia sempervirens | reverse complement strand
GATTCTCTGCAGAGGTCAGATGTGGGCAGCTCACAGTAGAGCAAGTAGATGCAGGACATTGGTTATTTTTGGCAGATACAAGATGGATGGTTTGTGCATGTCGCCAGAGGGTAGAGGTGATCCACATCTCTGGATTTTGTATCTTATTAGGTGATGTATGATGGAGATGTATTGTATTATGACATGATGTTTATTATTTTGATTATGCGATGGCCTTGATTGACATTATGCTATATGAGATGATTCATGATGTGATTTCATATACATATATATATACACATGTTTATATGGATGATTTGTGCTTTATGATGTATGTTTTTATGGATGTACATGTATGTTATTATGATTATGGTGATGGATGCATAGCTATTTATGAAAATGAATAATTATGTATGGTTTATGATGTATGGATGCACATGTTGATGATCAATTTATGCATGTTTATATAATTTATGATTTATGGATGCACATGTTGATGATCGATTTATGCATGTTTATATAATTTATGATTTATGGATGCACATATAGATGGGCGATTTATGCATGTTTATATGATTTATGATTTATGGATGTACATGTGGATGATTGATTTATGCATGTTTATATGATTTATGATTTATGGATGTACATGTGGATGATCGATTTATGCATGTTTATATGATTTATGATGTATGATTTATGGATGCACATGTGGATGGACGATTTATGCATGTTTATATGATTTATGATGTATGATTTATGGATGCAAAAGGTAAATGCTTACAATGTACCTAAATGTCAATAATGACCGTTATGAGAATGCGGATAGGCGATAGGCGGATGGAAGATTGCATTTGCCAAAAACAACCATTAATATCCTGAGAAGGAGAGGACCTAAGAGGAAAAAAGAATGAGAGTACTTGCACAACCGAAATCATAAGCGATGGTTATGATGGAAATGAAGGGTGCATGCAAAGTGGTAGAAATGCAGTGAAAAATAAGATTTTTCCATCTTTGGAGCATTGACTTTTACTATAGCATAGGGTACCTAGCACCTTGATATAGAAGACCAAGGCGAGCGAGTACTCTATGCATGAAACAAACACAGCAAACAATAAGGTTATCCCAACACCCCAAGGTCACGATGACCTCAGTCGGGGCTAGTGTTGTAATAACCACAAACACACAAAGTTGTCCCAACGTAACACAAGACCTTGGAGATCTCGGTGGGTCTTACGAGGGACAACCAAGAAGACAGTAGTCAAAAAAAAAGATCAAGGTATGCCCCCATTTCAACAGGTCAAAGCACGCCATGGTATGGTGGACCAAGGCGACCTTGACAAGGGATGGGAAGGAACCCAAAATGATAAACAAAATCCGAAAGTGTCAAAAGATCATAATCAAGACAACAAGTCGTTTGCCATAGAATCAAGGTGATGGATGTGATTGACGAGGTCTGCTAGGAAGGATTCATCCTGTTGAGACCAAAGATGGATGCGAAATTAGGATGATCCAGTTGGCGCGGGATGTTACCGAGGGACAAGATCTTGTAACACAAGGGAATTTCGTTTATTAAGAACCAGTTAGATATGGGCGTAACTTGATAACGAAGCACAAAAGACCGACATAACCTATAGACCTAGGGGCTCAGGTGCCGATCATAGATTAGCCTTACCTACGTGAAAGCGCAGAGCCCCCGTAGTTCCAGAAAAGACCATGGATAAAGCGAAAAGAAGACAAATGGTAACCAATGATGATGGACAAATGCCCCGGGGGCGAATCAAATGATCAACCTTGCCTACGTGACAGCGCAGGGGCAATGTAGTTCGACTGACGGACGTGATGAGATGGGACCTAGGTGAAGACCGACACAATGGATGATCCTACCTGATGACACGATGGTGAATGACTTAAGCTCAGAGCGGGATACTGAGAAGCTCAGGAATGGGGGATAGGCTAGATGGGTCATCCAATGCTCAATCAATATTTACCAAGCAGCCGGGGATGAGATGGGTGAGGACAATAGTGCGGATGAAGGCATAAAATAACTAGGATGTCAGGTAGATAATGATTAAGCCCTCTATGGATGACACCCGTTGCCAGGTTTTCACCACCCATACTTGTCTAAGGCACCACCAAGAGGTGGTTTTCACCATAGGACGGATTTATTTTTCTTGACTATTTTGTATATATTTTTTTTTTAGCTTTTTTTTTTGTCTTTTGTGGATTTTTTGATTTTTGACTAGGTGGGGTAACCAGGCAGATTTAAGCGTAGAACTTTTTGAGATGCATGATGTTGATAGGCTCGTCGAGGGGTTCTCCTTCAAGAGTAGTCAACCTGTATGCCCCCGATCCATATTTAGCAGCTATGATATAGGGCCCCAACCAATTTGCCTCAAATTTTCCTTTCTTGTCTCGGTCTTGCTGAGTATGTTGGTTCTCCTTAAGGACAAGCTCGCCCACCTGGAATTGGTGAGGATGAACCTTCTTGTTGTAACTACGCTTGAGGCGATTTTGGTATGCTTACAGATGGTCATATGCCTTTATTCTTCGTTCATCCAGTAACTCTAGCTGTGCCAACCGCGCAACACGAGCATCCTCTTCGCTGATAAGATTCTTCAGAGAGATCCTCAATGATGGAAGTTTGACCTCGATTAGCAAGATGGTTTCAGCACCAAACACCAAAGAGTAGGGGGTGGCGCCTGTCGGGGTGCGGATGGATGTGCGATATGCCCAGAGGGCAGGATGAATGTGGAGGTGCCAATCTCATCCAGTGTTATTGACAACCTTTTTGAGAATACGAATGAGGGTTTTGTTGGTCGCTTCCGCCTGACCATTACCCTGGGGGTAATAAGGTGTTGACCAACAGTGCTGGATATGGAAGGTATCGCAGAGGTGTTTCATGGCTTGGTTTTTGAAGGGTTTGCCGTTGTCGGAGAGGATGGTGGATGGGATACCATATCTGCAGAGAATATGAAAAGGATGAATTTAGAAATCTGAGTACCGGTGATTTGTGAAAGGGGCATTGCCTCCACCTACTTGGTGAAGTACTCAGTGGCAGTAATTATGAATGTATGGCCGTCGAATGATGGTGGGTGAATCTTGCCAATCAAGTCGAAACCCCATTGAGAAAACTGTCATGGTGCCAGGAGGGGCTGAAGATCTTGTGCTGGGGTGTGGATTAAATCTGCGTGTTGCTGGCATGGAAGACACTTCTTTACAAACTCGCAAGCATCGTGTTCCAGCATAGGCCAATAATACCCAACTCGTAAGATCCTTTTGGCCAGGGCCATACCATTTGAATGTGTTCCACAAACACCGCCATGTACCTCCATTAGTGTAGCATGGGCTTCGGTCTCATTTAGACATCTGAGGAGGATTCCATCATACCCGCGACGATAAAGCATATCACTGACGATGACGTATCGAGAAGAGCGATGAATGAAGGATTTGCGTTGGTTACGTGTAAGGTCTGGGGGTATAATGTTATCATGGAGGTAGGTATAGATGTCTTGGTACCATGGGGAGGTGGGACCCACGATATCGCACACCATGTTAGTTTCAGGGATGTCATATGCTGGGATTAAAAGTTGTTCTACAAGGAACTCGTATTCTGTTCGGTCTTTGGGCATGTCCAGTAGGGAGCCAATAGTGGCCATTGCATCAGCTGCTTTGTTGCGTACCCTGGGAATCTGTTCAAATTGTATAGAGGTGAAATATTTCTTGAAATCATCCACCATGCGCTTGTAGGGTAACAGCTTATCATCTTTGGTTAGGAACTCATCATTAACTTGTCTAATGACTAGCAAAGAATCACCAAAGACTTTCAACTGAGTTATGTGCCACTGTTTTGCAATTTTGAGGCCGGTGAAGAGAGCTTCGTATTTTGCCATACTGTTGGTACATGGGAATGCTATCCTGAATGACTTGGGAATGTAGTCACCTTGAGGGGTAACTAATAAGATTCCTGCCCCCGATCCATTATGTGTATATGATCCATCAAAATACAGTGTCCATGTAGGGGTCTCATCAACGGAGAAGACTTCCTCATCCGGGAATTCCATGATCAATGGATGAGTATTAGCTAAAGGGGCTTCCGCCAACTGATCTGTAATTATTTGTCCTTTGATAGCCTTGCAGTCCATGTATTATATGTCGAATTCACTGAGGAGCATGACCCACTTAGCCATGCGGCCAGTCAGAGTGGTTCTAGATAACAGGTACTTCAATGGATCGATCTTGGCAATTAATTTAACTGGATGGCTAAGCATGTAATGTCAAAGTTTTTGTGTGCTAAAGACGAGTGCAAGGCAGGATTTTTCCATGGGGGAGTAGTTCAGCTCGTAGCCAACCAATGTCCGACTAATGTAGTAGATTTCCCTCTCTTTCAACGACTCATCATGTTGTGCCAACAATGCCCCCAGTGCAACTGAAGTGGCAGAGATGTAAAGCAAGAGGGGTTTGCCGGGAATAGGTGGCATCAATATCGGGGGATGGGCTAAATATTCCTTAATTTTATCGAAGCCCATCTGACACTGCTGGTTCCATCGGAAGGTGGAATCTTTTTTTAGGAGATGAGTGAATGGCTGACATTTATCTGCCAGCTGGGCTATGAACCGATGGATGGACTGCATCTTCCCCTGGAGGCTTCTTAACTGTTTGAGATTGTGTGGAGGTGGCATATCCAGGATAGCTTTTACCTTGGCGGGATCAACCTCAATGCCCCTGCGAGAAACTATGAAACCTAGCAACTTTCCTGAAGTGACCCTAAAGACACACTTTTTTGGATTCAGCCGCAGCTTGTAGTGCTCTAACCGCTCAAATATCTTCTTCAAGATGGCGGGATGTTCTGCTCGTGTTCTGGATTTTCCTAATAGGTCGTCGACATAGTCCTCCATGATGATGTGTATGAGGTCATGGAAGATGACCGAACGGCATAACATTGTAACAGAAAGTGCCCCAAGGAGTTGTGAAGGTGGTCTTGTGTTGGTCCTCAAGTGCGATTCAGATCTGGTTATATCCAGAGAAGCCATCCATAAGGGATAACATCTCATGTCCTGCTGTCAGGTCGACCAACATGTCAATGTTGGGTAGGGGGAAGTCATCTTTTGGGAAGGCTTTGTTGAGATCCCAGAAGTCTATGCAAACGTGAATGTCTCCATTTGGTTTAGCAACTGGCACTATATTGGAGATCCACTCGGAGTAGTCAATTGGTCTGAGAAAACCCGCCTCTAGTAACTTCTCCAATTCCTTCTTGACTAACAACGTGACTTGTGGATGCATCTTGCGGAGCTTTTGTTTGACAGGCTTGGCATCTAGGCGAATGTCCAAGTGATGAACCACTAATGCGGGGTCTAAGCCTGGCATGTCTGAGTATGACCAAGCGAAGTTAACGATTCCCTCTTGGAGTAGCTGCACGATGACTGGATACTCTTGCTCTGAGAGTGACTTAGCTACATAGGTGACCTTAGGACTTTCAATAGTTCCTAGATTGACTTCTTGAGTCTCTTCAATCAGAATAGATGATCGGGCAGCTAACTGAGTTCCCATAAGGGGAAGATGAACATCTCCATCTTCCGGCGCCTCTTCAAGGTTTTCGCCATCAGATGCGTCCTTTATTTTTACTTTTTCAAAGTCAAGAAGTGCCTCAGGGAGGTTTTCACTAGATGACTGTTTGTTATTTTTCTTATTCTTACTTTTGCGACTGGAGTGTTCATCCTCCCCCAATCCCATAAGGTTGACATATGTATCTGCAGACATACTGACAGGTGTGCTAGTACATAGGTCCCAATCGATAAATTCAGGATGGCAAAGGGATAGGTTAATAGTGTAGACGGATAGGCATTCGAACATAGATGATAGGTCGGTGTGGTCGACATCATCGTACACACGTATGATGGATTCCTCCTCGGGTATGTCTTCCAATGAGCCCTTGTCCACAATGACACTATTGGAAGCATTAGACGATGTTTCGGGGCCTTTCTGCTTTCTGTCATACCCAATGCCCACATTTTTTGGTAGTGGGGACGTATGAATGGGTTGCAACCACCCTTGTTCTTGCTTTCCTAGGCCCCTGCCTTGATAGTTATGCTTTTCTACGAACTTTGTTGGCCAGGGGTACTTTTCTTGAAAGTATTTCTTGAGAGGAGTTTCCGGCTGAGGCTCTTCTCAGTAAACCCATTGGCTTATGTCTTCTTCTGGCGCATCTGTCTTGATACTTGGGGATACGAAGGTGGTGGTAGGGATGTTTTTGCCACGGAAGGTGACAGTCTTGTCTTCCTTTGGGGTAGCATGGGAAGGTTGACCATACTCGTGTGGCAATGGTGGCATGGTTGCTATATTAAGAGTAGTATGCATTTCATAATCGCCACACCCTTTGTCAATTATCTGGACTTTTTTGACTGTAGGGTCAGTGGGGGATGGAGTGGCTATTATGGTGGATGGTGGATTAACGGGTGATGACTGAGATGCCCCCATTTCAACCCCAGGACAATAATGTAAATGGGGAAATGATGCCTCTAGAGCGTGGCAATATTCGAATGGTTGGGGGTCGGCATAGATGGTGACCTCTTGTCTGTTGACTGGGAATTTGAGGCACTGATGGAAGGTGGAGGGTACAGCTTGCATAGCATGGAGCCATGGACGACAAAGGAGGAGGTTATATGGCAAGTCCAGATCAAGGACATGGCAGGTAATGTACTGAACCACCGATCCCACTTGGATAGGGAGATTGATGATCCCTTCTGAATTCCTTTCTGCATTATCATAAGCCTTGATTGTAATAATCTGGTTGCTTAAGTCCACTTGGGTATACCCCACCTATTTTATGAATTTTAGAGTGCACAAGTTGAGGGCAGAGCCATTATCTACCAAGACTCTTTTTATTTTATGTCGGGTAACCACAACTTCAATATGTAAGGGGCGATTGTGATTGGCATCAATGTTGGGCATATCATTTTCGCTGAAGTGTAGTTGGTGAGATGAAGCTAGGTGTCCTACCAAGGCTTGGAATTGAGTAGGATCTATATTATTAGGCACATGGGTTTCCTGTAGAGCTCTGTTGAGGATTTCTTGATGCACGGGGGAAGACTTGAGTAAATCCAAAATAGAGATATGTGCAGGGGTCTTTCCTAAGTGATCAAGGATGTTGTACTGGGAGGTTACAGGAGTCGATTGGGTGGGTGCAGAGGCTGCAGGAATGGTGATGTGGGCTCGTCGTGTGGTAACAACACATTGAGGGTCTTTAGCTTTGACATGTATCATGGATACACAGGGTTCTACCTGCTCAATGTAATGAATAATACCCTCGTAATTGAGGGGTACATTCTTATAGCTCACGTTATTTGTGCTGTTATTTTGAGGATTACTGTTGGAGGTGCTCGGACCTTGGTTATGGTTTGGGAAGGCATTCTGATAGATCTGCAATTGAGCATTGGATGACGAAGCTTGACTAGGGTCAACCTTGATATCACCTCGATCTATGAGATCCTAGACATAGTTTTTCAGACCCTGACACTTATTCAAAGAGTGTCCTTTGATTTTGTGGAACTCACAATATTCATTTTCCCTAAACCATGCGGGCTTAGGTTTGGATTCGTCGAGTGCCTTGGTAACAGGGTACGTGATCGGATAGCTAATCTGCAACAGTTTGTTGAAGATGACACTCAAGGGTTCTCCTAGTTGAGCATACTGGTGTTTAGTGTTCCCTTGGTTATTTTGATTGGACTGTTGGGGAGGACAGGGTGTCCCTTGCGGTACAGATATGGCATTAGGTATGGATTTTTGTTGTTTCTGGGATGTGTTGGCCATGTGGACATGTTTAGTATCAGTAACACCATCATTAACAACATTTTTGTTCTTGTTCCAAAAACGTGGTTTGTCGTTGAATGTCCTTTCCCTATCTTGATTATATATTTTGATGTACCCCTTGGCAACAAGGGCACGCTCAAGGATGGGTCCCTTCTCTACCACCTCCGCGAAAGTGGTGACACAGTGTAATCGGAAGTTATGAGCCATGTCAGGATGAGAGTTCTCCACGAAGAGGGTGACCATGTCCTTTTCTTTCAACGGGGTTTTCATTCGGCTTGCTAGGGCACGCCACCTCTGGAGGTAACTAGTAAAGGTTTCCCCTTCACATTGTTTCTCTTTGAGAAGATCCAGGGTGTCAGTATCTTTCTCCAAATTGAAGGAGAAGTAGGAGACGAACTTCTCAGATAGGTCTGCAAAAGATTTTATAGATCCCTTTTCGAGGGTCATGAACCACCCTAGCGCGTTGCTTCCCAGACTTTGAGGAAATAGGCGCAAGAGATAGTTGTCATTGTGGATAACTTCTTGACACTGGGAGTAAAACTCCTGTAAGTGGGCCTTAGGATCTTTGTTCCCCTTATATTTGTCAAATTTTGGCATCTCAAAATGTTTGGGGAAAGGAATCAATGAGATGGAGGGATCGTATGGATATGGACATATATCTTCAAACTTGAACGATTGTTTGCCAGTCCCTGCCTGGAGATCTTTCAGGGCGGCTTTGATTTCTAGTATGTCCGCATTGGCCGGCGTGTTGGACGGGTATTGATGGTAGGACGATTGTAGATTCTGAGATGATGTTTGGAGATGGGCGTATGGATGAGGAGGTGGTATCCCCTGCTGGTATGCCAAGGGACCTTGTTGATAAAGAGTTTGTTGTTGCGAGGCTAGATATGAATTGGTTGGGTAGTTATGGGTGGCGTACTATTGGGAAGTATGGAGAAGGTGTTGTTGATTAGCTTGCAGATACTGGGGGTGCTAATATGACTGTTGCGATGCCACATAGGATGGTTGTTGTTGATATTGTTGCTGATTATAATAATTGTAATGATGAGGTGGTTGTTGATGCATGGTTAGCGGCTGTGGTGGGTGAGATAGGATGTTATGTAGTGGTTGCGCTTGCGGGCGTAAGATGGACGCAAGGAATGGAGATATGGTCGAGGCTGAAGGTCGAGGTTGATTTCCTTGCGGTTGATACTGTGATGGTTGTGTTGAGAATAGAGGATTGACCAATGATTGTTGTTGAGGTCGAGGTATAGTTGAGATGTTGTGCGAGGGAGGTTGTTGAGCACTAGTGAGAGCATAGGCTTGGGGAGGTTGTTGGGATGCGAATGACGATGAAGGAGGGATATTGGATTAGGACGGTTGTTGGGGTATGAATGACGATGGTGGAGGATTGTTAGATTGGGGCGGTTGTTGGGGTATGAATGGCGATGGTGGAGGATTGGTAGCCCCAGGAGGTGGGGGCAAGGCGGCGAAAGGGTTGCCCCCAGTGTTGACAGGAGGTGGGTTCGAAGGGAGTGGTGCCGGTAGCATTAATGGTTGCGGTTGTGGGATGTTTTGCGGCATGCCATAGGCAAAAGGATCATTGCGGTCAACGGTTTGGGGTGTTCCCGTGACCGAGATGGTGGGATGTGTGGGATTGCCAACGGGATATAGGATAGCGTTGTCGAATTCCGGTTGATGCCAACCTTCTACAGAAGGAATGTTGGGGACATACGAGCTACTAGGGATGTCATGTGAACCTTGGGGGACATTAGATGTGGAGGTGCCATACTTGGATAAGTCGACACCCGACGGCAACTTAACACCTTTTTCAATCAAGTGAGCCAAGATCTTGTCACCATGTCTTTCAAGAAGGCGTTCTGTCATTTGTGCATTAACAGGATTGCTGAAGTGTTCCTCGAATGTGAGCTCAGGTTGATCAGCCATGTTTTCTTCCCCAGGTGGTGATGTGTTTTGACCATCCACGTTGGATTGTGATGAGGTACCGTTGTGGGGATCGTGAGGGATGTTCATCGTGTTATGGGGATCTTGAGGATTGTTTGATTGGGCATTAAGGGCTTGTTGGTCAGCCATTTTCTTTGCTTGTGATCGAGTCTGAACGGGCATGCAAGATGATGAGAGGGATCAAGATATTAGAAAGACCTTGATGATGAAAGATTGATTTGATTTGATGGGAGATTGACTGATGACGATCGGTTAGACCGATGTGGATTGATTCAATGACACTGGATTAGTCCAGGTTTTGGATTTTGATTCAGATAGATTTGATGATGTGGGGGGTGGATTGGTCGGGTGATTAGGATTGATTTGATGATAAATATGATGAAGACCGAGAGCCACAACCGAGTTTAAGAAGGATCCTTGGTAACACTAGGTATTGATTGAAAGGTGGATGTATGATAATGACACCGAATCCAACTTGAGATAAAAGCGGATTGATTGGGTCGAAAAGGATGAATGACTTAAGACAGATAGCAATCCTAAGCCAGTTATGGTGATTATGATTAGGGATGAATACCTAGGTCAACACGGATGACTATTCCAACGGGGTTTATATGGAACAAGGTGGATTTAGGACGGATGGGAAGCATCTCAGGATAGATGAATGGCTCTTGAAACAAGATAAAGAGTGTCAGGATAAATGACCCTTAGAACGAAGGGATGGAGACTTGGAACAAACGTTCAGATGTTCGTTTTAGGATGGTGGATGATCGTGTCGATGTTCGAAACAAAGGGACAAGGGGTGCCAAGTGATACTATAGGCTGGTCAAAAGTCAAGTCCGCCACAACACAAGGACAGGTCCGCCACTACAATAGGACAGGTCCGCCACTGCAATAGGACAGATCTACCACAGCACAAGGACAGGTCCGCCGCTGCACTAGGACAGGTCCGCCACAGCACTAGGACAGGTCCGCCATAGGGTTAGGACAGGTCCGCCACAGCATAGGGATAGGTCCACCATAGCACAGGGACAAGTCTGCCACAGGGTCAGGACAGGTCCACCACAGCATAGGGACAGGTCCGCCACAGCACAAGGACAGGTTCGCCACAGGGTCAGGACAGGTCCGCCACAGCACAGGGAGAGGTCCACCAAAGGATAAGGATAGGTCCGCCAAAGGATAAGTTTAAGCTTGATGTTTTGATGGATGGGTAAGGCAAAGGACCCAAAATATAGCAATCATAAAAAGACTTGGCCAAACTGATAATCACCAGGTTTTTGCACAAGAAAGACAATTCAAACAGCACAACCCTAAGATTAGTAGAAACGGGTATGGTCAACAAAGTCTTCTACTCTAAGATGCACATGGTTGCTAAGGAGTCCTCGATATACACCCGGTACGTGAGGCCCAAACCGTGAACACCAACCCGTTACAAGCGTGAGTCGGGAACCTTAGCAAGATACTAAAGGCTTAGACCAACTCTTCACGTCATCCCGACACTTTGCCAATTACAACGTGGTTGGATTGAGGTACAGCTTTCGCTCTCCCCCCTTTATATACCCTTCCGGTACACGTGGTTGGAATCGTCCCTTGGGGTGATGAAATCCCCAAGCAGGTCCCACTAAGAAAATGAAAAAGAGGGGTGACTCAAAGGACTTGGAAAGCTATGATTTCTTGTTACCCAGGATCGCCAAATGGCGCAAGGGGATTGGATATGTCAAATAGCCTTCCCAAACACACCAAATAAGGTTTATTGACCCCTTTAATTAAACTATGTGCCTAATTTACCAAAAGACAATCGAAAAAAACTTGAAATTTTTTACCTTCTGGAGGACAGGTCCGCCACTCTGTAGGGACAGATCCGCCACTCTGTAGGGACAGATCCGCCACTCTGTAGGGACAGGTCCGCCACTCTGTTAGGACAGGTCCGCCACAGCAGGACAGGTCCGCCACCGGAGGACAGGGGCGCCACCCTGTCAGGACAGGTCCGCCACAACAGGACAGGTCCGCCACTGCAGGACAGATCCCCCACTCTGTCAGGACAGGTCCGCCACTCTGTAACCTGAACCTGCAAAAATGCAAAAAATAGCAAACGTGAAAGAAATAGACCCATTTGTGGGTCCCACCGGGCGTGCCAGAAATGTGATAGGTCGAATGTGAGCGTTAGAAGACAAGCAACAAGTAAAAGAGTGCAAATAAACACCAAAACAACCTACACCTCAAGATTAGCCTAAGTTGGAAACAATACAAGATGAAAGCAACAAAATGGAACTCTATACCTTGCGTCGAATCGATCATTTGGTTGGCTCTTCAATCTTTGATGTGTATGCTCCTTAGATGGCACAAGATGCAAGCTAAATGATGTTGTGAGGATGAGTGCAAGTGGATAAACACATGAAAATGGCTAAGTATAAGTTGAGAAAGAAAATTGCAAGAGTTTGGCTAGCAAAATGATCTCCCCAAAATGAGAGAAAAGAGGGGGTATTTATAAGAATTTTGAGAATTCCTAGGGGGAATGGATGGCCAAGATTGAGCCACCAAATATCAAGATGTAGGGCTAAGGTGAGTTGAGAACTCACAAGCCCTCACATCTTGACATGTGGCATGTGATGTAGCCCTAAAAGGTGAAGTGGACATGAGGTGGAAGGAGAGGACATGACATGGAGGGGGGTACAAAGTACCTTGGGATTGGACATGATCTCCTCATAAAGGAGGTCCTTGTCCCCATGTGGGTGAGAGGACATGTGAGGAATTAAAAATTCCTCAAATATTCTCATGGGGAGATGGGAAAGAATAAAGAATAGGTGAAGGACATGTGAGAAGTGAAGGAATTAAAAATTCCTTTTGGGTGCTTTGGGGGATTAAAAGGTGAATTAAAAATTCACATGGGGAAGTGGAGTGCCTTTTCCAAAAGGAGAAAGCCTTTAATAAGGTTGACTTAAGGACACATGCCATAAGTGGGAGGAGGATTAGGTTAGGCTAACCAAATGATTAAGGTTGTGCAAGTACTCAGTTAGATGGACTAACGACTCATTAGAAGCAAGTGGGAGATTATGGAGGATGTGACCCTAATGATGATTAAGGGTGTGCACATGCTAACCCTAGTTAGTTAGAAGAAGATGAAGTAATTAAGATGGATTAAGGACCAACTTGCAAAAGTTGGAGGATGTGACTATGAGAGAGAAAAGAGGAATTAAAAAATGAATTTTAATTCCAAAAGGGGAATATGACTAAATTAAATAAAATGGTAAATTTATTTAATTTAGAGGAGGAAAAAGGGGTAAAGTATTTATTAAATTAAATACTTTAGGGCCCTTATGTAAAATGCAAGGTATTAATTAAACAAATGGTTTAATTAATATTGACAAAGGGGATGAGCAATTGGATGAATAAGGAGACGCGTTTGATCATATGGAAGTGATCAAAATCGGACGTCTACACTTCCTAATGACCTTTGTAACCAAGAAATGATTTCATTTGAACATTCATTTTCGGATTTCTAATCAATGATTTGTGCTTTTGGGATTTTGAAGTCCTCAACACACATGAAAGTTTATTTTGCTTATCTTTGCTTAATGTCTTTATTTTACCACAAACACTTTCTTCAATTATGTCCAATGTCTTAATTTTTTCAAACCCCACAAGATATGTTATGTGAAAATTTAATGAACTTAAGGCAAGGGTTTTCCTATTGTTTGCTTAAGAAGACAAATTGTGATATAATCCAATGCTTAGAAACCTCTAAGGATGTGAATCCCAAGGGAAAGCAATAACATATGGATTGAGTCAATTGTATTTGTCCTCAAAAGGGTTTGAAATTTGGATGATGTTAAGTGTTTGTTTTTTAGATGTTTTCGATCAAGCAATGCATTTTGTAACCCAAGAATTAGTACAATCCTATGGATGTGTAAGACAATATTTGTTGGATTCCCACTTGGACAAGTCCAGCTATGCTTATCTCTAGTGAATGGTTAGATGCTTGACCCCACTGGCTACCCTCCATGACACTCACTTATACGGGGCAGCCAAGCATCAACACCCATGAAACTCCCATGGCATGCTTTCCATTTCTACTAGAAGACCGTAAAAGTGTGGGGCGGCTTCAAAACGACTGTTCTTGCACCAACAAATAGATTAAGGATTTTGGAAAATTCTACCACATGGGTTCTAGTAAAGACTTTCTATTCGTAGGAGTTGACCCAACGTGGCAAGAGTCCCCTTTCGGATCCATCTTGTCGGAGTCAACCGTGTGATATTTGTGTTTCTTCCAATATCCACATTTATATCCTGGCTGGAAATACTCTTGGCTTTAGAGTGTTACCGGCTGAGTCGTTTCTTTGGGTGATTACTTTTTCCCACAAGGAAGGCCCTCTAAGATAAACAAAAGCGAATAAAGAACAAAATTCATAACTCGATCAATCTTTGATAGCAACAAAGAGAGAATATACGTGAAAATGCCCCCACTCACACTCGCACAAGATTTTGTTCAATTTTAAGCCCAAATCGAAATGTGGAGGTGATTGCTTTGTCTTAACCCAAAGTCATGGAAAAGGCCTTTTGATTCTCAAGATCGCTATAAAGCGCGAGAGAAGTGCATATGTCCTTTTCCAATGGCTTTAGTCTAAGTAAGCCCTCATGAAAAATATAACTACACTTGTTCTTTTTAAACCCTCAAAGCAATATGTGAGTTCACTTTCAGAGCACCAAAAGACAAGTGGTAAACATTTGTTCAATTTGTTAATCCCATAAACAAAATATAGTAAGTTGTTGATCCTATTGTTCGTTTTAACCTTTGCAATAAATGAAATTGAAAGGTTCTTTTTAAGCCCAAATGAAAGCTAGTGTTCTAAAGATGAAAAGATGACAAAATCCCTAAGGAAGTGTTAAATAAACACTTAAGTGTTTAAAAACACTTTAATTGGACAAAATATCATCACCATGCTCCTCTTCCCTTAGTTTTCGATTTCCAACCTACAAAGGAGAAAAAAAGTAAGATTCTGGAAAAACATAGAAATTTAAAAAGCAGAAAACAGAGGAAGAAGCAATCATAAATTAAGGCACGTGCCAAAAATTAAATTTCTCCCTTTTACTGTCTTTCAGCGTCGCAACTCGTGAAGGCGTCGCTCTTTTTTCCTCCTAGTGTCGCTCTTACAGCATCGCTTTACCAGTCAGTGGCGCTCTGTGTCGGGACAGAGAGCACGATTGCGTCGCTCTTTTCGCCCAGTGTTGCAATTTTTGAAAGTGTCAGAGTTTTAGAATTTTTTGAAACTGATGTAGATCGGCGAGTCTAGCGGCAGAGTTTAGGATTTGAATTTTTTGGCAGGATGAGCCCAGTGGCGCTAAAACAGCGACGCTGACAAGCCCGCGGTGCTAAGACAGCGACGCTGACGAGCCCGCGGCGCTAAGACAGCGACGCTGACGAGCCCGCATTGGAATTTCCTGTGTGTAGAAAAGCGCAAAATTTTCGTGAAAATGTTAGAATTTACGACTTCAAGCCCTCCCTCTAGCACCAAATGTGTGAACCCTTTTCCTAGTACCTGCAAAACAACATTAATAAACAAGTTATACAAGGATTTGCAAGCTAAAAGAAGGATTCCCCATGAAATCCATTTGCAAACTCAAAATAGGAAAGAAAATAAGCAAGAACACCATGAAACGATAAAACTAGATTAAATCCTAATTTAAATAGCAAACACTTGATCCCATGGGGGAATTAGTGCCAATTTGATGTGAAAATTGGCCCTTTCCCAATTCCTATGATGCAAGATTTGAATGTTGAACAGATTGTTGATCCACTTTTGATGAAAATATGAGAACTCCAAGCCAAATCTACAAAAAGCCTAGCTAGAATTCAAATGATGGATGAGAATGGCTAAGTATTTTAGCATGGTATATTTACTTGGATTGTGGATGTTGAAATGAGGAGAGAAGCTCTTCATTTATAGGATTTCAAGATGGATGAATGCCCAAATTTGAGCAATGTGGGACTAACATTCATCCAATGATATGGTGCCACTTGTCAAGCTATGAATGGATGATGGTTGTGCAAGATTTGGGGTTTGTGCCCATAAATGCCAATAGTTGAAATTCAAATTTGTTGAAATGACATGTAAGAGGGAAGGGAAAATGCAATAAATGCCACTTGGCTCAAGGCAAAGGACATGTAAGAGGTTTTAAATGCCTTGTTGGATGTACATGTTGACTTGGAATTTTTGAATTCAAATTGAGAGAATATTCCAAAAAGATGCCATGTGAGGAAAATAGAGATTTAATAAATGAATTAAATCTATTTCCATGTGCAACTTGCATTATCTAGAGGATGTGACATGAGATGAGGTTAAATTAATCAAAGGTTTAATTAATTTAACAGGAGAGATTAGATGATGTGACTTATTTGACTCAAATTTATGGATTTATTTAAATCAGATAAGAGAGGAATATGATAAGAGTCTAATTAAATAAATATTTTGATTTATTTAATCACAAGGGATGGTGTTAGATTAAATCAAATAGGGTTTTAATTTATTTAATTTAATGGATAGACTTTAGAGATTTAATCAAATAAATTGATTATTTAATTAGATAGGGATAACTAGATCAGATGGATTGATTTAATTAACAAGAGAGATGACTTGATTAGATAAAATGATTTATTTAACCAAGAGAGGATATTGATGAATTTAATCAGATAAGGGAATTTGATTAAACGGTTAGACTGAGGGATGATTTCGGAAGAAATGATGTAAGTCAGGATTAGATGCATGATGTCAATCAATATATTTTTGATGTCTACAGTGTTAGGTTTAGGTCTAAGGTTAAGGTTAGATTTAGGGTTAGGGTACAATTGAAGATAAAATTAGGGTTAGGGTTAGGGTTTAGGTTATAGCTAGGTTTAAGGACAGGGTTAGGGTTTGTGTTACAAATAAACATAGAATTAAATGAATTAGGGTTAAGGTTAGGGTTAGAGATAGAGTTACAATGAGTGTTAGAGTTAGGTTGTTAGGGTTAGGGTTGGAAATAGAGTTAGGATTAGGGATACAATCAAAATTAGAGTCAGGTTTATAATTAGTATTAGGTTTATAGATAAAATTAGAGTTAGGGTTCAGATAAGAACATCTCTCCATTTTTTTTTAAAGATTATTAACCTTATATATGTTGGTAGAAATTACAATTGCAGCATGTAAGACATTAATTGAAACGTAACTATAATTAAACTCTAAAAAAACCTCAACTAAACCCTAACTATACTTGAACTCTAATCTTAATCTTGATTGAATTGTAACGCTAACCCTAATACTAACTCTAATTGAGCTAAACCCTAACTCTAATCCTAATTAAATCCTATCCCTAATTGAACCATAAATAAATTCTAAAATAATCCTATTTGAACACTAACCTTATCTAAACCCTAACCTTAATATTAATAAACATGATTTACAAATGAGTTTTTATGTTATACTTATTATTAAATTTATAAGTGAAACAAGAATGTAATCACACTTAATAGTAACCATAATGATAAATCCTAAATATATTTATACTTCTATAATGACTATGAATCATGATAATCTTCATATAATCGGCTCTTTATTGTGGGCTTGCCCACCGGAAAAGTCTCACGCCTGACAAAAATTTCTTTAAGGCATCGAACTTTTGATGGAGAATTCCCGTGGAATTTTGCACTTCAAAACTGAACTTGAAGACTGCACTTCACAACTGAAGTTCACACACCTTGTTAACAAGCCCACCGGAAAAGTCTCACGCCTGACAAAAATTTCTTTAGGGCACTAAAATTTTGATGGAGAATTCCTGTGGAATTTTGCACTTCAGAACTGAACTTGAAGACTGCACTTCACAACTGAAGTTCACACGCCTTGTTAACAACATTGCCCATTTTAAAAATATTCTGCCATTTTGGGTTTCATATTTTTTTGCTGCAGACTGAGCCCATTTTTCCTCATCGGCATCGTTGATAGTACGACACAATTTATGTAGAATCTTGAGGTAAATCACTAGCCATAGATTCAATGAATTTTACTTTTTTATGTCCAACCACGAAGCCATGGACGCGATCATGCATGTGCTCGAGTTGGGGCAAAGCATGGAGGCTAAGAAGAACTCGGCCGCAGTGATTTTCAGCCTAAAAGCGGTGGAGAATTACTAGCCCATCTTTGGGGACCGGCCGCCAGTTGTGAGGGGCATGTTGGAACTCATTTGATTGGAAAACCTATAGTGTAGCAAGGATGCTCTCAAAGCCCTCTTCATCTGGTGCTCCACCCTTAAATGGACCCAAAATAGTGTCTGTCGGTGTGGTGTTCGTGCTCTTTTCTCTGGTGATGAATCCATCCTTGGGACTCGTCAAGGACGCCACCACCGTTATTGTGCAGGTTGTGGCCTATAGTGAGAGTACACAAGGGTTTCAAAAGGTTTTTGGGATTCAGGTGTGCTTTTTCCTTCCTTTTTTTGTCTTCTGCAATTCATAATAATAAGATAACTTTTTCAGTTTAAGCTTCTGCAATTTGTGGTAACTAGAAAACTCTTGCAATTTTAAGCTTTGGCAATCCGGTGTAATCAGAGATTTTGAAGATCCAGAATTTTTAATTTTTCGAATAAAATGGAAACAACTACAACAGAATATGACAATCCAGGGTAATCAGAGAATTTGAAGATCTGTACACAAAAAACTCCGGATCTTCAAAATTCTCTGATTAGAAGTTGGGTACACAAAAAACTCAAAAAGTGGAAATGTTTTTGCTGTTTTTCAAAATTTGTCACACTTGGACTGAAAATTTGAGGCACTTCCACAATGAATCTTAAAAAAAGTCAGTAATATGAAATTTTGAATTTTGAATCTAGTTTCCAAATATATAAATTATTAAAATACCCAGTTTCTAGAAATTAAATTTTGATAAGGATCTATAAAAACCACTTTTTAAAAGTACTTGTTTTTTTACCATACCAAGCAGGTGTACGAACAACACTTTTTGACCCAAATAAAATTATGTTGCTAATTCCTTTTAGGAAAAGATAGCTAACAACATGAAGTTTGGGCTGGATTTTTTTTTGTAATTTTTGGTTGAATATTTTTTTTTTAATTAATTTTTTATTCGCCTTAATTGATGTTTTTTCAAATCAACGTGTACGAACAACATAATTGGACCTAAACAAAAAAATTTTGAATCTTTTTTTTTCATTGTGTAGAGAATTGTCTGAAGTTTGGTCCCATATAATTTTTTTACAAGAAACTCAACCAATACAAAGTTATTAAAAAATCAAAAAAACTTGATATTTCAAGTTTAAGGCCTAGTTTGCTTAGAAATTAATTAAAAAATAGCAAACATAATCCAATTTTAACAAAAATTATATATTTAGAAAGTAGACATTGTGTTCTCTAATGGGTTTTAATTTTATAGACTCATTCAAAAAAAAAGTCCATCATCTATGTTGTCAAAGTTGGACATTCTTCTTCAATCTGCCTTAGTTTTTTAGTTGCAGGTCAAAAGCTAAGGCTCGGATTGCCAAGCCTTTCCCAAGCCTAAAACCAGCACTGGATTTGGTATGGGAGATCAACTTTTAAATAACGTGTATGTGTTATAGAAATGCGTACGCGTTATTCAAATGAAACGCGTACATGTTTCATATCGCATACGCGTTACGTTTTGGTCGTTGGGAGACCGAAATGCGTACGCGTTATGAAACGCGTATGCGTTTTTTGAACATAACGCGTATGCATTTCATAATGCGTACGCGTTTCTATAATAGTCATTTTTCCTAATTTGAAAAATATTGGTAAAACACGATTTTCCTGCAACATTCTTTTTCTGTAGTACGGTCTGAAAGTGTCATTTTCTGCATTTTTTACTACAAATTTGTCTTGTGCAGGGCATATTCTATTCAAATTGTTGGAAGAGAAAAAGTGCAAGTTAAATTTTCTAAAGTGGAATCAAGTGCAAGAACTTTTTACAAGAAGATTTGGAAAAAGTGAATTTTTGGATGTACTCATGATGATTTTGTACTTCAGAGTTTATAGAAAAAATTATCTTCATAGTACATAGTTTTACTTGAATATTTGAAGGAGGTGGCAATTTTAAAATAGGTTTCTTGAATTATTTTTTTGTCATCAAAGAGGGTTTGGTAACCATGGGTGATAAGAAAAGACAAAGAAAAAGATATAGAAAGGTAATGACACCCGAAGAAATTCAAGCAAATAAAGATAAGGAGGCAAAAAGACAAAGGGAAAGGAGAGAAAGGATTCATCAAATGAAAGATTTGGAAGCATCTAGTTCCAAGAATGTTGAAGAGGAAGCCATGAATGATGAAATGAATGTAGATGATGCAAATGTGGAGATGGTGAATATGGAAGAAAATGCAATTATGGAGACAAACTCAACTATGCCTTCAACTTCAACTTTGAATGATATGCAAACAACTTCGGGTGTGTCTTCAAATCCACCTCCTAATGATATGGAAAATGCACCTATTCAAACAATCTATCCAGGTATGTGTTCAAACCCAAGTTTTTATAATATTGATATTGTTTGTTTAGAAGAAGTTGGATACACAATTGATGAGATCAATAATACTAGGGTTGAAACAATGCAGAAACAAGAAAATGATGAAATTATATCTTATGAGAATGTAAATGAGAATGAAATCCCTAATATTGATGAAAATGAGAATGAAATCCCTTTTACATTTGAAAATGAAAATGAAACCCCTTGTGTGAATGAAAATGAAACTCCATCTATGGATGAAGGTGAAAATGTTTTTTTACAATTGAAACAAATGTGCTAGATAACCTTCGTGGTAAAGTTTCTTCAAGATAAATTAGAAATTATGGAAATAAAATATATAAAATGTTTTTTTATAGAAAGAAATTAGGATTCCAATGTCAACTCATGGTGCAATTGATGAGAATGTTTAAAATGAGAAAAGTGATGAAAAAATTAGGTGTTTTTGTAAAACCAAAAAAAAAAATGATTCAGTAGAACAAGTCATATCTAGTGTTGCTAATGCTATTGATGTTAGTGGTAAGAAAGTCAATCAAAAGATAAGAATGCGGCTCGTCGTGCAATAACAATTGCTCTAGTTGATAAAACAGCTTCAAATAAAAGAATGTTAAGTAAGATTAGTAAATGTATAAACTTAAATCCTAGAACTTTGATAAGAGCTTCTAAAAGAAGAGAAAGTATTGAAAAGGATCCTATTAATCAATGTTGGATTTTTAGTGGTAGACTCCCAAGATCAAACATGAAATTAACTAATGAAATTAAATCTTTAATAGAAAAATTTTGGTATGATAATACAAGAGTATCACCTAACATTAGAGATGTCTTAAAATTAAGGGTGGGTTCCAAAATTTGTGAACCTCATCCAAAGCATCTCTTAGATATGACTCAAACTGAATTATATAAAAAAAATTTAGATGCTTCAATCTTACCATTGAATATTAGCATAAGTCAAAGATCATTCGAAAAGTGTAAACCTTGGTATGTTACAATTAATAAGCAATGAATCTCTTGTTGTTGTAAGACTCATGTACAATTTCATTATTATTATGATATATTTTGATATATACGATGCACTTTGCATGCTAACCAAATTATGCAGGACATTTGTGGTATTAATATGCCACCTGAAAGAATCAAAGATTTTATAGCAGGTTTGTTTTGTAATCCCTCTTTAAATGGAAACTCATTTTTTTTAAAAGGATGCATTTCTGGAGAATGCGATAGATGTGGTAACTTTTCATTATTAGGAGAATGTATGCATGAAAGTAGTTTAGATGAATTTGGAAAACAATTAGTGGATGTAAAAAAATTTAAAAATATTGAGTATTCTTTAAAAGATGGTAAAATTGGAAGCGTGTTGAGCTAATTGTGGAAAAAGTTAGTGTGCATGCTTTTATTACTAAATTTAAAGATAATTTTGTACCTAAATATGTTCAACACTCTTAGAATGCTCATTGGCTTGATAATCAATTTTGTTTATGTAAAAACACATTTCCAATTGGAACTATATTGTCAATTGTTGATTTTGCTGAAAATTATACTCTTGCTCCACAAGAAGAAATTCAATCACAATATTATAATTCAGTGCAAGTAGCTATATTTGTTCACATTGTTTATAGACATGCTGAAGATAGTACAGAAGATAATAGAAATTTTTTTGAGAGAGTACCATTTTTATATAAGTGATAATCGATTACATTCATCGATTTTTATACAATATTGTTTTGATATATTTTATAAAAATTTAAAAGAGGAATTCAAATGCTAGAACATCTCATATGGTCAGATAATTGGGTCAATTCAAAAATGCTAGAATGTTTTATTGGCTATGTAGAGTTCATAAGGAAAATAATATCCAACACATATGGAGTTTTTTTGAAGCTGGTCATGGTAAGGGAGAACACGATGGAGCAGGTGCATGTGTAAAAAGAGCTCTTGCTAGAGAGCAACTAAAATTTGAGGATGCTGCAAAATTTAGAAATGCACGTGCAATTGTAGATTGGTGCAATACCAAATTATCTACAAGAACAAGTGAGAAATCAATAATTCGATGCTTCTTTTGGTTAGTTGAAGAAAATGATATTTTTTCTCGACAGGATTGTGAAACAATTAATGGAAGTGCAAAATGGCATTCATTTAAGAGTTTGAATGCAAACACATGGACAATATGGACAAGGGAGTTGGCATGCTATTGTCAATTTTGTATTGTAGGTGATTGACAGGCATGTGAAAATATGGAATGGGTCAAACAATGGCAACAAAGAGCTTTAACGCCTACATCGACACATGTTCAACATGAAATGACAATTGAAGATAATCAAGTGTTCGCATCAGATGATTATGATCGTGTTTCAGATCTTGTACAAGAAGGTACATTATTTATTGAGTTGAATTTTGTATGTATGCATGTTTATATGAGTTAAATATATGTCACTTTTTATTGAATTTTGTATTTATTTTTGTAGGACATGTGTATGCTGTTGTTGCACCTCAAGGGAATGAAGAGCAGACAGAGTACTGGTTGGCTAGATGTGTTGAGATAAAACATAAGTTGGTACATACTAGAGTGGATGATGACAACTTTGAGTATCCAACTGGTTCAGTGGTTGTTGTTGGCACCTGGCTTCGAAAATATTTGATGAGAAAGAATGGCTTGCCTGCATTTGAAGATTATGAAAGACACAAGAAGATTATGCATTATTCACATTTGATTTTGGCAACCAATATAAAACTAGTTAGATATCAAGGGAGGCCTACTAACAAAGTTTTATGGACAATTTCAATGGATGATCATGAGATAATCATAGATGCATTACAAAAAAGAGAGGATGCGGGTGGTACAATAGAGTAAATAAATATTGGTAATTATATCTAGTTGTATATATATTTAATTGATATATATATATATATATATATATTTGTCTTTAATCATTTCCTAATTAAAGTTTTATATCATTTTTTGTTTCAGGTCTCCCAAAATTAGATGCTTTACAAAAAAGAGAGGAGATGCACATATATTTCAATGGAATTTGAATCTAGAAACAGGTAACTATATATAGTTCTAGATACATTTAATTGATACTTTATAATTGATTTCATATCCCCTTAAGCCATTCTCTTAAAACCCCTTAAGTCATCCTCTTATGCACCATTAATCCATCCTTTTGCAGCCCCTTAAGTCATTCTATCAACTACCATTAATCCATCCTCTTAGGACCCCGTAATCCATACCCTCATATATCTACCCTTAATTTTTCCACTTGCATCCACTTAAGTCACTCTCTCAACACCCCTTAATTCATCCTCTTAGGACCCCTCAATCAATATCCTCATATATCTACCCTTAATCCATCCACTTGCATCCCCTTAAGTCACTCTCTCAACACCCCTTGGGGTTTAAATTCATTCTCTCAACTCCCCTTAATCCACCTTCTTACATCACTTTAACTCATTTTACCAACTCCCCTTAATCCACCCTCTTGCATC
>VDFB02000013.1:157668525-157695380 GCA_007258455.2 Sequoia sempervirens | reverse complement strand
TGTCATTGTAGGTACTCCGGCGATGTGGAGTCTCACTTTCGCCCTCCTGTTCGCCCTCTCCTCCCTTCTCCACTTGCCGGTGTCACAATGGAGGTCAAGGTAATTCTCAATTACAGCACATCCCTTCATTTCCTCCTTTTTCACCTTAAGGTCTTTTTTTCTTTTTTTTTAATCCACAAATTCCTCCGACTAATTCATCCCAGCTATTTCTTCCCGGGGCCGCCATTTGCACACTGTTTGTCCGATTGACTCCGTTCAAGCGTCGTTCTTCTCGTTTTTCCATGCTCTTTCCAACAACATGTACCACTCCATACTTTCGAGAAGTTTCTCGGGGCTCCATTTTCCTCCTCCGTCCCCCTTCTCGAGAGGGCATCCCCTACCATTCCCTCCTAGCCCATCGCTCTAAGCCTACCTTCGCTAGACTGGGGCATCCTCTCCGCATTCCCCCAGTTTGGGGCAGCTCACACGCACTCCCCCATGCTGGGGCATCTCTTTTTCTGATCTCTTCCTCTATAGAGTCATCTGCATTCTGTTTTTCTTCTAAACCCTATTATTCTAATAGTATTTCGAAGAGGGGCAAAATGTAGACATCCGATTTTGATCACTTCCATATGATCAAACACGTCTCCTTATTCATCCAATTGCTCATTCCCTCTGTCAATATTAATTAAACCATTTGTTTAATTAATACCGTGCATTTTACATAAGGGTCCTAAAGTATTTAATTTAATAAATACTTTACCCCTTTTTCCTTCTCTAAATTAAATAAATTTACCATTTTATTTAATTTAGTCATATTCCCCTTTTGGAATTAAAATTCATTTTTTAATTCCTCTTTTCTCTCTCATAGTCACATCCTCCAACTTTTGCAAGTTGGTCCTTAATCCATCTTAATTACTTCATCTTCTTCTAATTAACTAGGGTTAGCATGTGCACACCCTTAATTATCATTAGGGTCACATCCTCCATAATCTCCCACTTGCTTCTAATGAGTCGTTAGTCCATCTAACTGAGTACTTGCACAACCTTAATCATTTGGTTAGCCTAACCTAATCCTCCTCCCACTTATGGCATGTGTCCTTAAGTCAACCTTATTAAAGGCTTTCTCCTTTTGGACAAGGCACTCCACTTCCCCATGTGAATTTTTAATTCACCTTTTAATCCCCCAAGGCACCCAAAAGGAATTTTTAATTCCTTCACTTCTCCCACATGTCCTTCACCTATTCTTTATTCTTTCCCATCTCCCCATGAGCATATTTGAGGAATTTTTAATTCCTCACATGTCCTCTCACCCACATGGGGACAAGGACCTCCTTTATGAGGAGATCATGTCCAATCCCAAGGTACTTTGTACCCCCCTCCATGTCATGTCCTCTCCTTCCACCTCATGTCCACTTCACCTTTTAGGGCTACATCACATGCCACATGTCAAGATGTGAGGGCTTGTGAGTTCTCAACTCACCTTAGCCCTACATCTTGATATTTGGTGGCTCAATCTTGGCCATCCATTCCCCCTAGGAATTCTCAAAATTCTTATAAATACCCCCTCTTTTCTCTCATTTTGGGGAGATCATTTTGCTAGCCAAACTCTTGCAATTTTCTTTCTCAACTTATACTTAGCCATTTTCATGTGTTTATCCACTTGCACTCATCCTCACAACATCATTTAGCTTGCATCTTGTGCCATCCAAGGAGCATACACATCAAAGATCGAAGGGCCAACCAAAGGATCGATTCGACGCAAGGTATAGAGTTCCATTTTGTTGCTTTCATCTTGTGTTGTTTCCAACTTAGGCTAATCTTGAGGTGTAGGTTGTTTTGGTGTTTATTTGCACTCTTTTACTTGTTGCTTGTCTTCTAACGCTCACATTCGACCTATCACAGGAAGCATATGCATGCTCTTCAATACCTAGATCTAGGCAAACAAAGTGTCCTTCTTAGGTTCATCTTTGGATCAAAAGATATCAAAATCCTTCTCATCCATCCATCAAAGCATCAAAACAAAATCCATCTCATCATTACCTTTTGGAAAATCTTGAAATCATCCTTGATACTAGGCTTTGTGGCAAAATCAAAAACATCAAAATCATTGAGACAAAATCCTTGAAAACATTTATCAAAACACCTTTGGTTAGGTATGTGTAAATGCATCCTTTTGCATATACTTAGTTGAAAGTTATTAAAAACCATCTTGTCTAGCTTAAGTGTATGTAGATGAATCCTTCTTCATATGCTTAGTGAAACAATCATCTTGTTTGAATAGGTGCGGGTAGATGCATCCTTCTCCTCACACATATTCAAATTATCATCCTTTGAACAAATGTATCCATTAGATCATCATCCAACATCTTATGATCTTTTTTTTCAAAATCAAAAGCAAAGATCAAGGACAAAATCTCAAAATATCAAAATCTCAAAATCCAAAATCATAAATAAAAAATAAAAAATTCAAAGTCCTAAAAGCGTAGTATTTCATTCAAGATTTATCAAAAGCCAAAAACACCCATCCTTAAACATCATCATCATATCACCATCACATTTGATCCTCAAGGCATCCTAACACTTTATACTTTGGAGCATAAGATAACGAACAATCAAAAGAATCAAGAGATTCATCTCCCATATTCTCGAAGATTGATCTTTATTTATGGTTCAAACGAGATCTCAATACAAGAAGAGTATGGAAGCCAACAAGGAAACACCCACTTCAAGCGATCTTAGCCAAACCAACGTAGAAATGAATCCAACAAAATCAAACAATCCATTGACCCTCTCATCATCCCAAAATCCACAAGAAGAAAATCAAGGGGAGGACCTTACCTTTGGAATGTCTCGCGAGGAAATGACAAAAATGATCCAAAATCTGGACAATCATAGAATCATCAACATCATGATGAGACTTAACCCTTCATTATACATGCTTGAATTAGCAAAATAAGGAGCCAAGTTGCCTTCGGATTTTGATGTGAGTACTATAGTGGATACATTATTTCCTCTGATCTCATCCACCATTCCCATTTTATCTACGCCCCCATCCCAAAACATCATGCAAAACATTCTGCAAATCACAACATCACTTGCTCCAACCCAACCCAATGTTAACAAGGGAAACACATTCCTCAATGCACTTCAATCACATCCCATTGTTAATAATCAAAACTTGGACACAAACACCACATTGGAACAAAATATCCCCCAAAATCCATTACACAAAAATGTTCTCCTCACCTTACACTATGATCCATCATCAACATTTTTTCACGGAGCATCAAAAACACCTCTTCTCACAAACTCACAAGAAGAGGGTGATATGTTCGGACTAGGGGGCATATTTGATACCACACAACAACTAACACCCCTTACATTTCCACCTATCCCACCATTGCCATTATCATCCACACCACTTCTTGGTTTAGGGCTTCCCCCTCTACCAAGTATCAATCAAACCTATATCCCAACCATCAATCAAAACATTACACCAAATGCCCAAAATTTGTCATTGATATCGCAACAACAAACGACGAACACACAAGCAATGGAAACAACATCAAACATCCCTTTAACATCACAAAGCACGGTCTCCCAAGGGCCAATTACATCAATACCATTATCCAACACCCAAAACATCAACACAACATCATGATCCACCACCATTTCAAATCCACCACCACCCCCACCACCACCAATTCACCACATCAAACCAATTAGACGTAGCATTTCAAGCCGCTTTCCAAAGAGGAACAAGTTCAAAAACAAAAAGTTGTACAACAAGCTACTCAAGCCGCACAAGCTGCCCAAGCTGCACAAGCCACATTGCAAGCACAAAAAGCTCAACAAGCTGAAGCTTTACTGCAACAACAAAAACAACAAGCTACTCAAGCTGCATAAGGTGCCCAAGCTGCACAAGCGTTACAAGCACAAAGAGTTGCTCAAGCACAACTATTATTGCAACAACAAGCCACACAAGCACAAGCAGTACAAGCACAACAAGCACAAGGACAAGCAAAACTTCTTGCACAAGCAGCACAAATGCAAGCATATCAGCAAGCATTAAAGCAATACCAAGAGCAACAAGAAGCAGCAGAATTGGCAGCCCAACAACAAGCATTGTGGGAACAACAACAAGCACAGCAACAAGCGTTATTGGAGTAGCAACAAGCGCAACAACAAGCACAAATACTAGTGCAACAACAACAAGATCAACAACATGCGTCGTTCATCCAAAAGTAGGTAGAAGCCTACCTTGCTCGCCAGAACATACATATACCATTGAACAATGCACCAACCAATCCATCCATCCAAACCATGATTGCAACACCCCAAAACACTTTCATCCCACCCCCTAATCCCTAGAATGATGTGACGACACAACTCAGGTTGCTCTCGCAACAAGTGCTCGACCTTCAATCGGGGCGGACAACCAAAACGCCAAGCAACTTGTGTCCCTATCCATTTGATAGGAGCCTAGACATGAAACCATTCCCCAAGGGATTTGAAATCCCCAAATTTGACAAGTATTGAGGGATGGGAAACCCTGAAGATCACATCAAGGAATTCTAGGTTCATTGCATGGAGGTCGCATACGACGACACTTATCTAATGCGACTATTTCCTAGAAGCTTGGCAGGCCCCGCTATAGAATGGTTCTCTCGCTTATCCTCAGGCATCAGAACATTCCAGGAAATCAGAGATGAATTCATCAGGAATTACGCATGTAACATCGCAATGGATGTCAGTCTCAAAGAATTATACGCTCTAAAACAAGGAAATAATGAATCTTTTGCTTCATTCCTTCAACAATGGCGATCCAAGGCCAATCGGAGCAAGTGGACCATGCCAGAAGAACAACAAGTCTGCACGATCATAGCCAACCTTGAAAACCACCTGTCATTTCATCTCAAGGTTCAGGGAATCACCACATATGAGCAATTAATCTCCAAGGTGCTTAGCATCAAAAGAGCCCTTGTGACTCAACCCGCAGAATCAACATTATATCACGAACCGCAAAACAACCGCCCATCATCTAATTACAACAATAAACCTCGTACATGGGCGAGAAACAAGAACATCACCAATGATGGCGTCGTCGATGCCAAGGTGGTCATTAGTGGTCCACGCCAAAATACACCCGCACCATAAATTCAACCACAACACCAAAACACTCATCACACAACATACCAACCCAATAATCCCACCATCAATAACCTCAATGACCAAAGAGGACCACCCCAACGCAAAACTTATCCAAAACGTAAATACGCCATTTTTGGGGAACCATTGGAGGACATAATGAAAAAGTTGATTGCCAAAAAACTCATCCAGCCTCCTACATTCGAAAATTACCAAGAACTCGATGTCAAACCCCCTTGGTACAACGAGAATCAACTTTGCAAATTTCATAAAATAAAAGTTCACACCACAAAAAATTGCATGAGACTCAAAAACATCTTCCAAGATCTCATTGAAAAGAAAATCATAAATGTGGAACAACCTACAGGGAATCAGGACCTTAAAATCTACACGAATCTGATGTCGAATCATGGAAACAAAGGAAATAGAGGTGATAAAGGGAAAGGTAATGTAAATCATGTCTATGAATCTGTCGTTGCCTCGCTAAATGAAGATTGCATGGTCATCACTATGAAGGGAACCCATGTCGAAGATTGTGGAGTCACCACAAGAGGCGACAAAGTCACCATTGTAGGATCATCCCAACCAAATAGAGTCCCTACATCAAGAGCTGTCCCATATAGCTACAATGTTGTAGACCAACTCAAAAGAACGCCAACACACATCTCCATCATGGAGTTGTTAAAAATCTCATCAGCGCATAAAAAGATCCTTGAGGAAGCATTAGCCTCATCCACTGTCCCCGCAGATCTCGATGCGGAGCAATTCCAAGCTATGGTCGCAAATATCATAACGCCTAATCTCCTTACATTTTTTGACCAAGATTTCCTCGCCCAACCATCTCACAACCGTGCACTTCACTTGGAAGCCATTGTAAACAAAAGCAAAATCAAAAGGGTCTTGGTGGATGGAGGTGCAGGTTTGAACATCTGTTCTCTTAGCCTCATCAAACAGTTGAAAATATTAGAAGATTCCATTGACAAAGGCAAGGGTATCACAATCAGAGCATATGATGACCAAGAAAGAGTGTCTCAGGGCACAATTAAGCTCCCTATCCAAGTAGGGCCAACACTCGTGGAAACCACATGTCAGGTCTTGGACCTCGAATTTCCATATAATATCCTCCTGGGACGCCCATGGATTCATGCGATGAAAGCCGTAGCATCAACCTTCCACCAATGTGTGAAATTCACACATAATGGACAAGAGGTTACCATCCATGGAGATCTTGAGCCATTTTCATATTGCAAGAATCTTGAGGCCAAGTATTACAAAATCCCTCAAGTACCAAAGAATGATGAAGGCCCATCCACATCATACATCGATCTCGCTACCCTCATATCCACTTCTGAGATAGAGACACCCGCCATCCCTAGCATTCCCACCATCTCTGACATCAAGCTCATTATCCAGGAGGATGGTTGTGGAAGCTATAGGCTCCCTAATAATGATTTTGTGATAGGAGAGTTACCTCAATCTCCTAGATCATGGGGACGTCCACAAGAAAACCAAGCTTCTTCATCACAAACATATACTGAAGATTATCTTGAATTCACAAGATGGGGAGACCTTGGCCATGAGTTTATTGAAGTAGATCCATCTCACATTTTATATCGAGATGAGAGACCAACACCTGAATTACCAATGAACGAAAGAAGCAGGGGCCTACAAATGATGCTTGCAATGGGCTACAAAAGAAACCAAAGACTGGGACAAAATGACAATGGGCTCATAATACCTATCATGCCAAAGACGCGACCCATAAAAAATGTTGGTCTTGGATGTACCCCTCTGAGAATAACCATATGTGGCCGAAATACTCCAGTTAGAGCAGTTAATGTCTCTCCTTAGCCAGTGCTAATACAAGTACACTCACCAATAGTCACAGGTCGAGACACACATAATTTCATAACTGAGCCCTATATTAGTAGCAATGAAGAAGATCCCATATCTAATCTACCTAGGTTATTCGAAGATACCACTCTATGTATGATTAGCACCCTCTCCTTCGAAACCGATCATCTGAATCATGAGATCCGTTTAGTCTACCCCCAACTGATCGATTACGACCAACGAGGACCACCAGTTCTCGATACATTCAAAAATGATGAGGCACTCTCAGAATTCATGGGATTGAGGGATAACATTCTAGATGGAGACCATAAGGTAGGGTTTATAATGGAGTTAGACACACAGGCTTATTATGGGGAAACGATTGAATCTTTCAGTAGCAAAAGTGAGAAACTAAGAATCATATCCAAGTCCTTGAGTGAAAACCACACTGTGGCACTCTCCAACAAGAAAATAGTAAAAAGAAAGGACGTATCCAATGGTGAAAACCTCTTTGAGGTGCCCAAGGATGAAGGATTCAATCTTCCCTTAAGAGCTATTCATCAGGAGAAGTCAACAGTCTTGTTTGAAAAGTGCAATCCTATCAACCTAGGCACAGAGGAGACCCCGCATATCACATTCTATGCAGAATATTTATTATTAGAAGAACAAGAACTCCTAGCAGCATTCTTAAAAGAAAGTCAAATAAACTTCACATGGAGTTATGCCGATATGCCAGGGCTAGATCCAGAAACCGTAGTCCACCATTTAGTAGTATATCCAGAAGCAAAACCGGTCAAACAAAAGCTTCAAAAGATGCATCCTCAAATTGCTTTGTTAGTCAAAATGGAGCTCAAAAAGTTGTTAGATGCAAGATTTATCCGACCAATTGATTATCCAAAATGGGTGTCTAATTTGGTACCCATTTCAAAGCCTGATGGAGCCATCAGAATCTATATGGATTTTAGAGATTTGAACAAAGCATGTCCCAAGGATGATTTCCCGCTCCCCAACATCGACATGATAGTAGATATGACGGCAGGGCATGAGATGCTATCACTAATGGATGGATTTTCAGGATACAACCAGATCATGATAGCAAAAGAAGATCAACACAAGATGGCTTTCACTTGTCCATGGGGGACCTACTGCTGGAACATGATTCCATTCGACCTAAAGAATGCAGGAGCAACCTATCAAAGGGCCATGACACTAATATTCCATGATATGATTCACAAAACAGTCGAAGACTATGTCGACGACATCCTAGCAAAGTCAAGAAAAAGACAAGATCATATAGCAACCCTAAGTGTTATCTTTGACAGACTGGAGGAATACAAAGTCAGACTAAATCCCAAGAAGTGCGTCTTTGGCGTACAATCAAGTAAACTGCTAGGATACATAGTCTCCATGAGGGGTATTGAGGTGGATCCAGAAAAAGTGAAAGCAATCCTCGAGATGGAGGCACCAAAGACACTAAAACAACTAAGAGGCCTCCAAGGCCAACTACAATCCATCTGACGATTCATAGCACAACTGGCAGACAAGCAGAACCCATACTATCACCTACTCCACAAGGGAGTAGCGTACAAATGGGATGCAAAATGTGAAGAAACATTTAACAAAATCAAGGAATATCTACTAATGCCACTAGTGTTAATGCCACCTATCCCGAGAAATCCATTGATCTTATATGTGTCAGCAACAACGGCAACCCTCGGAGATCTTCTTGATCAACATGATGAAAATGGAATGGAGAGGGCCATCTACTATATCAGCAGGACAATGGTTGGTCACGAGCTAAATTACTCCTTTATCGAGAAAGCTTACCTCGCAGTAGTGTTTGCATCCCAAAAATTTAGATATTATATGCTGGCACACAAGATAAAGCTCATCGCAAAAATTGATCCCCTCAAGTATCTCTTATCCAAGGCAATTCTCATGGGTAGAATGGCAAAATGGGTGATGATACTGTCAGAGTATGATATCGAGTATGTAGAGAGGAAAGCCATCAAGGGTCAGGTTATTGTTGATCAACTAGCAAAAGCACCTATTTACTCTAAGAATTCTCTTGTCTTAGAATTCCCAGATGAATCCATTTTTAACCTCAACGTAACTGACCATTGGAAACTATACTTCGATGGTTCATACACACAACATGGATAAGAAGCTGGTGTCTTCTTCATCACCCCACGAGGGGACTGCATATCGAAGTCATGTAAATTGGCATTTCCTTGCACTAACAACATAGCAGAATACGAGGCTTTGACTATAGGTCTCAGGATAATAGTGCAATGGAACATCATAGCTCTCAAGGTGTATGGAGACTCTCAGTTGATCATAAATCAGGTTAATAATGAATATCAGACTAAGGATGACAAGCTAACTCCATACAAGAAATTGGTGGAGGCTCTAAAAGAATCCTTCATTGACATAACATTTGAGCAGATTCCAAGAACCAACAACAAAGCAGCTGACGCCATGGCTACAATTGGGTCTCTATTAGACATCCCTCATAACGTACCGAAATATGAATTTCTGATCGAGCAGCTTCTTGTTCCCACATTTGAGGTACCGGAATCGGAATATGTGTGTGAAATCGTTGGTCCTGGCGATCCTTGGTATCATGACATCTATACATATCTTCAAATAGGAGTCATACCCGTTGACCTCCCATTAAACCTAAAACAAACCTTTATCAAAAAGGCATCCAGATTTGTCATCCTAGGTGATACTTTATACCGTAGAAGCATAGAAGGTACCTTACTACGCTGTCTAAATGCTGAGGAGGCATTAACCACTCTAACCGAGGTTCATAATGGTATCTGTGGCTCACACTCGAGTGGAATGACCATCGCCAAGAAACTGCTGAGGCTGGGGTATTACTGGCCCACAATGGAAAGAGAAGCGCATGATCATGCTAAAAGGTGTTTACAATGTCAGCAGCATGGGGACCTCATCCATGCTCCAACTCAAGAGCTTCACTCGATCGTCACACCATGGCCCTTCTCACAATGGGGACTCAATCTCATTAGCAAAATCACACGCACCTCATCCAATGGCCACAAATTCATTATAACTGCCACCGAGTACTTCACAAAGTGGGTGGAGGCCATACCTATGACCTATATCACTAGAAAGCATATCTCAAAATTTATCCTAAACTATCTCATCTATCATTATGGTGTCCCACAAGCCATCATCTCAGATAATAGGACACCATTCAAGAACCAGGAGGTTCACGATTTATGCGAGAAATTCACAATCCAGCATCACTTCTCCACCCTGTACTATCCCCAAGGCAATGGCCAAGAAGAAGCAACGAACAAAACCATCCTCAAAATCCTTAAGAAAATAGTCAATGACGCAGGTCGTGACTAGCACTTGCAGCTTAATCCCACCCTCTGGGCTTATCGAACCAACATCTGCACACCCACTGGCGCCACCCCATTCTCCTTGGTCTACAGATTAGAGGCCATACTCCCCATTGAGATCGAGCTCCCATCCCTTAGGATATCATTGCAAAACTTCATCACTAATGAGGACTATCAGGTATCAAGATTAAACGAGCTAGAGCTACTGGATGAGAGACACATAGACACTTTGAATCATCTGCAAGTCTACCAAAATAGACTCAAACGAAGCTACAACAAGAAGATCAGAAGGAGGAATTTCCAAGTCAGAGAATTGGTCTTAAAAGAAAATCAGAAGAACGCCTCGAATCCCAACAGCAAAGGCAAGTTTGAACTCAATTGGTTAGGGCCTTTTATCATCACAACAAGCTATAAATCAGGGGCATATCGGCTATCGACACCCGAAGGGGAACCTCTGCAGGAGCCAATGAATAGCTCCCATCTCAAAAAGTTTTATGCCTAAATCTTCTAGGGTATAAAACCAAAAAATCCAAAAAAATTAGAAAAAGTCCTAAAAAATGGTTACTTCGGTGAAAACCTGGCAAACAGGCATCTTGGTGACAAAAAATAAAATCAGAAAAAGGATAAAAAAATCATCCTATAGCGAAAACCACTTTGGTGGCACTTTGAGCAAGTACCTTGGTGAAAACTTAGCAAACAGGTGCCTTGTCTAAATAAGCACTTTCCATCCACCAGGACCTTTATGGCTTGATTTGCATCATCCATCCATTTCGCTTCCATCATCCATCACATTCAGGTCTCCATCCATCACTCATCCATTCGCGTCCGCACCATAGCTTGGCCCTGCGTTCGTATCATGATCCCTCCTAGTACTACTCGGCCCATCCTCAAGGTTAGTTTTTCCTGCCTTTATCAGAGTAGTCTATTGCATCACGCTAGGGGCATGTTCTCATTGGATCGGATTCCTGTATGGTCTTAAAGTCCTCAAAATCATAAAAATCCAAAAACATTCAAAACATATCAAAATCCAAAATAGGTCAAAAAGTCATTCAAAAAGCCAAAAACAAGGTCTTGTCGAACTCGTCATCTCTAAGCTTGAACATAGGTAATTGATCTTTGATCATCCCCGAGACATTTAGGTTAGTCCTATAGGAGTCTGTCATAATAAGTTGACATCTCATCATGTATATCATCATTTGTAAATCGGTCGAGTTGTTGATCGAACTACGTGGTCTCTGCATGTATAACGTAGGCAAGGCTTGTCTGTTGACCAGCCCTCGAGGCCCCTAGGATAGGTCTTTAGGTTAGTCTCTTGGTCAAAATCTCGAAAAATCCCAAAACATTTGAAAAATCCAAAAAATCAAAACATTTGTAAAATCTCGAAAAACACCAAAAAAAAAAAATAGCCTCAAAACATTGCAAAACATCAAAAACATCCAAATATTTGAAAAAATCCATCCGCCTCATCTCACTTGCACCCGCAATAAACACCACTCACAATAAACTAATCGTCATCCTCAACCTTTGGTGAAACAATTGGAAACAACTCTAGCAGTTTGAAAGTAGAGCTCAAAACGTCAAGTCTAAAATCTAAGTCAGTACGTAAGCAAGCTGGTTATCTCTTCGTATTGGTAACACCTCATCTGAATTGGTCCCATATCAATCATCCCTTATAAACGAAATGACGTGCCGCCATCCACTAACATGTCCTAGGATGAATCCTTCCTACAATGGGCATTATCTTTTGGCAATAAGTTTCCTTCATCATCCTTAGAAAACACATCCTCTTTCCATTAGCGGTATTGAAGAGCATCAGTCTGTTTGTTTACTTGGTCTTTATCTTTTAACTTATCTTATTTTGTGCTCATTCCAAGGATGTCTCGATGATATCCCAAAACAGAGGATTTAGAGAAGTAGGAATGGGGCAATGATCATTATCTTTTGTCTGCTGTGCTTGTTGGACGCTCTTGTAATATAACCTCAGTGAATACTTGCTTTGTTAGGGTGTATGGAAGAGGTCTAGGGCAACTTGTTGACTATTATAGGGATAAGTTTACCTTTCCGTGTTTTGGTCTGAGGTGTTTGAAACTTTAGAAGTACATCCTAGCAAGGTTTCCGTATGTCAGGTGTGAACAAGAATACTCCTGTCTGATTGTCGAGTCAAAGTCCATCACACTAAGTACCACGCCATCCTGGTTTTTTATACCTTGATGCATCGTACCATGTGTGTTATCAAACATAAGAAAATTTGGCCCTTTGAAAATCTCAATTCCTCGGCAAGTAATAATAATAATCATCATCATCATCATCAGGCGTCTTGTTGAAATGACTTCTTCTTTTCTTACTAACCGTGCTAACCAGGTACTATGATAGTTGATCATCATCACCATCATCACCATCGATCCTGCATCCACAAATCATTAGCATATTACATAAAGCACATCATATAGACATCATTAGCACATTGCATTGTATATCATATATGAAACATCACATTCTCATCATCATATAAACATGTGCATCCATATCATCGCATTTCACCCATTACATTGCATCTCATAGCATTATATTAATCATTGCATAAACATTGCATTTACACTTCATAACCATTTCACATTACCATCTAAATCATCACATAACATTTACAAAATCATTTCATAATCATTTATTGCATAATCATAAAAAAATAGGTAGATAAACATTTAATTCATTACACATTAGCATATCAGTTTGCATTAACATATCATTGCATCACATACATCATTTAGGATAATAACATTTGTTATTCTAAAACATCTCATAAAACCATTTGCATCATATCACGACCATCACATCATATTACATTCATAAAATCATCTCATAATTAAGTATTATTACGCACATTATTGCACATCATGGCATCACATACATCATTAGAAATAAATGCATCCATAGGAACATCATTGCAAAGCATATAGAAATAAACCATCCATGCATAAATAAAAGTACACGGTACATCTCATCAAAATTGACTCATATATCATATCATCAACGTCACTATCATAGTACAAAAGAATAAAATAATCGAATCATTGTATGTGTGTGTCAATTGGTACAAAATGCCCATTAGGGCTATCAAAAAATGGGCCCATAAGGCACAAAATCATATATCATCTAGATCACGGTCGATCTCCATGAATGCTGCCCTCGCCCCTATCACCGTGACCCTCTGGTGGTCTCTAACTGGCCCGCTCTGAGTACTCTGGGACCCATGCTACTCTAGGTACATGGTCGTGGTAGGCCCGGCGGTAGTACTCTACCTCTCGAACGACCTCCCTGTAAGATCGTACCGACACTGTACCCTGGGAGGAGGCTGAGGCTGTCATACTCTCAATCTGCTGCCTGCGACCTAGCTCTATCGCTGCCTGTAGCTCTGCAGCCTATCTCTGCTACAGAGCCTGATCCCTCTCTACTCTAAGTTGATCTCTCTCAGCCCATGCTTGGTCCCTCTCGGCTATCACTGCCTATACCTGTGCCTGTAACTACAAAATCAGGGCATCTCGCCCGTCTGTTTGCCCTGCTGGCTATACCCGTGGCTGCACATGAACCTGGCCCTCACCCTCAACTCGTGGTGGTGGGACTGGCAGATCATGTTGCTGGTCCTGCATGGGGACATCTCCCTGACCTGGCGGAGCTGGAGGCACCAACGGTGGGTCCTGTCGAATCGTGACCTTGGGACCTCGTCCTCATCCTCTCCCCCTGCCTCTGACCCTGCGTGCCTCTGGATCCTCACCTGGAACAATCAACCGAAGAGGAGGCCTGAACCAGTCTCTGTAGGCCTGTGTCATGCCCAGATCTGCCAAACCTTGATCGTAAGCCCAAGGCCGGACCACCAAGTGTCGAAAGTTGTCAATCGCCTCCGCTGTAGGAATACCAGGGCCCCATGACACTTGTGTCATGCTACATGCAAAGACGACCACATAACCGTCATCTGGCCGATCCTATGGCTCGCCAAACTGACGTTGTGCATGCCCAGGCAGGTATCGCTCGATCATCCTATGCTCTCGGCCCTATATGTATCTGTCCTGCCGGCAGTAGAAGAGCTAGTCTGCATCATCAGCCCATCCAGGCTAGCCGAGGTATGGTCTTCAAGTGAACACAAGCATCTCATCTATGACCCGCCTCCAGTAGGGGATACCATGCTCTCCAGTGTGTGTGAAGGAAACACCCCCTCTGTATCGTGCCACCAGGGCATCCTCTGCCCCCATCAGAACTGGAACCACTCATGGACATAGCATAAAAATATGCTCCCATGCCCAGACATGCAAAAGTGTCACGCCAACTCCTAGTGCTTTGTCGTCCACGTAAGCATACTTGTGGAGATCCCTGTAGAGTGAAGCCAAAAGGACGGGTCCCCATGCAAACCAAACTGACCTGTCTTGGACCATCCTCTCCCAGAAGTATCCCCATCCTGGACTGAAGTACCACCCTCATATGTCTGGGCAACCAAGCCTGAAATAAATGCCACAACGGCCCAACGGAAGGGAGGTGCTATGACTCTGTACCTCTCTATCTCGATCTAACCCTCGTAGTAAATGATATCTCGAGTGGCGAGGACTCAGGTACAGTACTCACATCCCTCCTTCATGTCGTAGATCACCCGGTGGCCATGAATAGGCAATCGTAATATCCGCCAGACGTCCTCCAATGTGACGGTCGCCTCACCAGTGGGAAGATGAAACGACGTCTCATTGTGCCACCGCTCCGCCAGCGCTGACAACATCCCGAGGTGTGTGCGCACGGGCACCTTGTACGCAATATGCCATAGTCCTACGACACCCAGCCGATCCTGGTCTCTGTTGCTAAAATCCCGAAGAACGCTCGCTAGATCCCGTGACCGGTGCTCTTGAGAATAAAGCTCCCTGGGCCCGTCCTGCATCATGTAAGGTCGGCATGTTAAATTTTTTGGAAAATTCCTGACGTAACACTTCAAACTTGTTCCTAGCAACGCAGTTTGTGAAGGCGTCACAGTTTGAGTTTCCTCAAACTCTGATGCTGGACCCAAAATTTTGTTAAACAGAGCCGCCGCGACGTACTTTAACCCTCAGCATTGCAATTTTCTTAAAAAGGGGGCCACCGCGATGCACTTTGCCAAACTGATCCGCAAGTCCAAGTGTAGCCCAAGCCCAGCAGTGGAGTTTTTAAACTCCATATTGCACCGCTGCGGCGCTAAGCAGTACTGCTGTGGCGCAAAACGACTAAGAGCGGTCCACTTTAAACACTGAGCGAGCTCTCCTTAAAACATGTAATAAATGCGTTAAAATGAAAAAAATAAGCTAAGGTAAGGATCACATACCACGACACTGATGCCAGGTGGCCACTGGTAGGTCCTTAAAACATGTAATAAATGCGTTAAAATGAAAAAAATAAGCTAAGGTAAGGATCACATACCAGGGCACCGATGCCAGGTAGCTGCTGGTAGGTCCGAACTCGGTCGGAAATGTGCAAAGGAAGCTGTTGTTGCGCCATATCGTCAAGAGGTCAGAGCTCAAATCTCAAGGTTTGCTAGTGGAGGTGTGTGAAAATGACTTGAAAGTGACCCCTCGGGCCCCTTTTAAGCCTAAAAATTAAGGTTTTTTGACTCTCTAGGGCTGTCCTGCTAGGGTTTTGGACTCCTGAACCTGTTTTTGTCCGTTCAAGGCTTTTTTTTCATCGTTTTATTGCATTTAGACACATTTTTAGCCTCCCGGACCCCTTTCGGACTTGTCAGGTACTTTGTCACCTTTTTTTTCGCGAGATCACCCAAAAAATTGAAATTTTTGTCTGATCTCTCGAGGGGGCATTATAATGGCATGTTTTCTCTCGCCATGTAGCAGTGGGGCAAGTTTTTGAAATATCAAAATTTTTTGGCTTTGATCGAGATTGTGTATTCTTTGAACCAACGCAACGAGTGCATTGCTTCAAAGAGGGCCAAAATGTAGACATCAAAAATATACTGATTGACATCATGCATCTGATCCTGACTTACTAACATCATTTCTTCCTAAATAATCCCTCGGTCTAACCGTTTAATCAAATTCCCTTATCTGATTAAATTCATCAATATCCTCTCTTGGTTAAATAAATCATTTTATCTAATCAAGTCATCTCTCTTTTTAATTAAATCAATCCATTTGATCTAATTATCCCTATCTAATTAAATAATCAATTTATTTGATTAAATCTCTAAAGTCTATCCATTAAATTAAATAAATTAAAACCCTATTTGATTTAATCTAACACCATCCCTTGTGATTAAATAAATCAAAATATTTATTTAATTAGCCTCTTATCATATTCCTCTCTTATCTGATTTAAATAAATCCATAAATTTGAGTCAAATAAGTCACATCATCTAACCTCTCCTGTTAAATTAATTAAACCCTTGATTAATTTAACCTCATCTCATGTCACATCCTCTAGATAATGCAAGTTGTACATGAAAATAGATTTAATTCATTTATTAAATCTCTATTTTCCTCACATGGCATCTTTTGGAATATTCTCTCAATTTGAATTCAAAAAATTCCAAGTCAACATGTACATCCAACAAGGCATTTAAAACCTCTTACATGTCCTTTGCCTTGAGCCAAGTGGCATTTATTGCATTTTCCTTCCCTCTTACATGTCATTTCAACAAATTTGAATTTCAAATATTGGCATTTATTGGCACAAACCCCAAATCTTGCACAACCATCATCCATTCATAGCTTGACAAGTGGCACCATATCATTGGATGAATGTTAGTCCCACATTGCTCAAATTTGGGCATTCATCCATCTTGAAATCCTATAAATGAAGAGCTCCTCTCCTCATTTCAACATCCACAATCCAAGTAAAGTTACCATGCTAAAATACTTAGCCATTCTCATCCATCATTTGAATTCTAGCTAGGCTTTTTGCAGATTTGGCTTGGAGTTCTCATCTTTTCAACATTCAAATCTTGCATCATAGGAATTGGGAAAGGGCCAATTTTCACATCAAATTGGCACCAATTCCCCCATAGGATCAAGTGTTTGCTATTTAAATTAGGATTTAATCTAGTTTTTATCGTTTCATGGTGTTCTTACTTATTTTATTTCTTATTTTGAGTTTGCAAATGGATTTCATGGGGAATCCTTCTTTTAGCTTGCAAATCCTTGTCTAACTCATTTATTCATGTTGTTTTGCAAGTACTAGGAAAAGGGTTCACACAAACACTAATCATAACCAAAATCCTAACCCTAATTTTATGTCGTACCATAACCATAACCATAACCCTAAACCTAACCCTTACCTTAATCTTATTTGTAATCCTAACCCTAAATGTAACCCTAATTGTATATCTAACTATAACCCTAACCTTAATCCTAATCATAACCTCAACTCTAAACCTAACCCTAGCCATAATCATAATCTTAAACCTAACACTAATTCTATATATAATTTTTTTCCAAATCCTAATCCTAACCATAAATATAACCCTAACCTTAACAATTATCATAATCCTAACCCTAACCCTAACCCTAATTCAATCTATACTGATTATTGTAACCCTAACTTTAATTCTATCTCTAACCATAATTGCAACCCTAACCCTAATAGTAACCCTAACTTTAACCTAACCCTAATTTTATTGCTAACCCTAATCCTTAAAATAACCTTAACCCTACCCCTAACTGTAACTTTGTCTCTAACCCTAACCTTAAGCCTAACTTAACCCTAACCTTATCCCCAATAGTAACTCTAATTTTGTTGCTAACACTATTTACCTAACCTTAACCCTAACCATAACCATAATTCTATCTCTAACCCTAACCATAATCTTAACCCTAACCCTAACCATAACTCTAACCCTATCCCTGACCCTAACTTTAATCATAAGCATAAGCATAACCCTAACCCTAACTCTAATCTTGGTCACAACTCAAATACAGTTAGGTTAGGGTAAGGGTTCAATTAGATCCTTAGGGTTTAATTAGGATTAGGGTTTAATTATCCTTAATATTTAATTAGAATTAAGGTTCAATTTGGGTTAGGGTTAGAGTAAGGGTTCATTTAGGGTTAGAGCTAAGGTTAAATTAGGGTTAGGGTTAGAGTAAGGGTTCATTTAGGGTTAGAGCTAAGGTTAAATTAGGGTTAGGGTTAGCGTTCAATTAGGGTTATAAGGGAAATCTTCAAGTTAAGGTTACAATTAAATTACAATTATAGTTGAAATAGGTTTAGGGTTAGGGTTTAGGTTTAATAGGGGTTAACATTAAGGTTATATTAGGGTTAGCCGAGATAACATTGAATTAGGATTAGTGTTCACTTAGGGTTACAATTAGGGTTAGGGTTAGGGTTAAATTAGGGCTACATTTCAATTGTGACTATTGTTCGATTAGGGTTAGAGTTAGGGTCTATTAGAGTTAAATTTAGGTTAGGGCTTAATAAGGGACAATGTTATGGTTCGGGTTCTATTAGAGTGAATTTGAATTAGGGTTTAATAAGAGTCAAGCTTATGGTTAGGTTTCAATTAGGGTCAATGTCAAGGTTATGATTCAATTAGGGTTAGGATTAGGGTTCAAGTAGGATAAGGGTTAGTTTTATGGTTAGGGTTCAATTAAGATTTAGGGTTAGCTTTAATGTTCAAATATAGTTAGGATTTAATCATGGTTCAATCAAGGTTAGGGTTAGGGTTCAATTACAATTAGACTTAGGAATAAAGTTCAATTAGTGTTAGGATTAGGGTTAAAATTAAGGTTTAATTAGGATTAGATTAGGATCAAGGTTCAATTAGGGTTAGGGCTAAGGTTTAATTAGGGTTAGGGTTAGGGTTAGGTTTAATTAGGGTTATAGGATAAATCTTCAAGTTAAGGTTATAATTAAATTCTAATTAGGTTAAAATAAGATTGAAAGGTTATGGATCAATTAGGGTTAGTGTTCAAGTTAATAAGGGTTATTGTTTAATTAGGTTTAGGGTTTAAATAGAGCAAGGGAGGATTAGAGTTCAATTATTGTCAAAATTAAGGTTTAATCAACATTCAATTCGATTACTTGGTGAAAATTTTATTAGGATTAGGGTTGAATTAGGGTTAGGGTTAGAGCTAGGGTTCATTTAGGGTTAGATTAGGGCTCAATTATATTAGAGTTAGGCTTTAATTAGGATCAATGTTTAGTTAGGGTTAGGGTTAGAGCTAAGGTTAAATTAGAGTTAGTGTTACAGTTCAATTAGAGTTATAGGATACATATTAAAGTTAAGGTTACAATTAAATTACAATTACAATTCAAATAGGATTAGGGTTAGGGTTCAAGTTTAATGGGGGTTAACATTAAGGTTAATTAGAGTTAGGGTTAGCATTGAATTAGGGTTAGTGTTCATTTAGGGTTACGACTACGCCTATGATTAAATTCAAAAACAAACATTAATTCTAATTGTAGTTCCCTAATCATAAACCCTATTTCTAACCTTAAACCTAAACCTAAACTTAACTATAACATTAATTATAACTTTAACCCTAACCCTAATTCTAAAACTAACACTAATTCTAATTCTAACCCTAACCCCACCCATAACCGTAACTATAACCCTGCCTCTAATTAGGTCTCTAAACCTAATCCTAACCCTAACCGTAATCCTAATCCTTACTCAAATCATAACCCTAACCCTAATTTAATCTCCAACCCTAAATAAGCCCCAACTCTAACCACGATTAACCCCTAACCCTAAATGAACCCTAGATCTAACATAACCCTAACCCTAATCTTGATGCTAACCCCAACCCTAACTCTAACCTAACCCTAACACTAACACTAATCCTCATCCTAATCCTAATCCTAATACTAACCGCAAACACGACCCTTATCATCATCCTAATCCTAATACTAACTATAATCATAACTAATCATAACCCTAATCCTCATCCTAATTCTAATCACAACCCTTCATCTAACCGTAACTCTACCCTTAATCCTACTTCTATCTCTATTCCTAACCCTAACCCTAATCTTGATGCTAATAGAAAACCCTAGCCCTAACCTAACCCTAACCCTAACACTAATCCTCATCCTAATCCCAATCCCAATCCTAACCCTAACCCTAACCCTAAGCATAACCCTAGCATCCTTATCCTAATCCTAATACTAACCCTAACTCTGCCCCTAATCCTAATTTTATCTCTAATCCTAACCTTAACCCTAATATTGATGCTAAACCCAACCCTACCTCTAACCTAACCTTAACCCAAACACTAACCCCAACCCTAATCCTAATTCTATCTTTAACCCTAACACTAATCTTGTTTCTAAAACCAACCCTAGCTCTAACCTTACCCTAACCCTAAGGAGAAACATGGAGAGAGATAGAGGTAAATAGAGATATAGATATAGAGGTCTAGGAATCTAGAGATGGAGAGAGAGGGATGGATAAAAGGAGAGTTATATAGACACTTGTCTTGAATTTACCCTCTTAGTGCTCATTTTTGTGTTCAATCTCTTAGTTCATTTGAAGACACTTGTCTTGAATTTACCCCCTACTCAAGAGAATGTGTTAATTCCACCGTAAAACACCTTTTTGATCACATAACACACTTTTAAATATGACAAATGCTCAAATTTTGGATAATTCCTAATTAAAAACCCTAAACTTGTGGATCACACTTTAATGTGTGTAAAACACATGGACATGGGTGAGAGCGTTTTCCTGATAAAACAAGTCCTAAGTTTGTGTCAGTCTTATCTTATGTGATGTGAATTCAATTTTGATATTTAGTGGTAAATTAATCTCGTAATTCAAATTTAAATAAGTTGGCCTACACTTTAATTTATTTCCTATGTTTCCCTATTTAAACATGAATTGTTATAACAAAAAGTATGCAATCACAATTGCAATGAAGCTCTACCAAGATTGACATCCTATCCTACAAATTTACAAGCAATTTCTAGATTTATCAAGTTTATCACAATGATTGGAGTTCGATGCCAATGGAAGGACAAGTTGGAATCTAAGGTTTGTAGATAGCTTTGGCTTATTTCAAGCACCTAATAACTTTATTTTCAATGAGTTCTCATCTTTATAATTTTATCACCTTGCTTCCCTAAGTAAGGTATTTGAGCATATTGATTTTCCCTTGAGTATTTGAATTTCTCTTGGGTTGGATCTTACATTTCATGATTGTGTCATTTAGGAATCCTCTCTAACACACTTGAGTAGGGTTATCATTTATTTTGCATGTCTTAGCTTGTTACATCCTTAGACACACTTAAGGTTCAGAGCACACACTTTTATATATCATCAAATTGACTATTTGTTTAAGTATAAATACCAAAACAAAGGTTTGATTAAGGCAAACTCCGATATAGCCACCCCTTCCCTTTTCTTTGCTATGTTTAGCTAGTTCAAATATGATGATAGATTTAAGGACACGAAAGTATAATGTAGATCTATAAATTCTAGATCAAGATTCAAACACCCAAAAATATTCATTCTTAGACTAGGGCACCCTTGCCCTTGTCTGCCCATTTCAGACCCTTCTAGTTATCACAGGTGCACCTTTGTCTATCCTTCTTAGATCTGTAATTATTTTGTCATTTTTTTTGTCTGTACAAATAAATCGTATTTTTAGATAAGGTCTTCATGATAAATTAGGTCAATTAAATCAGATTCAATCAATCAATTTTATTTTCAATAAAGGAACTAAAACCAAAGGAAGATTGGCTCTCCTTTTAGGTTAGTTAGCCAATCCTAACACCCTTGTTGGTTTGTGTTCCAATGTTAAGCCAAGGAAGGATTGATTCAGGTCAATCTACTAGTTAGATCTATGATCTCCTTTCCCCCCTTAATAATAGTGATGGAGATGGAGAGGAAGAGGCAAAGAGAGAGAGATGAGAGGGATAAAGAGAGATGGAGAGATAAATATATAGAGAGGAATAGATGGAAGGAGATAGGAAGAGTGAGAGATGGAAGGAAATAGGAAGAGGGAGAAATAGAGATAGAAAGAGAGAGATGTCGATTGCGGAGCTTGATTATATTCTTGTTTATGTTAGCCTTGTTTATATGCTAGTCCTTAACGAGGGTGTGTCTGGGGGGGAGGGGCTTCCCCCAAATTCTGTTGTAAGGGGGTCTAGGGGGGGAAGAAATAGGTTTTGGATCCCCCCTTGGCAAGGGTTAGGGGAAACACCCCTAAAGATAAATTTTAAAATAAATTGCCTTGTAAAATATTATATTAAAAGACTATTTTTTATCTTTTCCTAAATGTGAGTGCATTTTAGAAAATATAAAAAATAGTCTAAAAATCATGTGATTTGGACAACTTATATTTTTCTCATAATGCTAGTGCATTATAACACAAGTATGTTATAATGCTAGTGTACATTATCATGCGAGCATGTTATAATGATGTCATGCATTATAACATGAGTGCATTATAAGTTTCCTTGGAAACTACGAACCCTTAGGGTTGGATTTGCGTTGGGAATCTGACCCAAGGGGTATGACTTGCATGTCAATACCCAAATATGTGTTTTCAACATAATATTGAAAAACACTTGAATGTTGAGCATGTTCTCCATCATGTTTGCATGTCTTTTGATGATCTAAAATACACCACAATAATATCAAGCCCTCTCTTACCTTTCTAACCATGCCATTTTTTCTATGTTTCAACTATGTTAAGGTTTTGATCTTTAATTTATTTTGTTAGTAACTTCTTTTTTTGCCAAAAACCTATGTAGAGTATTTTTGGTGTCATTTTTTATTTGTTCATCCAAATTTGAAAAAAATTACATTTTTATATTCTAGACTCTATTTTATACTCATTAAAAAAATAATTTTGATCAATTTCCAAAAACTATTAGGGGGGACACACTCAATTTTTTAATTTTCAAGATGTGTCCACTTTGAAAATTAGTTAAAAATCATATATTTATTAAAAAATTATCAAAAAATCAGGCATAAACTAACGGTGTTAGCTAATTTTCCACTAAAGTGATTTTTGAAATATAAAAATGTTAACATTTTAGGTGCTCCCCCTATTTGAACCCATTAATCTTCACCATTTAAAAAAAAAAAAAACTTTAGAAAACATAGATTTAGAGCACTATGAATATTGTTATTGTTGTGTATTCAAAATTTGAGCATAACTATTATCAATTTCTCCTCCAAAATTAGTTTTTACTATTTTTTTTTAAAATTGGCCATTTAAGACCCTTTTTTGGTCCCCCATTTTCATGCATATACCCATGTAGGATACTACTAATTGCCTACTATTACCCCTCAATGAATTAACCCATTATAATAACAATGACACTATATTATAGATTCTTATAATGATACCATAAATCCTATCAACGATAAATTGAAGGGATTGCTTATTGACATAATATTAATTTTTAGTTTTGTTTTCCATTTTTAAGAGGACATAGACATTTATCAATCTTAAATGCCTCCACCTAGGATATAATTCTTTAGTATGTTGACACCCCCAATTTATTGTCTCTATTCTTTTTTCTACTCCACAAGTTGTTGCATTTTGTCCCTACTTCATTTATTATGAATATGTAGTGATCAAGAACAATTATTGATTCTCAATTTAAATATATCATTTGTAATGAAATAAAATAAAAATTCTCAATTTAAATATATCATTTGTAATGAAATAAAATAAAAAATTCATAGAATGTCAAAAAAATTTACACATGAAGCATGTGCATACTGTTTGTGGGACCAAATCATGGGTTTCATGGTTTTTTCCTATTTTTATAAACTTTTGTGCTCTATGTATTGCCATTCATGCTTGCACTATGAAATGCAAGTGCATTATGTAGCATTCTTACACTTTTTGTTTTCAAAAATTTCTTCCCTCTTATGGATTTAGGCTTGGATGATGAACATGAGGTTTGGACATCCATTTGACTTTTGAGAGATTTTTTTCTTCTTAAATATTATTTTCAAATTCCAACATCATCAAATTCACTTGTTTTCCAATAATATTTGACAAAAAATATACCAATATGTTAGTTTTATTTTCAACTTTCTAACCATATGGTTTTCTATATTTTGAATAAATGAACCTTATTATGTTTTATTTTCTTTTACTAGTGTCTTTATATTCCTTTAGTACCAATGTATTGATTTTTTTATAACTTCTAATCTACTTGTTTAAATTTAAAAAATACAATTATTCTACATTTCATTCTACAAATTCAAAAATTTAAAATTTTATTTAGTTTTATGTAAGTTATGTGAGGTGCATGCTCGGTGATACAATTTCTAGGACACATCCACTTTGAAAAATCACAAAAAAATTTAATAATAAATATATAAAAATGCATAACTTCTAATACTCAATCTAAGCTACATTTTTTTCAAATGGTATTAAAAAATATTTAATGCAACAAAAAAGGGACGACACACACACCATACACTATGTTATATTTTATTGATAAAAATAGAAACACTTTTGTGTGTCCTTAATATTTCAGCCCCTTAATCGTAACAATTTTAGATTCTTTTAGTAGTTTACAAACTAGATTTAGAGGACTACAATTCTTGTTCTTATTATATCTATGATTTTTGATTCTATACATGCCAAATTTCTCATCCAAGATTAGGTTTGGCTGATTTCAAGAAAAAAATGTTCACTTTTGAATCTTCTTTTGTCGCTCATTTCTCTGCACTTACCCAATACCAATATTTGTTCACATAATCTAGTGGTTATCTTAGTGAATCCGATTAGAATTAGCCTATTTGAACTCACTTCAGTTTTAATTTATGATATTCAAAATTCCAATAGCAATTTTAGCATTGATTTGAATAAAAGAAGCAATTTTAAAACCTATGATAGCCCAATTATTTTTAAAATTAGAATTATGCATCTTAGAATCTGAAAGGTTATTCACGTTATTTTGTTCCAATTTCAAAAGAATACAATTTTAATTCTTATGATTACAATGAATCTTTCAAAGAAAAAAGTTAGACAATGTGGAAGTTTAATGAACAACTAAATTTTCTTCCTTATATTTACAGAAATTCATCATTATAAAACTTTAACACCAATCCTAATCTGTTATTGATATAAACAAAATACATAAATAAGGGGGGAAAGAGAAGGGTTAGAGAATCTCAAGTTGTTTTCAAGTATTCCATACATCATTTAGTGAATGGACAAATATGATGCAAATCATTCCTCACTCGGCCCATTTCATACAACAAAATGAAGGAAGGTACAATCTCCAAAAAATTGAAACCAAGTATGAAATTTCTACAAGCAGCACTAGTCTCACTATATAGATGGAGGAAGCATTCCTATAACTGCTATGCATGATAAATGTTGAATTTTAAACCACATTCATCTGTTGACCATGCAGAATAGTTTATCGTCAACAAGATGTCGATGATATGAAACATATTTTAAATCCTTCAAACATTCGTGAATTAAATGTATGAAATAATGAGAAACATATTTAGAAATTGAAAATCATTATAAAAATAGACTCAAATAAATAGAACAGCAAAATTAAGATATTATATTAAAAAATAGGCTTTCAAAGATTTCCAACCCTAGACTACATTACAATTACAAATAAATAGATTTGTTAAATAGAAAAGATGGAAAGTTATTCTCTCCATAAACCCAAATTAGACCCCCCAAAAAAAACAGTATTAATTTTGGCTTGCACTTTTATCCTCTTTCTCCTTTCTACGTATAGATAAGTATCATGTGACTTGTGCACACTTACCAAATGCCTTTTGCACCCTTCCGAAACTTTTCCTGCACACATTGAAAAAAGTTATCCAATGCAACTTTAACTTGATGAACGTATCTAACAGCTTGTTGTGCACCTATTTATATTATGCCATTTTCTTCTCAAAATCCTCACAACAGGTTCTCTTCCTTACTAGTCGTTTTATTGACTTTACATCAAAATTTGCCTGCCTTTTTAATCTCCTTTTAGTACTTTACGAACGTTCTTCACCTTTTTTATATGAATATTCATTAAGGACTTCATGACTTTGATCATGTCTCATTTTAGAACATCAGCTTTCTCTGACACAATTGAAGAAAGAAAAGACTTTCCATTTTCATCTTCCCTGTCCATGAGAGCTCCATCACCTTTTACCAACAAAAAAAAAACTGCATCACTTTGTATATATTTCTGACCACATCCTCAAGAACCGAGGAAGCATCTTTATGTATTTCCCTGGTACCTAAAAACAAATCTAGCAAGCCATATTTTCTGTGCAGTTGTAGAAATTGTGAGAAGAGGTAATGTCACTAAAGCTAAAAGAGTTACTCACTGTTCAAACAACTTCCCAATAATATCAATGATGAAAACATGATTGTTCAAGCATGCTCTATCATTTTCTCCCCCACAGTACCGAAGGATAAATGTTGAAGAAGGTTTGCAGCCACATTTACCAAACCCATAAATGAGATTACAAGGCATCACTTTTTCACTTCATGCCAGCCATGCTTACTAGATATTCCATAATAAGCCTCTGCTACTTGGACAAGAATGCATGCAAGAAGAGTATTAAATGAAAAA
>VDFB02000013.1:157617874-157668425 GCA_007258455.2 Sequoia sempervirens | reverse complement strand
GACACAATGAAAGACTTCAGACACCATGAACCAAAAATATTGTTCAAAACATAATAGACAACATGGAGAAGATATAGCCTCCCCAAATCCACCATAACAATCTTCTAAATTCCTTACAAACCCATCCTTAAAAACTCATGTGGTTACAATAATGGAAAAAGGCCAAACCAACAATATCATAACCTTAATTAGAGATCATGCTTAAACCATGACCCCTCGAAAGGTATCAAAACTTGGTCAAGTCTAATGATTTAAGATTGGTATAAGATTTATAGGGTGTATAATAGATGTGGACTAATATCAAATTTTATGTAATCCTAGTAATTTTATATTAGGATCCTTGGGATCATGGTAATATTGGAAATCTAGATACTATGAGAGTAGGTATTGAGATCCTTGGATTTTTTTATTTTATTTTTGATTCACAATAGTGATAAAAAATTACATCACACCTATTTGATCATGACAATAATAAAGACCAACATTGATGATGGTTTACAAGGGAACTCCAATGTTCCCAAAATATACATGTGGAAAATAAGAAATCGACAACAATAATTTGATTTATTTCTTTGTTAATAAGGATTGGATCCCACCTAAAGGAATCATAATGTGAATTCATACAAAGATATATCTTGTCTTGGGGAGAATTTTAATTTCAATAGGAGAACTAGACAAGATGCTATTACACAAGAGAACACCATGTTTGGTGTGATACATTTACAACAATACATAGAATTAATAAGTTGAAACTTGGAAAGAGTAAGAAGAAATCCATAAGAACACCCTTAAGCTCCTCCAAGGTCATTGGTCTACAATAGTGGTTTCATGCCACCCAACCATATTGTACCATAGATACACTCCAATATACTAGCATATCTAGTCTTATAGGCACATAAATAATCACACCAAAAAGGGAGCAACACTTTATGCAAAATATGTCTAAACACATGAACAACCAAGATCTCATCTGATCACATGTAGAAAAAGATAAGGGTTTCTTGTAAGATAAAAATCAAACAAACTCAAGGATGGGGATACTAGAGAAAATAAAGGAGTGCCATTGATTTTTTTTGCAAGATAAACCACATGGCCCCTTCCCTCAGGTGGAATTACTCCCAACATATAGCAATTTGAAAGTAGTGGCATGTCCTTGGTGCACATACTGAGCTTATGAAAGCACCCCGACTATGTCACTATATAGAGTCCATGTTGAGGCTCTGCTATTTTACAACATAACACCTCATGGCCCACATGATGAGTCTTTAATATATCTCCCAGTATGCCATCACATTTTAAAATTGCTTCATTTTATCCCTATTTGTGTTTCTTTAGTTATCACTTGATTAAAAATCATAACCCTCAGCTATTGTAACCTCAAAGTCACTGTTGGACTTGAGGCAATATTGAGGGCCCCTCCTTCTAGCCCCTATACCTCAATCCTAGAATTTTCACTAAGAAGTCATTCAAACATAGTTAGTATTTAAATAACAACATAGACCCACCATACAACTATTTACATGGTTTCTACAATGATTCAACAAGGAGAAAATAATATTTTATTAGCAAGAAATGTTCATAGGTAGGATATCCATTCAAGAAAAATATAATTATTCTTGAAATGGAAGTTCACCCTTTTTTACCCATAGCCACACACAACCAAATCATCATTTTTAGACAAGCATCCAAAGCTTCTTAATTATTTTGAAGGATTGTTAGTAGTCATACTTAACCAGTCTCCCTAGTTGTGCCTACGACTTACTTTCTTTCCTTAGTTCAAGATTTTGTCTTGTGAACGCTCCAAAATATTCATTTATCCTACCTCCCTAATTTTATAGAGAACTAGAGTTGAAAATAATATAATACATGTCTAGATCCTCTATAATTTTAGTAAACTAGCAGCTCATGATGCACACATGAAGGAGAGAGAGGGAGAGAGAGAAAGAAACAAACCTCACAAATCCTTCCTTGCAATAGGGGAAATAGCCTATATTTTTCCCTTGTACCTAATTTTGAGCCAAAAACCCCTCACCATGACATCCTTTTCCTTGTCTACCTCCACCATTTATTAATTCTTCATCATTTTCCCCATCTCCTATTGTAGTTGAATAAAATGCAACCATCCTCCTCTATTTCCCTTTCTGTCATTGCTTTCTATTACCCCCATCTTTCTCCCAATTACCTCGTTTTAATTTAATTTAACCATTTTAAATTTTTATATTTTATTTTATTCAAATACATCTTAATGTAATTCCTCTAAAAATATTATAAATGAGTTGGCTATTTTCCTTGATTATTTATTAGGTAATGAAAAATTTAAACTACCATTGAACCACTGCAATGTCTTATCCTGGATTATTTTTAAATTCCTTGTCTTATCAAGGATTCATTCCAATCAATGAACACCGTAGGAGGAAAATATGAATCCAAAAAGAGATATGCATGACACATTTACAGTTCAGTTCACAACACATGTAGACCCATAAGCACCATCAATTTGAGTCTAGTTTAATTTTATCTCATATGACATAAATCATACTCAATTCGAGTATGATAAGGAAAAGAAATATATTAGGCAAGCAATGCAACATATCTGATATAGCCATTATTGGGGAATAACCTAGATTTACATTATTAGACAAGGAAATAACCTTGTACTTGTACAGTTAATTCACGCATTAATCACACTAGTATCTATTTATAATAGTCAAAGCAATATAAAAGCACTCAATGGGGTTCAATACCACATAATTCAAAAGTAAACACAACAATTAATAGCATTGTTAATACCAAAAGGATAATGATGAACCTCATCTTATAAGTATGTACATAAATATGAAACATCCACAAGATAAGGTGAAATATAAACATAATCAAATCTACATGTGAGAGTATCTCACGTGCATCATGTGGAGCACACATAGAATCTATACAACAATGTAAAAAAATAGATCAATAATGCTTTTAATAAAAGATAATATAGTCAAATGATTAACTAGATTTCCTCTAAAGCTCATAATATTTGAGTGAGGAAATTAAGGGATTACAATAATCCTAAACATAACCTTGACCAAACACTTAAAAAAATTCTAAATTTTGAAACACATCTATAATATGAGAGATAAACACATAGACAATCTCTAAACATACTTGTTTTCGTGGAGATTCCCTTAACAAGTATTCACCCACAATTATATGTAATGTACAGCTTCAACATGAGGGAAATTAAATGAAAATGCATTTGCAATATTGTTAGAGTCGTAGAGTCCTAATTCTAGAAATTCACATTTCTATGGTTGTATAAAGATCCTTTTGTTTAAGATGAGCTGATGCAATATGAATCTTGCAAATAGAAAAAATACCAAGAAACTACAACAATTAAAAACTAAGGAGGGGAATTTAAGTGATATTATAAAAATAGCCAAAAATATTTGATGAAACAAATTAAATCCATCTCTTAATCACACCCACAATGATCTATGCACATAGGAAGTGACGATGTAGTGGAGATCTACTGATTTTCAATAGGCCTTCTAATAGATTTATAATGAACTGAGATCAAATCAACAACTAATACATCTGCTTGGAGAACATGAGATGAGAGAATAAAAAAAATTATAGTTTTTATTCTTTCGGTATGTGTAATTTATGTATCCCACCTCATAGAAAGATAGTCATTCATTGAAGATAGAAGGACATTAAAGAAGCTTATATTATCAAATGGGAAGGTCTAAGGATTAAATTTTGAAAATTCCTTATGGAGATATTTTGACTAAATTATAATTCTTAGAAGTAGATATTGGAGTTAAAAAACATGTGTCTTTGACTTGGTCAATTACCAAGTCTGCAAGAGAATCAACCAACTTATTTGCTTCTTTGTAGCAGTGATTGTAGACATAATTTTCAAAGATATCTAATTCACTCCATATAAAGTGAAAAATATAAAGAAGTCTTGAGTTGGAAGCCTTTCTATTATTTATTACATTTATATGATCTTTGAATCTCCCTCAATATAAATATTCATATAATTTTCTTTTTTGACCATTTCTATCCTTATAAGCAAGGGATATGCTTCGATAATTCTATGTTTCTAATTGATAGTTTATTAAATTAAGTTGCTAGCAACTTGTCATAGCTCTCTCTAATCATGCAACTTGTACCAAAATTTCTAGGGTTACCCTCAGAGGCTTGATCAAAATTTATTTTTACTATTGTAGATGTAAGCAAAGACCAACAAGCCATATTTGTGGCCAAATTAGGCTTATTAGTAGGAGGGGGATTTAAGAAGGACTACTTCTTGAAGATTTCATTTTCCTAGTTCAAAAAATTATTTTTCTTCAAATAATTAAATTAGGTATAAATATTTAGAGATTGAGCTTTCAATCTTGTAAATTATTTCTTCAAATTTGAAAAATAAATTTTTAAAGACTCTAAAATTGTGTCCATACCATTGGTGCCAAATAAATAAGGAGGTGATTATTTTCTAGATACATGCATACATGGAATCACTATTTAATGAAAGGAAGTAAGGTACACAAAATACTTCAGAACTACACTAATATTATGAGAGTGTTGTTCAAATTTCAATCTTTTAACGATTATAAAAATCATAAATACATTTAAAAATTTAAAATATATAATATATCATAAAACATATGTACGTGAGGAAATCCCTTTTGGGAGAAAACCCTCAGACTCCAAAGAAGCTCAATGTATTATTTAGTAAACCATAGTTACAATACACTTATAGAGAAATCCTTCACAAGAGTATCACAAACCTAGAGGATTTCTTCCAACTTAATAATATCTACAAAACTCATGCACAAACTTAATCTCAAACACCTAAATATATGAAATACAATACATGAAACCATCAAATAGTAACTAGAAAATCATAAGGTATAAGCACCCAAAAAGTGTTGCCCAAATTTATCCTTAATTAAAGGTGTCTTATGATGTGTCATAACATGTATCATAATTTTGTCAACTAGTGTAATTCCCCTTTACAACGATTTTATGTGTCCAACAACTTTTTATATTTTCTATATGCAAACTTCTAGAGGCCATAACTTTTGATTTGTTGGGATAATTGAGCCCCCTTTTCAATTAAATATCTCAAATATATCTACACAACATGCACCCTAATAGGTGGTACCGAAGAATGTGAAATATTTATTTTGGACAAAAATCAATTCTATAGCCTAGAAATTGAGTTTTTTTTTAATTTTATATCAAAAAATGCACTTTTTGTAATCTTAACATCAGGAGCAAGGTTGAAACACTTTCTCAAAATTCTCCCATTTTTCAAACACCTTGCAAGAGAAAAGAAATTATCAACACAATTATATAATTTCTAGGGGTTGGGAGGTCCATAAATTTATAACACCACCTACTTTTTTATGCTCATTGGCTTCATAAGTGCATTTGCGGCATTATTCAAAGTGTCAAAATCTTTATAGCACCACCCCCCCATCCTCTACCATATCTCAAAAAATAGTAGCAGACCTCAATATACCTTTTCCTCACATAAAATGTTGTGTTCTTCGTGAGACATGTGACACTTTGACTATCAAAATGAACTATAATGGCTCTTGCCTCTAGCCCAACATATGGACATAATTTCCTTAAAAAATGGCTTCCTTACAAGTGTGAGTTGCTTCCATGTACTCAACTTCTATAGCGGATATATGAGCATAGTAAAAATATATCCATTGGTGGATCTTCAATTGTCAATATCTCCAACCCAATTTGAATCCATAAATCCATGAATAAAAATTGGATATCACCCTATAGGATAACCATGATAGCATAAGAAATGATTATAGGTATTACACATATACCTAAATACCCTCTTTATTATATGGAATAATGTACTCATCTAAGTTTAGCCATAAATTAGCCAATGAATCTATCTACTTGGGAAATTTTTGGTCTTGTACAAATCATAGAATACATAAAAGTCCTAATTCCACTAGCATAAGGTACTCTATTCATATCCCCCATATCACTTGGAGAAACTAGACACTACTCAATAGATAAATTTGTCCCCATCATAATAGGAACACACAATGACCTATAATCTATCATGTTAAACCTCTCCAGCACTAAGTTAACATACTTACTTTGGACCAACCAATTATTTTTGTTCACTCTATCTCTTTTCATCTTTATCCCTGAGATGTAATTGGTTGTCTCTATGCTCTTCATCTCAAACTAATTTGAAATCTAACACTTCAAATCATAAATTGAACCTTTCTCATTATAAAAAAATAACATATCATCAACATCTTATGCAATAATAAGAATAAAATCACTATCCAACTAATAGTACATGCAATGATTCAATGATTCAATTTGGATCTTAGAAATCCTAAACTTAACACCAAAAAATTATTTTTTTTGGTACCACATCCTAGGAGATTGCTTAAGGCCATACAAAGATTTCTTTAACTTACAAAATGTTCTTTACCTTTCTTAATGTAGTTCTTTGGTTATGTCATATAAATCTCTTCCTCCAAATCACTATGAAGGAATATTGTCTTCACATCCATCTGCTTAACCTCAATATCATATGATGTATCAAGAGATAATAAAAATTGAATGAATGTTAGCTTTTCTACTAGGGAGAAAATCTCATCATAATATATTCTCTCAAGTTGGGAATAACAATTTGCTATAACCATGGATTAAAATGGATATTTAAAAAAATTAAATAATAATTCAAATCAACAAAAAATTATGGAACTCACTCTATAATAGAGATCATATGATACCACAAGGGTGAGCATGAAAAACATAATTTAAAGAAGCTTCTAAACAAAGAAAATTAAACAAAATTTGTCAAAGGCCTCAGTCACTGTTGAGGAAATGGAGGATTTTTTCAAAGGCCCCAACCACTTCTTGGAATTGAACAAAATGATCAATGAGGATTCTACCACTCAATCATTGGATCACATGGGTAGGGAGGAGGTGGTGATTAAGGGAGAAAATGATAATGATGAGGATTTCAACAAACTATAGGCCTGGGTTCTAGACAAACTTGAACAAAAGTTTACTCGGCTGATGCACTTTACGATAAAAATCATCCACAGGTATGTTGTCACTCTCTCTGAGGTACTCAAAGAGGAAGTGGAGAAGAAGACTAAAGGTGAGGGAACCAAATGGGTTGGTGATGATGTATTGAATCTTCTCACTGAGAAGTGAGAGAGATTAGCCAATTAGTGGTTGGGTCTGTGTTTTGTGGGTGTGGGTCTTTTCTTTGTTGTCGGTCTGTTGTGTCCGTTTGGTTTTTTGGTTTCTTCTATTGTTTCTGCTTTGGGCTTAATGTTGTAACTTTGGACTTGGTCTCTTTTTGGCCTTTTGGGCTCTGTGTGTAAAGGGTACTACACCTTGTAAATGCAACTTACTTTATCAAAAACAAAGAAAATTAAGGGATTTACATTAGAAGTTGAAGATTCCAAAAAATCAATTTTTCTCTAAAATTGGGAATGTAATCCAATTACAAAACAAACACACCTTCAATCCTTCCTTGGAAATCCAATTCCAAACTCTAGTAATGGAATCCACTATTAATTTCACCTAAATTTTAATTTTTAGAGGAAGAGGGTTTGAGAGAGAAATATTTGCTAAAAATGAGAATAGTAAAAATGCCTTCTTACCTTTTCTTTTAACTCCCTTTTTCTTTTCTATTTCTATTTTCATTTTATTTTCTATTTTATTATTTTTATTTTAACAATTTATATTTTTTTAAGTGACTTGAAATGCTTATGTTATTATCCGTTTTCCAAATATATTTGAAGTAATTCAAATTAACTCTTTCCCAAAAATTTTAATATTTTAAATAACTTTCTCAAATAATGAAATAATTTTCAATGATAATTAAGTAATTACAATAGTTTAAGTTGGTATATGCAGGATCATGATGGGCCAAAAAGTGGCGATATGATGGGTATGTGTAGGGTATGTGGTTGATGACTTTTTTTAACCCAAAATTGATGAAACGAAAAAAGGTTTTTAAAGGAGATTCTTAGCTTTCCACCAATATAAATTATGCTTTACTTTGAATTTAATAAATAATTATTATTCATTTTCTATTTGAATTACGACTAAAGTTCTGATTGATAGGCTGATTGAAAAACATCTATAACTTTCAAGTGGTATCACATTTTTTGAATCTAAAACATGCGCCACATTATAAGTTTTGAATACTATAGGATTAAAAAAAAAAAAAAAAATTCATGAAGTTTTGACCAAGTTAAGCTAAGGGCATCTGAGAAGTTTTTATTTTTTTAAAAGTTGTAATAAAAATTCATAATTAATTATTTAATTGAAAAAATTTACAAAAAAAAATGCATCACATCGGATATGAGTCCTCTACTTATATCTAAAATATTATAAAAATATTATCATTTTATTGTGGTTAGGGTGTTGGATAGACACCTACTTCTTATTTTTTTCCTAAAATTTAAGTGCTACTACATTGAAATTTCAAATTTTCACCTAATAGATTTAAAAAAAACCTAGTAGTTTAGAAACTACATTCAATTTTCTACAAAATTCTATTCTTACATATTTCTGAAATAATATAGATAACTTATTCAAATTTTTACATCAAGTTGCCTAACTTTGATTTTTCTGATTTTTTCGCCACTTAAGGGCCTATTTTTTCCATGATGATCTTGCACATACCCAATTACTTTTTTGATGCATTTAACTTAGCACTTTTCCTTTTCTTCTCTTTCCCAAATTTCTCGATTCCTAATGAATTAACTATCATTAACACACAAAGATTTAACATTAAAAATATAATTGCATGCAAATGGAGAACCAAATAATCACAATTGAAATCACACTTTTAAGGTTTCTCTACAACATGTAAATGACCAAATCACCATCAATTTTGATCCAAAACCATAAGGGAAAATAACACTTATGTAATGTCCCGCCATGATTTCCATTAAAACAAAGTGTAAAGAATAAATTAACCAAATAATTTTATTTTTTAGATGTCATTTGTTTACATAATTGTCATAAGGATTCCAAGACGACGTTACATGTATAAGATCAATGCAATATAACATAAAACATAAATACAATTTAAATCTAAGAATGAACCAGTTCTCTTGACTTTATATAATCAGGTTACAAATATATCCAAATTACATCATGTGAGATTTTTATTAAATCTCAATACATCAAAATGATGATACAATGAGTACACTCATATACATGAGGTAAATATACATAGAGGATAGTGATCACATCATAAATAACATTCATGTTCACGAACATGTACTGTATCCACTGTCACAAACAATGAAGTATCAGGAACCAATTGTAAGTATAACATCATCTGCATGAATATCCAAGGTACAACACGGTTTCCTCCCAACCACGTGAAACCCGAAGGTCCACTCCCTCTGTGCTAGGAGATAATGACAGGTCCACAAACAAGAAGAAATAACATTACATTTACGTGGCTTACATTCACATCACGACATAACGATATGAAAACATAACGAATAAACTCCCAATGACAAAACACAACTAAAGATAACTCAATACAAAGGATCACATTCATGTAATAGAAAAAGAGTGTCATCACACAGTTGGGATAGGTTACCTTGGTGAATCTTCCTAGACTACCGACCCTCTCCAAGAGTTACCCTGGCAGTCTCTACTGATTCCTGACCCCTAAGCAAACTGGTGTGGAGTCATTCCATCTTCCAAGAAGACAAGATAGGTGACTAGCCATTCCAGGCCTTCTCAACCTTTTCTCAATCTAAACGAGCATTAAGAAAATAGGCAAGGCATATTTTTATCTGAGTTAATGTTTAATTCTACCCAACCCCTAGTATATTAGTTAGGTTTCCACTAGATTACTAAACCTACGATAGGTTACCCTGACAACAATTTAGGGTTTCAGCCCCTACCGCAAGCCACTCTTCCTAAAACATGACATAGCAACAAAAGACGAGGGATAGCCATAAGATATTAAGGAAAAGACAAGAATATTCTCCTCTAGTCTATATCAAGACTAAAATATTTCCCAAATACCACAAAGGCAACAATAAATCATGGACGACTATATTTTAAATAATTCATAATAATAGAACACCAAAGCATAAACAACGTATGCCTATGTCATAATTAATCTTTCCTAACCTTTGAAGAGAAAGAATGCGTTAATTTACATGACTACTATTATATCCTTACCAACTTAATTCATACTATCTAATTCTTAAAATAAAGAGTTGGGGATATATGTTATACAATATATTTGACATAATAAATGTTTTAAATTTTATCTAAAAATAAGATAATCTAAAACTTTCTATTTTATAATATAATTGCATATACATATAAATCTGTTAGCAAATGAAAATTTTCCACTAACAAATCTGTTACATAAATATCATGCAAATCAGAAGTTTAAACAAATCAATAACAAAATAATTTGCGCACTAGTCATGGAGGATATCAATAGTTAATCTTGAAGTTCTAAAAGATCACACTAACATAAACTATATGTTGCCAATCACACATGAACTGTACAAAATAAACCACGCCATGCAAGATAAACACCAACTTACATACATAAGTCACAGACGGAGTAAACAATACTCAAGACAGGATAAAAGAGGATTGTGCGCATGCAGTTAGTTGAAAAACTCAAAATATAAGGAGTTTAGAAAGTGCACAATCTAAAAAACAACTACTTTATCAACAACAATAGGATGAAGCAGCTGTAGTCAGGGTTCTACGAAGAGTAAAGATGGGAACCAAACATGGCGTTAACTTATAACAAGAAATATCCCAGCATACATTAATTTCAAAGACAGTAACAGAGGAAGAATATCAAATACGTAAGCTAAATTTGTCCTTCGAGGATCAAGATATAAACATAAGGTTGCAGCGTATGGTATAAATTTTCACAATGTCCCTTATTCAACCTATAAAATTTATCACTATAATACAAAAAACATTGACTTCTCCAATGAAGTTTACCAGTTAAAAAAAAAATAGAATCAGTTATCCATAACTAAGTCGACTGATCCATTAATAAAAAATAAAAAAATTAAAAAATTACCAAGAGAGTATTTCGGCCATATTTAAATAAACAAGTTAATTCTCCAATGCAGGCTACATGAGATTGTTGGATTAGAAACACAGACAAAGTAAAAATAACAAACTCCTAAATCAAGCAAATCGTGCACATGCTCAGGAAGCGACAAAAAAATTAGTAATAGTGTAAACCGTATGGTTTAAGGAGGGGACGACTCAAATACATTGTTCTCAATTTTCTTGGTAAAGTTGCAGAGTGGAAGGTGGCTAAGTCAAAAAGACTTGAAGCTTCAAAATGACAAAACGAAATCCTTAAGGATACAACAGATGAATTATATTCTCTTCAAAAGAAAATCAAATTACATAGGATTCTATAACAAACTAGAGGGCCGCTATCTTTAAATAAGGAATACTCAACAAAGGATAGGAATTATTACTCCATGCAATCTCAACTAAGGTGAGTGCCAATAACTCATATAGAGACCAACAAATCAATACGCCATGGATAGCACCATTGTAAAAAGCAACTATATTTATGCAGTATAAAGAGATCATTACCAAATCAGATATACACTCCATATGTCTAACTTACAGAATAAATAATATGTGACATGCACAAGTATACATTTAAAACGTAGGAGAGAATATCGAATTATATATCACCAAATTTATATCTGATTGTATGTTGCTAAATATACCCAGATATAGACAAATCAAATCTAAAAACGAGATGATTACAATTAAAGAATCAAATGGAAGAGACAGATCTTTTAAAAAAACAGAGAAATAAATCTTTCATATTACAAAGTAACAAACTGGAAATGTATTTCCAAATAAATATTTGCAAACTCATTTTTACAACCATTCTAAAAAATTCAGATTTGGAATTGAGCATTTACAGATTACGTTTTTTTTTTTTTTTTTTTTTTCTACTTTAAAATTTAAATTCTCTTCTAATTTGTTTCTTTATTGTTTATGTAGGTTCAGAAAAACAATTTCTTTATAAAACAACAAAATTCAACATCAAATCCTCAAAATTCAGCACAAGAATTAAAACTAAAGAAGAAAAACCTGTTAAAATCTTGATGGCTGGCTAGGAATAAATTCTATTCAAGCTTCTTTCAATTCTGCTTAAATTCACCAGATCTTGACGAAGAAATTCAAAACAATCCAGCTTCAATGTAATGCTTGCAAACCAATTCTAAGATAAAATATTTTCAGAGTAACTGCCGTGTAAAATAATCTTAAAACTGCTGCCGTGAAAGTTCTTCCAGATTATTCCCGTGTATCAAAAATTGCAACCCCCAAAACTTTTAATGCATTTAATTAACTCTCAATTCTAAAATTTAACTTATAGACCAATCTGCATTCAAAATTGATCAATCAGTTCTAACTTACCCTTTTAATATCAAATCGGATTTTCAACTCCAAATCAAAGATTCATAACATGTTGAAAACATCTTCTCTTTTAAATATCTATTTCCACATAAATCTTATTTGCACAAGTAAATCAACAATTTATATTAATTAAATGCTTTTGCAAAAGTTAACTTTCACCTTTAAAAAAAATAACTTATTTAATTTAAATTAATAAATTAAATTATAAATATAAACATAAACATTTAAACTAATATTAAAAATAATTTCTCATTTAACTATAATTGGTGAATTCCCAAACAAAACCATACAGACAAATACGACACCACAAAAATAGACTAGACAACAAGAAAGGGTAACAAATATGTACTCATTCAATGAAGAACGTTAGTTCAATAAGGACCTGTCACTACCTCCAGATCAACATAATTTCATTGGATTAGGGTATGCTCAGACCTGACAAGCAGGTGGAGCCGTTACCTGATACCTGTATCTACATGAAACATGACTGTTAAAAACATATAAACTTATATGGACGAAAACACACCGTGAAGAAGAATCACAACGTAGCAGGGTACTCATGAATGAGTAATGCTACATTGTCTTCTTCATCGAAACTGACGAGCAACATATATCATAAACAACCATTTCAACATAATAACCGCATAAAAAAATCATAAGCAACATAATCCATATCACGTACGTATCCATTACAATATCATCTCACAAACACAACTAGATAACCAGAATGTCAAATGTATCATCCACAGAGTGTAAAAACAACATAGTATCATAATCTACTAAAGCATCTATCTATCAAGCTGAATCAAACTAAAAACAGAGTGTCGCAACTGGAGGGGCACTACAACTTATCTCATATTCAAACTAAGTGTGATAGTGACTACCATACACATCAACCCAAAGTGGCATCTCCAATATAACCACCATTGATTAAATAACCTAGACTTGCATACTAAAGGGGGAATAACCCTATACCTACAAACTCAGTTCACACATGAAGCATACCTACTCCACACACACACATAATAGCCAAAGCAATGTAAAAACACCCAATATGGTACAATATCATATAATTATAGAATTAGGATAATCAATGAAAATACAATATACTATGATCATTAAAATAACTACATGTATAACTATGCCATATAAATAATAACACATATATCTCAAGTATAGAACATATAATTAAATACAAGTCAACCTAAAATAGTGTGTCCCACTTTTTGACCAAAGCGGGACATTGAAATAATTGTTTTTAATTAGTTTTTCACTTTCTATCAACCATAACAAAACTGGTAAAAGACATAGAGTTGGTAAAAACTATGAGGAAAGGCTGACCACTTTGGAAATTGTTGTTCAAAGGTTCAATGAGGAGCGGATTGTGAGAATGGAGGAAAGAATTAGCAAGATCAATAATGATTTGCAAACTATTGTTCGAATTAGTAATCAATCTCTGAAAACTAATGCTAAGGGTCCACCGGTTTTAAATGATAAAGCCATTAAATGGACTGGCCAGTCTTTGGATTTGGACGAACATGAGGCAGCCATTGTCGAGGTTAACCACATGAACATGGAGGATAAAGTTGAGGATAATGGTCCCAGTGAGGTGAAGAATTTGGAGGCTGGTCCTTGCTTGCGGATGAGGAGCAAGACAAAGAAAAGGGCAGCCATTACATTTGAGGATCTCCAGGATGTGGTCGAGATGCACAATAGGGTCATTGCTGAAAATATGGACTCGACCAATGTTCTTGATAAAATGATGTAGTGTTTTGATGATGTTTTTTTTTGTTCAACCTTAGTGCTGATGTTTTGCTATAGGGTTGTTGATAGGTTCTCTTGCTTTATCTTTTTTCAACATTTTGATTTTTGTGGTTTGCAGGTTTTACTGTTTCTTTCTTTTTAGTTGATTTTCTCCATTGTAAAGGGTTTCAGGGCCCCTTCAAAACTTGCTTTTCCTAATAAAAAAACCATAACAACAAAACAATTAGGAATTTGAAGATGATGTGAACTAGTGATTTTTGAGTTTTTTTATGTAGATCGTAAATTTATTTAAAAAAATAAAATAAAATATGATTTGTGATTTTTTTACGTAAGCTTTAATAACTTATTTTTTATAGTTAACAACATTTTTAAAAAGTGATATTTATTCCATATCACAACTTATTCTACAAAAAATAATTAAATTATAAATTCTTAAACATAGATTGGTAACACTAATATCTAGTGTGTACATAATTTTTGTTATATATTTTATTTTTTATTAATTTTAAAGAAAGATTAATTATAATTTATAGATAGGCTTATTCCATATCACATAAATATTTTTGTATATATCTATTTTTTTCTTTGTTGAAATAAGGACATCAATATCTAGTGCACAAATATTTTTTCAATTTTTTTCTCTATTTTTCTGGATTTTTTCACATATGCACGAAACAAAGAGCTTGATGTTCGATGCAAAACCTACATTCACAAGAAATAAAAAATAAATATAATAATAAAATTAATTATAATAAAAAATATAATTTTTGGAGATCTTTTATATGGGCTACATACTTACAAAATGGAATTTCTAATGACTTCATTTGATCCCCCTAAAGGTAAATCAAAAGGGTTTTATCAATATTTTGATAGGTGTGGAGGAGACTCCATCGAGGTTTTTATTTAAGACTAGTGGGTTCTATCCAAGTGGGTTTAATTTAATCCTATTCGATTACAACCCTTTAGATGCAACCCTTCAAGGATTAAATCATTAAATTTTCCAAAATATATGTGATTTTAGGAAACAATCAGGATGTTCCATAAATGGAACACACTATTGTGGCAACACCCATACATTAAGTCCCCCACAAGAAAATTTACACGTTTTCATGCATGTATCTCATGTAAGCAATAGATAGTCACACCTAACATGTAAAGGAGCACAATATCTAAACATGTGGGTAATCTAAAGACATGAAATATATTAAATACATCTCATATGACAAACATACCACTAAATATATAATATTCATAACCATATCTATAAATGAAAATAATGAAGCTAACACACCAATAGAGTATAATAACTACTCTATGCAACATGCACAAGAATGCATTATACATCTAATGATACATAGTTAAAATAACCGACTCATCATAAGCATCCTAATGTAAACAAATGCATAAACATAGTTGAAGAAAATGACTTAAAATATTTGATTTGCATAAACATGTATGGGTTTTAGGATTCCATAGTCATAAAGGCCTAATCCTTTTCCTTGATATTTCATGATTTGTCATATTTTATTTTTGATGAGATACTTGTTAATTTCAAAGTAAGGTGTGAATCCATTATTAGATAGTCAAGAGCCATTGAAACTTTCAATTTATTCATCCAGAAGAAGACCAAACTAGACAACTTAGGTGGTTTGACCAATTTGATAGGATTTTTAGTGCTAGGATGATATTAGTGTGGGTGCTTTGACCTTGATTTTTTTTATAGATGAGTTTGATCATGCTTTCGAAAAGGAATTTAATATTAATCCCAAATTATGAGTTTATGATTTAGATACGTTCATTGTAAATGTACTATCTTCAATTTTAGTGTATCATCTATTTATTAGGTCTTGAACTTTATTCTTGAGCTTCAAGCATCAATGAGTGGAATATATTTAAATTTTATGCTTGGTGATCCCACAATATTGGTTTACAAATTTTGGCCAAATTGGACACAGATATGATTTTTTCTAACTAAATCTTCACTTTCGAGCACCTATAGCGGCTAAACCGTGAGGAATTTGAAGATGATGCAAACTAGTGATTTGTGAAATTTTTTCTTTATATTCTAAATATATTTTTTTCAAAAATTTTGGAATCCGATTGCACTTCTTTTTCCATCTCCTTCGAAAACTTTTTTTTTCTTCAAAACACCATTTTTAAGGAGTGACGCTCACCGTATAACTCATAACTTTTTTTCCATGAAGGATAAAATTCTAATTTTTTCGAATTTAGATTTGTAACTATGATATCTAGTGCTTCCAATTGGTTTCATAGTGTTTTATTGAATATTTTTTCCTTAATCAAGTTTCAAGTCAAACCAATTACTTCAAACATAGGCGATGCATAACACAACTTTTTTGTATGTATCAAAATTCTTTTTTTTTCTATTGGATCAAGGACTTCAATATTTGGTGCACTAATATTTTTCAATTTTTATTTTGATAATCTTCTATTTTTCCACATGCAGAATAAAGAGCTTGATTTTCGATGAAAACCTACATGCACAAGAAATAAAAAATAAATATAATAATTAAATTAAATTTATTTAAAATTATATTTTTTGGGAAGCTAATAATAAGGACTGCATACTTACAAAAAATAAATTTTAAACAAATTCATTTGATCCCCCAAAAGGTAAATCAAAAGTGGTTTTTTATCAACATTTTGATAGGTGTAAAGGAGACTCCATTATAGGTATGGTTTAAAACTAGGGGGGTTCTATCCAAGGGGTTTTGATCTAAGGTATTTTGATCAAACCATCTTCAATTGGAATGCTTTAAATGGAACTTTTTAAGACTTAAATTATTATATTTTCTAAAAATATGTGATTTCAGCAAAAATCAGAATCTCCCAGAAATTGTATGGTTCACATGACAGAAGTGGATTAACTTTGTTTAGTTTCTTGTGTGGGTTGAATTATGGGAATAGTAATACTAGGAGGATTTTGGATAACCTATATGTTCTTGGAATTAGTAACTCTACCATTAATGACATTTTCATGCTTGTGAAAGAATGATGCTTCTTGAGAAAGGGTATGGAACAAATCCTCAAATTTCTACTTTCAATTATGATTACTTGCTAGTATCCCTTGGATGACATCCTTCAAAGCTAAGCTAGGTTTATTTGATGGATTAGGTTGATTGGATAAATTATATTTTTTTTCTTAGATTTGTGAATATTTAGGTGATGGAATTATGAAGGAGGATAAGGTAGATAATTTCTTGTTTAAGTTTTGGGGTTGGTCAAGCATATCTTGGATTTGAAATAAATGACCCTCTTATGCTATAATGGTTTCTTATTGATGAGGGTGGACACATGGTTAGGAGATTCATTAGTTGATGAATTGTGATCTATATTGTTTGGTGGATTGCAATTTATATAAGTTGATGGATTATAATTAGTTTTTCTTGGCTCTTGGTTTGAAAGGTATAATGTACATAAGAACTCAAGGTTGTAACTTAGGGGAATCCTAACTCATAGTATTATGAGGTAGCTAACCATGGAATCCTTTTTTGAAGTAGGAAGTGATCTAGTAAGGAACAACTTTGTTTGGTGTTAATAAAATCATTGTGTTTATTATGATATTCTTCTTAATCCAAAATATTCTAATCATTGTGATATTTTTATTGGTTCACAAGGCTATCATCATTATTCTTTTCAAATGGGTTTTTATATTGGTTAATGAACTCATAAAAAAAAGGACCATGACTCTTGTTTTGAATATATTAGATTTCACTAGTTTTGGTTTGAGTTTTGCATAATTTTTGCACAAGAGGATAGGGGAAGATAATGAATACATAAAAATAAGCTATGCTAGTCAAGTGAGATTGTTTGGCTTGTGAGATCACACATATACTCAAATTGGTTGTAAATAGTGTTGGCCCAATATATTAGAGCATTAACTACAAGTGATTAGGCCATACCTATAACATACTATTATTTTTATAAAAGTATGGTATAAATAACTTCCTAGGGCTAACCAATTATTGATGCATCATATGTGACAAACAAACAAAATATTTCTTATGCTAGGTTAGAAAATGGTTACTATGGAGTCCTTGATATACCTAAAGTTACACATAAGTACCAATTGTATGTGGCAAGGATGTTGTGTAATTTCTTGATCAAAGAGAGTAACCTACATCCTTAATTTGAAAAACTATAATATAAATTTTTATCTTATCCTAAAAAGATAGCTCCTCCTTGGAATTTGTGTACCCCACTAGAGCATTGGGTTTCACTTTATGCTTGTACGTCACTACAAAGGTCATTATTGACCCTTGTGAATATGGAAAATAAAAAGAATACATGATTTTTATTTTCAATATCACTCAAAAATGTGAGGAAAGATGATACTCAAGGTCCTTGGGTGACACAAGTGAAGAGATTGCCCTTGATCTTCAAGATTGAATTGTGGAATAAGAGGATAACATTCACAACCAAGTCAAAAACATAAAAGGAGAGTAACATAAACACAAAAAAAGAGTTAATTCCCCCTTCATAAAAAATAAATGTTAGTGAAATTAATTTGAAAATATAATATTTGAAAAATGAACCTACAACACCACTATTTAATTTTTTGTAATATTTTTCCTTACATATACCATTTTTACACATAAAGGGTTAGAACAACAAGAAAATTTTAGATTATGCTAGTGTAAATAGGGTCATTTCACACCTAGTTAGAAAACCACCCTTTCTAGGTTGACCCATTCAAACTAGTTAAGTATCCACTTATGGACTTATTTATTTTTTGTTTCACTTCATGTGGTTGAGACAATTTTACTCACCTCTTGAGACACCTATTTCATGCACACTTGCCACATGCTCAAAAACTTATTATTTGAGCTTACACTATTATAAAGTAGTCAATCATTCAGTCCTACCTTCCTACCTCCTCTACCTTTGCTATATATGCAAGGCACTCATTGTACAAATTCTTAAAAACTCTCATATTATATGGTAGACATGATTTTATGCTCATTTTTTCACTAGTGGAAGATATCATTAGATCATGCTTTTAGATCTTGGCTTCTCCAACATATTAGACATAGTGGATTAGAGATTAGTAGGCCAAGATAAAACTTAAAAATGACATAATAGGATGAGTAAATTGAAATACATATAGGTATTGCAAAAAATTAAATAGATATTACCAAAATAGAGAAAAATAGTTGCCAACAAAAACATCTTGGGGTTTTTGGATGTGCTAAAAATTAGATAGTTACATTAAATATTTTATTGATATACTAACCTATAGAAAATGATTTAGTAAATAAATATGTTGAAAGGTATAATATACACTTATTAAACACACATATATAATATTAAATACATATGCCAACACCTACATATTAGTAGGAGGACCTTGTAAAACCAAAAAAAATCTTGTAAAACACTAGTTAGACATAAAAGTTCATGCACGGCAACAATTAGAAATACAATTCCTACAATCACCTAGTTAGTGAAAATTTTATGCCAAAACCCTAGTTAGAGAACAAGAATTCACACAACCCTAGCTAACCAAGCACGTAAAAATAACCCAAGTTAATAGATAACCCTCGTAGAGTTGGAATGAACCCAAAGAATTTTGTGAGACCAAAGCTAGTAAGGAAACCTTAAAAAAATCAAGGGAAAAGACCACTATAGACACAAAAAATGGATATGTTGTGTATTAAATGTACGTGTTGAAGATTTAATAGGTACACTAAAATATAGAACTAGTGCATTTATCTAGAGATAACATATCCTAGAAGTGTAAAAACATTTTAAATGACATGTCAAAATGATCTACAATCATAAAAATTAGATAGAGACAAACATCCCACTAGGTGCACACTAGAACGTAAAAACAAAAATATTGAGGGAAAAAGGGAGAAATGCAAAGGAATATATATCCTACTCTAAATATAGCTAATATCTATGATAGAGAAAATGAAGGAATGCAAACACCATGGAAAAACAAGTTCTTACCAAATGCAAACCTTTGATACCTTTGATATGCTCTTGGATGCTTGATGAAAATGTTGGTTATCCTTGGAATCCTCAAAGTAGTAGCATATACATACACAAGGATATTGATTAATTCTTAGATGATTTACCTTGTGGTGGATTTATAGAAATATGGTTGAGAGAATGAAGGGTTGAGATTGATTGAGAGGATTTTGATATTTTGTTTAATAAAAATTAGAGATAATATGGTGGCAAGATGGAGGGGTAGGACTAATTGACTTGAATGAATAGATGAGATACAATGTTGATTCAAATTTTCTATTTTTTATTTGATTGATGAGAAATAGGTGTCTATTTAGATAACTATGATTTAGTTGGCTTTGATGAATGGTTAGGATACAAAGCTAGACTGAATTTTCTTTGGCGTTTTTAAAATATTTAAATGGGTGATAATTTTTTACAATATGAAATGGGAGGTAAATTTTTTATTTTATTAAATGGAAAGATGTATGGGTACGATGTTAATCTAATTAATTAAATAAACTTGATTTATTTACTTGATTAGAGGTGGCAGAAGGTTAGTCTAAGTAATTAACTAAATATGATTTCTTTAATTAACTAGTAGAGGAAAGATAAACTGAAAATAAATGATGTGGTCTAAATGACGGTATCAAAAATACAATGGTGTTAAGTTAGAATATATAGGTAGATTTTAAGTTTCTACATGTTTATTACAAGGTTTGAAAATTTTCTTAGAGTTTTTCAATGTGGTAGAGGTAGATATCCTTATAGAAGCCAAGTGTTAACCTTGTATATGTGTCTCATAATATTTAAGGGTTACATGAATGTCCCTGAAAGTTTTATACTTTTTGAATAATATCTTCTCTAAATTAGATCAAATGAGTATTTCCGTAAATACTCATTAGATTTCTATGTATTGGAGGTGGTAGTCTATTTTAGCTACAAAAAACTATAAGTAGAGGACAAAGTTACTAATATTTTTTTGGGGCCCTTTTTTTGTGATGAATAAGATCAATAAAATTTACTTGAAGGTTTATTTAAATTTTAAAATGGTTGATGAAGGCTTTGTTAATAATCTCAAAAGTTCTCATGGAAACATGGGGCAAAGAGTAGAGCCACTCAAGGTTATCTTCTTTGAGTAAATGGTGGAATAAATTAGAAAGGATGTGAGCATCATAAACATAATCTTACATAAATGAGAAAAAAATATGAACATGAGTAGTGGGATCTCCTTTTATATCATATAGAAGAAGTTAAGGGGATCTAAAATTAGGAGGAAAGGTATTAGATATAACACCATTGTCTAGAGTATTGCAATTAAGAGTGATGGCTATCCATGTAGAATTCGTATGTAAAGTAGCAAGATTTTATTGGATACATTGGAGGTGGTGTAGCCCATGGAGCATAAACGGGTCAAATGAAGGTTAAGAGTAAGGAGGTGGAGGAAAATGATAAGAGGGGTATGGTAAAGGAGGAAACCATGGAGAAGATGTCAACATAGGGTAAGATGGAGGAGGTGGGTAAGAATAATGAGGAAAAGGAATAGAAACAAAGTGAGCCATAGTAGTCATGGGAGGATAAGTAGTATTGGCCATGAATAAATTGGTGTAAGAAGGTATGTGAGTAAGATGATAATTAGGTGAAAAAATAAGAGGAATAAAAGGAGAGGGCATTAGGAAAAGAAGGGAAAGGAATACACAAAAAAATGGAGGCTTGGGTATTAGGTTGAAGAAGAGGTTAAATAGGAGGGAAAGCATAAGAGGTGGAAATAATAATGGTGAAGAATACATAGAGGTAGGAGATATAATACAATAAATAAAGGTAGAATTATGGGAAGTAGTTTGAATAGGTCAAAAATATGAGGATATGGAATGAGCATTAATAATATGTCTAGAGTTTTGCATGAGTTCAAGCCCCTATCAAATTAGTGAGAATGATATTCAAGAATATTATATGGGAATGAGAAAACCTTGTGGTTCAAATCATTCTTGACCTCTTGAAATTGTGAGATAATTTTAATGTGTATTAGTGGTCAAGATGGGACTCTTTGTCAAAATTATCTTAAAAAGGAAATTAAGGCATGGTATCATAAGAAGTGATAGAAGAAAGGAGAAGACTAACCATAGGTGAGGTAAGGAAAGGCCTATGATGAGGAATGATTCTAGAAGAACAAGGCTTGACTCTATGAAAAGAATGACTAGGGGCATGAACAAGGGTATTTTGAGCAATCAAAAGGAAATATACATGATAAGGAAGAAAATAGAATTTATATCTATAATTAATGCACACATAATGAAGATAAAAACTAAACTAATATATGCAAATTAGAAAGAACTAGTGAGATACTATTAAGGTCGCTAAATGAATATATTGAAGGGAAAAGGTGGGAAATACTTAAATACTATTCGATGTAAATAATAAGTGCAAATTAAAATGTTTTAGCCTAATCTAACCCTAATTAACTAACACTACAATTAGGACTTGGCATCAACTTGACACCATCATATCCTAAGCACTTGGGCTTTTAATTTCAAGAAACAATCATAATTTCTTACCACAAAATGTAATTTCAATTACATTTATTGTTTGTAAAAAGTTTGGACTTATAAGTAACAAATTAAAATTATAATTCTTAAACAAGTTTGGATGTTATCTCATCCATCTCTAGTTTGAATTTTGGATCTCTTAGATTAAATTTGAGTCCATAGTGATCATCCCAATGAAACCCAATTTATTTATTTTATTCATTATTTAAAATGAATTTAATATTATTCTAAAAATATCTCTATAATTGAATGATTAGGGGAGGTGACTTTACCAACTATGAAGAAGTTATGTGAAATTTTTAAATTTGTTTGTTTGTTTTTTCTTGCAGATTCAATACAAATAAATATTATTTCATTTTTATCTCTAAAATTTTGGGCCCAATACAATTAAAATATTTGTTAGAGCTTTTATTTTCAAGCAAATCATTGAGGTTTGAAACAAATTTTTTTTTTTTGGTTCTTTTTGTTTTTGCGTCTTATCACACAGACGAGTGGGCTGCCTCCCCTTCCCTAATTGTCGATAGCTTATAAGCCATCCAATGCTTTTTAAACACAATACTTTTTATATTATTTTAATAAATAATGGTGGGCCCAAGTAGCATTGAGCAAATTATATATATGGATATTTAAAATACTCTTTGCTACCTAGAAAGGAAAGTAGTGATAAAATAAAAAATAGTGTGTTTTTCCCCTATGGTTTTTTCAAAATCTGATTCTGTGCTCTTTGTTATTAAAAGGGATGTGGGCCCAAAAGGCTAGTTCATATATTATATGTGTTGGGAAGAGTTCAAAAATAAATTATATGTACCACATCGAATATGGTGTCACCTAGCATTAACAAGAAAATAATTGAAATAAAAAATTCCTATGCATATCATCTTTCTAGCTCAGCAAAAATTGAATGTAATGTGAGTAATGATTTTTCTACCATGATAGTTCTCCAACCCAATATATTATTGTATGGTACCATATTATGACTCAAATGCATAAAAGTAAAACACAAGTGGCTCCTTCTCAATGCATAGTTCTCTAAATACTCATTAGGGAGTCTAACATTTTAAAATGTAATAGTAGAGAAAGGTGGTGCTAGCCATATATTATCTATACAAATTAAAATGTTAATGAATTTTCATAGTGCATATCTAATGGACAAAGAAGCAGCAATATAAAGTGTTTGCAATATGAATGTAGTGATGAGACAATAATATGTGATTGGGCAATGATCATATTCAACCAAGCATGTAGAAGAAGAACTTGTTATATGATTTATTATGTTGGGTGAATGAATAGATGTGGTTTGTCCTTTCATTTTGTAGAAAAGGAAAATATGATGGTTGAAGGGTAAAAGATAATGTTCTAATGTTAAATTATTAAATAGGAGATACAAAATAAAATGGTTTATTGTAATACTTGAAAGGGATGGAGAAAAATAAAACTTATCATGACTAAAAAGAAACATTATTTTTAGAATCCTATCCACTCATACTATTAGAAACAAATGACAATAGATCAAGATAGACGAGTAATGTGTTCAAATGCTAATGAACTAGATTTAGGTAAGAAATAACTTTATATAGTGGAAGCACTAATTTACATTTATCATATTTAAATAGATATTAAGGATAAATTTAAAAATGTTATAGGGAGAGTTGAAAACAATTAAAAAATACATATATTATAGATGTATTGATTCAAGGATCATGTGGTAGGATTTAATCAAAATTGTGAAAAAAATACTAAAGTCTTAATATCTTTGTCTTTTTGTCCTAAAAAGCTCTTCATAAAACATATTAGAGAATACCTATGATGATGTTGATCAAAAATTTATAAAACTATTTTGAAACATGATGGTTTTAATTTCTCCAATCTTCTATCATTATATGTTAATGTATTGTCTATTTCTTATCAATATCATAAAAAAACTTTAAAAAATGATTTAAAAAAAATTATTGTATAACAATGTGAATTTATGTAAATGACATCATTTCTTTCTCCACACTCCTAACAAAAAAAATGGATGCAAATAAAATCCATGTGACAACCCCTTATCTTAGTATCACTCTCTTCATATTAATAAGTACATTCATCTCTAACATCTTCACTCAATGCTTTTCCCTCATTATTTTATTAACCCCTCCTATATGCTAGGATATAGTCCATTAATTTCATTCCATTCAATTTATGTTTTAAAGTACAAAGAGCCTCATTATTATGAAGCATTAGCACATATAATGTATGTTGTTATTGTTGGCGTACATGGTTTCCAGCTCAGCTCTTTAATCTTCCCTGCCACATCATTTCATCTTCTCAACCACCACATTTACTTCTTCTTTCTTCCCACTTCTATATTCTTCTACATTCTTCTTTATTGTATCTAGATTCTTCTTTCCTCAAGGTGTATTCCGGAAGCTTCTCGTGAATAGCTATGTTTTGTAAAAAGACAATATGATACTTTGTTTTTGTAGATTAAAAAAAAAACTGTTTTGAAGGAAAAAAGGGCATGACTGTAAGAGCATCGACAACTCTGTTCTTCACAAGGCATTAATATAAATCTCTTTTTTTGTTTTTAAAAAGAACTCTATTCTATTTTTTAAATTTTTTAGGTTGTATGTTGTATGTTGTGTTACTCTCATCTCCTACAAACTGGTATCAAAGCTTGCAACAGAAACAGGTGTTAGGAAAAGAAATTACAAAGCTAGGTTAGTGATTGTGCCAGTTGTGAAGAATTTGTTGGAGCCATTCAAAGACACCATTCCATGACATATTGGAGGAAAAAAAAACCAAAGGGCATTTGAAACCAGCAAAAGGATTTGCAGCTATATCTAGAAGTCGTTAACCTAAACCAAGCAAACTATGGGTTGTAAGAGAAAGTTCGTTGACTGTGAAGCGCTCTGCCAAGACAAGGAGGAATCACTATTAAAAGGCAGATCATAGAATTTGGTAGTTTTTCCCACCATAGAGATTGGATATCATATCAAATTGAAGTCAAGGAAGAGGAATTCAAGTTGTAGCCACCAAGGAAGAAAATAGGAAAAGGGTTTTATTGTAGAGGCAATTTTTAGTTTGAAAATCATGACATTTTAGAAGAAGAAGTGTATATAAAACAACCACCCGGTTATGAAGTTTTGGGAGAAGAACATAAGGTATACAAACTGAAAAAGGAACTATATGGTTTGAAACAAGCTCCTAGAGCTTGGTACAACAGGATAGATTCTTATTTTGTGAACAATGGGTTTAACAAGTGTGGCAATGAACCAGCTTTGTATGTCAAAGTGAATGATGGAGGAGAAATATTGATAGTGTTCTTGTATGTAGATGATTTCATATTCACAGGTAACATGTCAATTGACTCATTCAAGGCAGCCATGCAAAGAGAATTTGATATGACTAATTTGGGACTCATGAGATATTTTCTTGGTATAGAGGTAAGTCAAAATGATCAAGGAATTTTTATATGTCAAAGAAAGTATGCTAATGATTTGTTGAAGAGATTCAAGATGGAAAATGTGAATCTAGCTCCTACACCCATTGCATTGGGCTTAAAACTTAGAAAGGATGACAAAAGTCCTAGTGTTGATTCAACTTTATTCAAAAGATTAGTTGGAAGCCTTATGTATCTAACCGCCACAAGACTAGATATCATGTATGGGGTTAGTCTCATTTCTAGATTCATGGATAAACGGAAGTAAAAACATTGGAAAGCTGGAAAAAGAATTTTAAGATATATAGCTGGAAAAAAGAGCTTTGGGATTTTGTATACATCTTCAGATGATTACAAACTGATTGGATATACGGATAGTGACTTGGGAGGTAGCATGGATGATAGAAAAAGCACTCTAGGGTATATCTTTCATCTTAGATCGGGTGCTATCTCTTGGGCATCAAAGAAACAACCAACTGTGACACTCTCATCAACTGATGCAAAATATGTTGCAACCACATCAACAACTTGCCAGTCAGTATGGATGAGGAAGAGTACTTTCAGATTTGAGACATCCACAAGAAGAACCTACATAAATTTATTGTGATAATAATTCAACAATTTCCTTATCTAAAACTCATGTTTTTCATAAACAGAGCAAGCATATTGATATGCGATATCATTTTATATGAGAATTGGTGAACAATGGTGACATATATCTTGAGTTTTGTAGTTCTGAAGAACAACTAGTAGATATCTTTACTAAGCCACTTGCAAAGAATGATTTTGAGCATCTTCGGGAAGGAATTGGAATAGCAGACATATATGGCAGTGAAGATTAAGGGGGAGTGTTGGCGTACGTGGTTTCCATCTCAGCTCTTTAATCTTCCCTGCCACATCATTTCCTCTTCTCAACCACCACATTTACTTTTTCTTTCTTCCCGCTTCTATCTTCTTCTACATTCTTCTTTATTGTATCTAGACTCTTCTTTCCTCAAGGCGTATTCTCGAAGCTTCTCGTGAATAGCTCTATTTTGTAAAAAGACAATATGATACTTTGTTTTTGTAGAATGAAAAAAACTCTATTTTGAAGGAAAAAAAGGCATGACTGCAAGAGCATCGACAACTCTATTCTTCACAAGGCATTAATATAAATCTTTGTTTCTATTTTTAAACAAAACTCTTTTCTATTTTTTTAATATAAATTAGGTTGTATGTTGTATGTTGTGTTACTCTCATCTCCTATAGTTATAAACACAAGGTCTAACATGAAGTGATATGGATGATAATATGGAACTATATTACTATTATCATATTATACCTTAATGCATCAAGATGAAATAAAATTAGAGTTTAATTATACCCTTAGGAATTTTGGTGGCCCTGTCATAGTTGGTAATACAACAATTCTTATAAAATGAAATAAAAGGTCATGAATATTAAAGTGAAGTGGATATCATTTGTGGGTGGAAGAATTATATGGTAGAATATTTTATGGATGAATAAAGATTGTAAGAGAAAAAATATTTTATATACAAATTTAAAATTTGTTGAGAATTTATTTTTGTAAGAATGAGCTTTCATTGAGTGAATATTTTACAGTCATGTATATATTTTATTGTTAGGTAACTTTTTGTTGGAAGGGACAAGTTTATTTGTTGTAGATAAATTTATATGTAAGGAAAAATAAAGGCATATGTTAAAAGAAGATTATTTGGGGGAATTTTTATTTTCTTCTTTAGATTTGGGTAGGTGTTGGGATAAATGTTTCATTGACATATTATTTTATGTTCATGTGCAAAGGTATATTGAGGGTTCATAGTTAGCTAGATGTCAACATTGTGTCCAATTCAAGGCATTTATATTTTGTTATCAATTGCACTCTTCTAGTTTTTATATGGGTTTGTCTTTGTAGGTTTTCAAGAACTTTCACAAACCTCTAGACCAAACTAGGCTCAACCTTTATAATTAGAAATTTCTAATCAGGTTGCAAGAGCTCAAATAAAAACTCTAGGAGAACATTGTGGAGTTTTATTTCAAGTATAGTTATTACAAAAGAAGCATATTTTTGTTTAGTAAATTAATATAATATTCTTTCTATTTTATATGCAATTTGTCTCTATGTTTTACTAAACGATTCATGGATAATTGATAGGCTCTTTGGGTAAAAGTGTAAAGTTGTATCTCACTTTTATAAATGAAATGATCAACATAAATGCAAATTTTCAACTTTGACCACATAAAAGTGGCTTTGATGTTTTGAATTTCAAAATGACATAAACTAATGAAATGTAGAACTCTTGATCAAGTTTATGCTTGTATTTAAAAAATAAAATTGGTTTGATATATATTTTTATAAATATAAGAGAAAAATTTGAATTATGAATATTTTTAGAAAAAAGTAGGTTGATGGGATGTCACTAAAAATAGCAAATAATTTTTTATTTTTCTTAATTTTTTTTCCCAAATACTTAACTTCAATATCTAGTGCATGGATAAAAAAATCAATGATTTTTATTTTTTATTTTATTTTTTTATCTGTAATAACATTTTAAAGTCAAAATTTACTAGAATGTCATAGTTTTTATGAGATGTTAACTTTTGTCTATTTTTTTATCATTTAAAAAAAATATATACCCTTTTGGAGAGGATTCTCTCTTCTAGTGCACCATATATTTAAAAAAAAATTTAAATATGTTTTAATATATTTTTTAATTTATAATCAGCCCCATGTTTGATTATAAAAATCTACTTGCAATAAATTTTAACAAAATTCATAATAAAACTATTAAATATCATTCTTAAAAAATTCTAGCATCCAAGCTCTAGAAAAGGGTATTTTCAAATTTTCATGAAAGTACTCCTAGTTATAGAAATTAAAAATTGAAGTTAATTTTTTTTGAATTTGTCTCAAAAGAGGGGCTAAGCTAATTCATAGGCAACCACATAGACTTTTTGGTCAAAAGGGTTTCGATTGAAACACTATTTCACCTTAAACGATACACATAAATTCAACTGTAATTTAAATTTTTGATAGAAAAAATAATTTATAATTTTGGGTGAAAGTGTTTCACTTGAAACTGTATTTGTCACATATACGCCATGTGGTTTTGGATGAAACTCTTTTTCCCAAAATTATTTTGGGTGAAATGGTTTCACTAGAAACTATTTTGTTGATTGAAAGTGTGACACAACTCTATGCTTTTACCCCTAAGTATTTATTGACTATATTTGTGCTAAGATATAGTTAGTTGGACATTCAAAGAATGTATAAAGTCCTTTCTAATTAGCATGTGGTACATTTTGATAGGAAATTGATAAATATGTATGTGTTGTGGCTTTAGGTAGAAGGTTATTTGAGGATCCAAACTTTACAAGACAACACAAAATAAATTAAATCTAACTAGATTTGTGAATTTCCTTGTTATTGTAATAGTTAACTTGAGTTTTAACTTTGTTATTAATGGATTAGACATTGATCTATGTTAATTACCACTAATCCAAAATTCAAAGTAAATGATAAATCATTCATTCATATATTTTGGAAAATAATTTTTAATTATTCTTTACCAATTTGCATAATCTCAACTCTATAAATCTTTATTGAACTTTGGTAAGCTTACATCAACTAGTCAAATTGAGGGATTTATTCATACTATGCATTGAAAGTTACTGGTGAAGTATAGATTCATGAAGGTTAACTTGCATGTCTTAACTAGTGTTGTTAACTAGAGTTATGAATTGCCTTATTATTGCAATAGTTAACTTGTGTTTTTGCTTTATTATTAATGGATTAGGTATTGATCTATGTTAATTAGCACTAATCCAAAATTCAAAGTAAAAATGATAAACCATTCATTCATATATTTTAGAAAATATTTTTTAATTATACTTTACCAACGTGCATAAACTCAACACTATAAATCTTTATTGAACTTTGGTAAGCTTACATCAACTAGTCAAATTGAGGGATTTATTTATACTATGTATTCAAAGTTGCTGGTGAAGTATGGATTCATGAAGGTTTTATGTGTAGGAATTATTAACTAGTTTACCCATCCAATGATATATCATTTAATGTGTTTGTCTACCTTATAATAAAAATTTGTCTAGAAATTTGATTAAAAAATGTAGAAATATGGAGTGACAACCTATCTTAGGAAAGTCTTTAAGCATAGGGTTTGGTTAATCCATGTGGCCAATTAGTTTACATTCATCGTACAAAGGTCTCTAGGAACATCCTCCTAATCTTGGTAGAGACCAAAGAATAGAAGAGGCATCCCAATCTCGTCAATTGGTCATTAATTATCCTCAATTTGATTATAGGTTTGTACCTTTGTCTAGATCAACTTAATCCTTATATTTAATTATTTGTGGTTTATCTATTGGAATTAGTATATGTATTTCAAGGAGCTAACAAGAATAATAAAATCCAAGACACACAAACTTGTAGTTAAAAAAAAAAGGGAAGGTGATAAAATGAAAGGAAATGGTGTTGGTGTAGGTTTTTATTTTTCTAGTGGGTTAATTTATTTTGGAGGGATGGAGGGAGTGATGGAGGGAGGGATGGAGGGAGAGGTATGTTGAACACCTTGAATATTGAGAGAGGGGGTGAATCAATATTCTTTTAAACCATTCAAACATTTAAACATCCAACTTACGTAGCATATTCAATTGTAGTAATGAAAGAAAGCATGAAACATTCAATCAACAACACATAACACATTAACACCAGGATTTTTACGTGGAAAACCCAAAATGGGAAAAACCACGGTGAGGATTAGCTCGTGACAATATATTATAACCAGTTATAGTATATTACATAAGTCTTCACTATAAGTGGACTCATTGTCCAAGTGGACTCACTGCCCACTGAAAGAAGAAAAGAGATAGGAGAAAGTTTGTGGCTCCTAGCCAAGATTGAACTATTAAAATTGCATCTATCATATGCGTGAAATATAGTTCTAATGAAGCTCAATAGATTGACTTTAAACACACTTCATCTAATTCTGATCTAACACTCTACCTTCCTCTACATTCACACCACTCTAATATTCTACTCAACATTCACAACTTAGATTCACACTATATTCACTCTACTCACATCATTCACATCAATTTCATGTAGGAAATTCATCAAAACACCAAAAATGATCTAGCTTATATATCCGATTCACCCATAACATCAATTAGGTTAGCCTAATTAGATGTATCATTCAAAATATATAAAATATAACTTGTCAACTCACAATCCTTCCACATTCCTTGTGCCAAGATTCAAATCTCAAAACACTTTGAAATAGGTTGGCATAGACCTATAATAGATCCCACATAACTTCACAATACTTAATTAAGCTTCACATACCTTAGAAGCAATTAGGTCAGCACCATAAAAGACCTAATATAAAAATTCTCCAATTGTATACCCAAATTCGGACATGCGTACCTCTCATGCCAACTAGAATGTACACTCTATTGAAATATGTCAACATCTCTTGAAATATGCAAAGTCAAAAATCCAATCTGTGGAGAAGTGCAAATTCTCCAACTCATATGCAAAGAACTGTAAAACACCTGTAACTGTCAAGACAAACTTCTGTTACTTAGAACTTTCACACCAAAAGCTAAATGAGATGAAACTTTGGAATTAGATGCTTCTACTAGCTAACAAAAATATACTAGAACCACAAAAAAAAGCACTAAATGGCGGACCGATGTAGAGCCAAAAACCAAATGCTATGAACATAGAATTATTGATATTAATAATTAGTCAATTTTCATCACATTGGATCAAACCTAGAAAAATCACCTTATGAAAACATCCTAAAACATGTTTAGAGCCAACCAAAATGATTTGCACCATGATCTCCAAAGCAAGATACAATGTTGACATCAATTCAGCAACACTGCTATGAATAACAATATACCTTGTGCTTATCCCACATGCTCATGTTGCCAACAACAAAATCAATGAGAGACTCCTCATTCTTCCAACAATCTCCCCATTTGTCATTGATGGAAAAATACCTAAAAATCTCCAAAATATTCTCCCCCTTTGACATTAAGGGCAAAGGGAACATACAATTTTTTTTCTAAAACATACCAAATCTCCCCTTGAGAAATATATGCATATGTACAAATTGAAAAATTGAATTGACTCCCCCTAAGTTATGTACTAGAGTAAAAACCAAAAACTTGTATTGGAAACCACTCTATATAATCAACATATGCACAAAGAATCTAAAATTAAAAAATGGAAATGCATAAAGAATGTTGTCAAATGGAGGAAGTTCAATCTTGAAGCTTTTCCAGATGTATCTTCTAGGCCTGTTTACCTTCTTCCCAAATCTTCTTTGTTGTCCCAAGAATCCTACATTGTGTCTCTAGCTCCATTAAAATTTCTTCTCCTTCTTCTAGAGTGCTAGGTACCAAATTGATCTGTATAGCCTTGTTAGCACTCAACATGTCACTTGAAACATATATGAATTTGGAATTTACCAAGTCCCTTAGATTTCCAAACTACAAAATGATTTTCTCTTTTTGGGCTTGCAGCTAGAAGAATCTCTCATGCAAATCTTCTATGGTTGTTCTCATGTTTCCAATCTGGTCATGTGTCAAATCATAGGTACTAGAAGCATTGTTGATTTGGGACTCAGTTGATTCCATCTCACTCTTGATGCTATGTGTGGCTCCAAGCCACTTTATACAATACTAGAATAGAGCCTTTGCCTCATCCACACAATATTGTGCACCCTTGAGGTTTTCCTAAAAAAAATTGTGTGCAAGGGTACACTTCTCAATAATCTCCATTATCTTCTTTTCAACCTCATTCTCAACTTGTACCTTAAGACCAACATCATATTCTTTAAAATAGTCAATTAACAACTTCAAATTCTGCCTACCAAAAAGTGAGATATCAATACTTGCACCAGGTATGGTCTCTTGAAGAGCCTTTACAGCTTCATCCATTAGCTCTCCACTATTTTGATGGGTCTCTATAATCTCCTTCCAAGCCGATGCATGGAATACATCTCCCAACTAAAGCTTGTGGAGTGAGGAAATATTGTCAAGGTCCACATTCCCTGTTGCATAGGTAATTATAGCAGTTGTGTTGATACAACAGGCTGAAAATTGAGCTGCATGATTAGTAAGTTCTTCAATAAATATTTGGAGGAACCAAAGGATTCACCAAAAGCCTTTATATTCTACGTAGTCTTTTCCTTCAACTCATTTTTCCCATTCTTTCCAGAGCTCACTAGTGTTTCTTCTTTTGTCTTTGCATCTCTGAATGCATATTCATTCTTTTCATCATCATCCTTATCATTATTTTCTTGGTCACCATTCTCCTTTTCTTCATCCTTATTTACATTTTCTTCACCACTAGACTAGTTTGTGGTATTCAAAAGAGTTGTCTTTGATTTACTTTGTGTATATTCAACATAATTCTCCGCAAGTAAAGAAGGAGGAGAGGTATCCTCCTTTATTGTATCTTCACCGGTGGTGGTCTCTTTTTCAACATTCTTCTCTGCCTCTTCATCTTCCTTTGTCACTTCTTCCACTTCTAAAAGAACATTATCTTGAGTATATCCTTCATTTGTTGCATGCTCATGTTGAGCATCAATGTCATATGCTTCATCTCTTGTATTGACATATAATGTAGGATTTTTTATGCATTCCCGAGTCATTCCATACCTCTGTTCTATCTCTACAATCTTGTCAACTGTCTCCTTCTAGAGCCTTTACGCCTCACTTTTGTCTCTTCCCATAAGGGTAGTCACCCTTTGCTTTGTTCTAAATTTTGTGCTATAAAACTCAATGAATGTGGCTTTATTTTCCTCTAAGAGAGGAGTGCCAATCTTCTCCAATGCATATTCCTTTTTTTTTCTTCTTCTTCTATTGCTTCTTGCCTTCTCTTCACAAAGACATTCCACAACTCCATAGGAAATTGTTTTTCAATATTCTTCATGTCAACTTCTAAAACAATAATATACTTAATGATAGCTTCTACAATGGTGATTTTATCCACCTCATTTGCTTCATTGTACAGGGTTGCAGTTTCTCCTAACATTTCATGCTATAAAATATTATTGAACAATGCTTCTAACTTCATGGGAGTGTGTGTTCTTGTTGAAGGTGTTTGATTTTTCTTTTTCCTTTAATCCAGAGTCTTCTTTTTCCTTGTTTATGCTTTCTTCTTCTTTGAAGACATCTTCTTGGTTGCTTCTTTCTTATTCTCTCGCATGTCGATGACAAATGCCTTCTTTTCTTTCTTTATTTCTTCTTCTTTATCGATGTCCACAATATCCACTCTCTATTTCTTAGTACTTTCTTCACTCTATGAAGCTTCATCTTTTCTCTTCCAGACCAATTGAGGTCCTTCTTATTCTTCATCTCCTTCCTCTTCAACATTTACACTTATGTTCTATTGGCACTCTCAAATTTTTGCAAATTTGAAGTGCCATTTCAAAATTTTGCCTATGCGCTTTCGGAAATACAGCTAAAGAATCTTCCTAAGCGACCTACTTTGGAGGGTCACAATTCGATGCCTGTTGATTTTTGTGTAAAACCCATTTGCAGGCCCACTCACATATCCTATGTGAGTAGGAATGTCAATTTTCAGCTTCCCATGATGAGTTTTGACAGGGTTTCAAAAAGCAAAGCTGGAGGGTTTTGGCACTTTTCTACTGTTTGCAAACCTTCATTTCTAGAAAGTAGCCTCCCGTTTGAGCTTGCATTTTGCATTCTCCATACCAAGATGAGCTCATATGTCAGGTTTCAAAGCCTCATGATTTAATTTACTATTTTTAGTAGATCAAAACCAATTGCAATTTCTCCTATTTTGCATCTGCATTCCTGACAACATTTCAAGGTGGTCAACTTTCACCCCTAATAACTTTTGATGAATGATGATTCAAACAAATCCCTCTTGAAAACATGTTCACTGTACCTAAATAATTTACTATGCCTAGTGGCATCCTTCCAAGAGTTGATTTGATATTTTTGCAACGAGGTAATCTCTTGAGTTTTAACTGGTTCACAACAACTGATTGTTGCAGAAAGTTCAAATGGGAAACTTTGCTGATTAATATCTTTCACCTCGTGACTCCTTTCTCCAAGATGTATTTTTCAATCCATTCTTGGGTCAAATTTCTACACACCTGTTCAGTTTCATACCTCCAGGATAAGTTATGATGGGTTATTTAATCATTTTCTGATCGCGACAGGGCCAAAAATGGCATTCTGAAAAGTTCCAAATTTTTCAATTCTAATGACAACCCATTTCTTTTTTTGGTCTAAAACCTCTATAGCTCCATTTTCAACAAGTTCGGAGATCATATGATACATTATTTTAATGTATTTTTGTCGCGGCTAACACATCCCGAGGGCCAGTTTACAAATGAGGTACTTGAATTTGTGAGTTGGGAAATTTTTTATAAAATTGGTTTTCTCTAAATAATTGATGATGCCCCTACACAAATTTTTGCGGTTCCAGGTGTCCCGGTTTGCTCACAATGAATTTCCTCCAATTGGATGACAATTGAAATTAAAATTGCTACATATTCTAAAGTTGCAAAACATAATATTTCAAATATTCTAAATATTATCCAATTGGAAAAATGCCCGATGGAAATATATTTTAAATGGGGTGGGCATATAATGTAAAGTGATTTTTTTTAAAATATGCCCTGGTGAAATATAAAGGCCCATGGAGATGTGGGTAAATCCCCACCACTCCACATTGTCTTGCGGGAGTAAAGTGCTCACTAAATAAAGCTCGTGGGAATTAGCAGCGCACTCATTAAGGCTGCAGGATGCGCGAGAAAGCCCAATGTGAGGTGGGCCCGAGACATTTTGATTGCATGGGTAATGATTTTTTTTTAAGGGGCCAGATGAAATTTTCAAAGGCCAAGGCATTGAAGTTTTAAAAAATTTAAATGTGCCCCCGTGAAAATTTAAGGATTAAAATGTGGCATGTGAAATAAAAGCAAGGTGGATGTGGGTAAATCCCCACCACTCCCCGCCAGGAGTAAAATGCCCATTAATTAATTCTTGCGAGAGCGCGGGGTTGAGAGGAGAGGCCAATATGGGCCCAGTGTATTTTTTAATACAATGTTTCAAAGTAAACTCTGGGGAAAATTAAAATATTTTCTGGATAAGGTGAATTAAATGTGGCCTAAGGAAACATTTAAATGTTTCCATTTTAAATGTAAAACATTTTATTAAATGTTGTTGAGCACAGAAGGGTAAAAGCAGATACAGTGGAGTAAATAAATGGTTGGAGGAAAGCTCGAAGGTGGATGGGTAAAATATTTTACCTAATGCAAATTTTGTTTGAAAAAGGAAAATATCTCAAATAGAGATCAAAGTGAAATATTTAATATTTCACTATAAAGTGAAACACATGTTGCACAGGTGAAATATTTTAAATTCACAATGAAGGTCAAGTGTGCATGTGTAAATCTTCTATTTTCCCAGGTTAATGTAAAATGAATTAAATATTCATTTTATGAGAAAACATTCTGTGCTGGAGAATAAAAGGAAAATATTTTAATGTGAGCTGGAGGTGAATTATTTAAGTTATAAAACTTTAATATTTTGAAAGTGAAAGTATAAAGTAAAGTGCAACAACAAAAATTGAAAGGCTTTCACAGAGTTTTTCACAGGCAAGCAAGGCTGAGATGTTTTTCACATAGTAGGTGAATGAAGTGAATTTCTCCACATGGAGAAATTTTCTATTGTTAAGTAACTTGGAGCAAAGGCAGATTTGGAGGCATAGTTTGTTGTTGCAGAGAGAGGAGAGAGGCTTTGCAAATTTGTTAATGAATGAGAAAGAGGTTGCCAGATGTCAACAACGGATCAATTTTAGGGCTATTTCTATTTTCTATTTCTTCTCTCATTGTAGAGGGTTCTGAGAAGTAAATTCTGAGGTTCTGAATTGGGTTGGGTAGATAGAAAATGTCAAGTTCTGAGTCATCATCTGAGTCTGTAAGCTATAATTATTGATTTTATGAGCAAATATCAGCTAGTTTGTGCTAATAAATCATGAATGTCTTCAAAGTGTTTGCACATTCATGAATATCTTCAAATTGTCTCTAGATTTGTATAGTTAAATCATATGAATTCAATAATACCAAGTATGTTTGAGTTTGTCATCTCAAATTTCCTGAGATTGTGTTATGTGTTCGTGGTTCTATTTCAATGAAATGGTTAAAATACTTTGAGTAGATAACAGTGATTTCAAGTGTGCAAGCAAGATTTGATAAGGAGAATTTGATTGATAATAGGAGAAGATCTGTTAATGTAAGACATTAACAGTTGATGCAAAGTATTAACAATGAAGATCCACTAGTTGAAGTCTGTTCACTGATGAACTCATTTTATGTGTTTGACTCCATGGCCCAGAATTAGGCACTGATTTATCTTGTAGCTTAGTGCATCTCAAAAACATTTTATAAATTCAAAATCATTCTTAATCCTTGTTGTTTAGTTGAGGTTTAATGTTCTACTTCCCAAGTGCTGAGTGAGTGTTGAGTTACAAAGAATGTAGCTAGATTTGAGGTTGTCAATGCTCTCCTTGATGTATTTTCATTGGGAATTATTTGTTATAAAAGGAAATGTCTCTGTGTAAGTGAATTAAGTTTTGGGCATTGTATAGGTTAACCCACCTTGGTCCTGTAGAGCCAGAAGTGCAGAAGATCTCAGTCTTTGACTGAATCTTGTCAATTGGCCAAATCCCCTTTTGAGTATGAGTATAAGAAATTGGCTAAGTCTTTAGGATTCAATTGATCTGGTTCGATTTGGATCACCAACAGAATGGCGACTCTGCTGAGGAAAAATTCGAATCTCCAGTTGTAGGATGTTTATAAACAAAGTCATATCATTTGCATAGAGTCAGTTGTTTTCCATTCTGAATTTGGTTCAAATATTGAAGGATTTCAGACCTGGAGAAAGAATTTGTTGCAGTGAACCTGAATGATTTCAAGATCTATGGTGCTCTGCTGGTGAAAGGAACTCAAAAATAAAATTACATGTGAAAGAACTTCATTCTACTTGAAGTTCAGTCCTCTACAAAGAAAGGTGGTGACTTTGTTACAAGAACCTATTGAAGAGGTGAAACTAGTTTGAGATCTACAATATTTCCAATCAGAAGAACAATTTGCAGTAGTTGCAACATTTCCAGGTATTCTTCACCTTTGGTTTTCAAGAAACTCTTGTATGAAGACCATATCTGAACATTTTATGAGAAAATTTTCCTTCCCTAGTATTTAGTGATTTAGCACTGATAGAGGGAAATAATAGTAATATTTAAGTTTGCACACTTCCATTTGTTGGATCCGTTAGATTTAATTGTAGTTCCATTGAAAGAATTTTGTCTAGTGCTCAAATATTTGTTGGTATGGATGGGTAGAATGCATTTGTATATCTTAGGGATTCCCATCTAGTTGCATTGTCATATGATTCAAGCCCAGGTTGTTATTATGTCAGTAATTTCCATAGTTGTCCACCATTTGGTCATGGTTATCATTATGCACAATTAGTTGAGTCCTTGATTTACAATTATCCATGGATCATAAAATAGCCATACTTGTAGACACTTTGAGACAACTTATCAAGAAGTGTCAGAAGTCAAATAATCCTCATGCATTTGAGACCCCAAAGTGTAAGCACCCAAGAGTTAACAAGCCTAAGATAAGGCTGGAATGGAAGGATGTGTTTGAAAGAGGACTTAGAGAAATGGACGAAAGACACGAATGTTTCAACAAGCCTGGTTAAGAGATAACCATACTGTGTCTACTTGTCAGGTTAATGCACCTTTTGTCAATTCCTTTGACCCATTGTATGCTCAATTAGATTTGTCATGGGTTTATTACAAAACTGAGAGTATGTCAGCTCAAATTTATAAGGAGATGCCTAGATTTCATGGATACAATATTTGTGAAGGAGATGCACATGTCAAAAGTTTTTCCAGCTTCATGGAGAAACATTCAATTGGATATCAGGATATGTGGATGAGATTCTTTGTCAGATCCCTTGAAGCTAGAGCTTGGGATTGGTACTTGAGTTTTCCTGAGAAATTATTTCTTTGTTGGGATAAATTAGTGAATGCTTATAGAAAATAATTCGCAAGAGAGCCCTCTAACCTTGTCATGAGGATAAAGCAGATCAAGAAACAAGATGAAGAGTCAAGTGTTGATTTTATTCATAGATTTGTTGCTACCTTTTCACTAATCCCAGAAAGTTTCAAACCTAGTACTCCATATTGTATTCATATGTATTTTGAAGCTTATGAAGAAGGATCTAGTGCATTGTTAGTTTTTTTTAAAATACCGAGTATGCAAATGGCTTACACAGTTTTAGATAATTTGGAGAAACAAAGGAATGAATATGTGCAAAGTTTGTTGTCTTCCATTGTGGGAAAACATGCTGATGAAATCAACAACTATGTGAATGCCAATGATCAGAGCTCTTCAGATAAATGTACACTTGAGAAGGTTGAAGATAAGAAGAATTCATCATCAAGTTATGAGAAAGTTGTCTTTGAACAACTTGCAAAGGAAATGCACCCAACCGGAAATTGCAGCCAGGAAGATGAAAGACATAATGAGATGAATGAAACATGTGAAGTTTATTTGATCTCTAAAAATGCAAAAGCAGAGAGCAGATTTTTTGTAGCAAATGAAGGCTGCAATGATGCAGATGATACTGAGAATGTTTTCTCCGCTATGGATTTTGAATATATAGTTGAAGATCATACTGATTCTGATGTTTTAAGTTTTCCTGATAGGAACAATGGGATTCCAAGTCTTCCAAGCCAAAAACAAGATGAGGGATATGAATTGGATCTATTTTTTGCAGAGGATATGTGCAATCAACAATGTCATGGTACAATTGATTATGTCAATACTAGAAGTGAGTGTAGTCTTGATATAAGTCTCTGTAATGAGACATTGGAACTTGCTGATTTGGAAAATGCTCTTCAGAATGATAGTATATCAGCTACAAGTGAAGAAGAGGATGCAAGTGACAAGTTCGATGAAGACACCCAGTCCAATGCTGCAATCCTAAAAGATGTGGATTATTGTTATGACAACTCAGAAGTAAGTAAGAATGAACAAATTGACAACCTGTTCTCTATGATGGGCTTTGACCATGCATGTGACAAGGTTGCTAGTAATTCAATCTCCTATGATTGGGGAAATCCATTTTATGATTAACCCATTGCGTTTTTAGAATTTGAAGATCATGACACCTTGGGATATCCTAATTTGCAATTTGATAATGCATCCAATCCAAGTGAAGGTCAAGAAGAGGAAGTGGTTGAAAGAATAGATCAAAGCAATGATCTATTGAGTTGTGAAAAAATTTCAGATATGTTAACCACAAAATATAAAAAATGTGCACATATGAATGACCCTCAGTTGTTGTGTGTTGCCCTTATTGACTTTGACAATGATGATGACCTTCAAGATGCAAGGTATGATGCAAGTGAATTTGATTCTCTTTCCAATTATGAATCAGCTGATCATGATGATGATAATGTGAATGAAGACAAGCATCCATTTGATGGTAATGATGCATTGTATGATGAGTATGACAGTGTGCATGATGATACAAACTCAGAAATATGTTTTGATGAATTTGAAACAGTAGATAACCATGAGGTTTGTGTACCCAATGAGCCATGTTTTGAAGATTTTGATGCAGGTTTAGACAAGTCTTTGTTTTCTGACTTGAGTGAGCTTAGTCATGAGTCTTTGAATGTGAATGAAGATGTTGATTTCAATGAGAAATTAGATTGTATTTCTAAATGAGAATTGCTCGTTGTTGAGCAAGCTTGTGATGTTGAAAATATTGATACCTTATGTTCAGAAGATGGCCATATGACTATAGATGATGATGAGTACGAAATCTCTGATGACTCTCAGTACCAGCATGATGAAGAACAATTGCAAAGTGTGCCAATGAATGAGTGTATCTCTTCACATACACTTAGAGATAGTTTGCAAGATGAGTGAGATCTTCTGGTAAGTTCTTGTGATGGTTTTACCTTCAATATGCAAACTAGTAATCAAAATGAGCTTAAAAGTTCCAGCCATGTAGCAGAATGTGAGTGCTATTTTTGTTAGCCGGGAGAAGTTTTCATAGAATGTGGCAATGTTCAAAGTGTTGAAGAAAGTTGTTTTCAGCTTGAGAGTGATTTGTATGATGAATATGATAAGTTGTTGCCATATTATAATCAACATTTTGAAAGTGTGCCTAACTTTCAAATGCATAGTGATTATGAACATGTTGATGATATTGAATATGATTTCCTATTAGGAGGTACCAACACGTTTAAATAGGCAGATGAGTGTGATCAAGCTATGCTTTCATATGGTTTTGATCACCATTTTCAAATGTTGCCACTTGGTGAAAAATCAGAGAATGAAGAGAGTGGCAATGATGTGCCCTATGTGATTTGGTTTCCATGTGATCACAAAGTTGAATGAAGAGCAAGTTTTCACTTGCACAAAGGCAGCCTAATACTTGTGTTTGCAATGGTGCATTCATTCAGGTTGTTGTGGTGTGATGGGTGCAAGCATGAGTTGAGGGAGATCAACTCTTTTTACAGAATTGTGTTTGACAGAGGTAAATGTTGACTCCCCTTTTTCCATTTGGTGGCCTAGGGTCACCAGATGAAGTTGAGAAATAAAGATGAATAAAGGAGCAGTTTGTGGACACCCTATGGACTCAATTTTTGGTCTACTCCCTAGAGATATGGAATCTTGCTATGCCCACAGGGGGCATACATCCCCAGTCGAAGCCACTATTGACACTCTCAAAATTTTGCAAATTTGAAGTGCCCATTTCAAAATTTTTCCTTTGCACTTTCGGAAGTGCAGCTAAAGAATTTGCCTAAGTGGCCTACTTTGGAGGGTCACAATTTGATGCCTGTTGATTTTCGTGCAAAACCCATTTCAGGCCCACTCATGTGTCCTATGTTAGCAGGCATGTCAATTTTCAGCTTCCCATGATGAGTTTTGAAAGGGTTTCAAAAAGCGAAGCTAAAGGGTTTTGGCACTTTTCTGCTGTTTGCAAACCTTCATTTCTGTAAAGTAGCCTCCCATTTGAGCTTGCATTTTGCAACCGAATGATCGTCAAGCCAAAATGATTGTTGCTCTACATTCTCCATACCAAGATGAGCTCATATGTTAGGTTTCAAATCCTCATGATTTGATTTGCTATTTTTAGCAGATCAAAACCAAATGCAATTTCTCCTGTTTTGCATCTGCATTCCTGACATCATTTCAAGGTGGTCAACTTTGACCCCTAATAACTTTTGTTGAATGATGATTCAAGTAAATCCCTCTTGTAAACATGTTGATTGTACCTAAGTGATTTACTATGCCCAGTGGCATCCTTCTAGGAGTTGATTTGATATTTTTGCAAGGAGGTAATCTCTTGAGTTTTAACTGGTTCAGAACAGTTGATTGTTGCAAAAATTTCAACTAGGCAACTTTTCTAATTAATATCTTTTACCTCGTGACTCCTTTTTCCAAACCGTCATTTTAACTCCATTCTTGGGTCAAATTTCTACATGCCTATTTAGTTTCACACCTCCACGATAAGTTCTGATGGTTTATTTAATCATTTTCTGATCGCGATAGGGCCAAAAATGGCATTCTAAAAAGTTTCAAATTTTGCAATTCTAATGACAACCCATTTTTTATTTTGGTCTAAAACCTCTACAATTCCATTTTCAACAAGATCAAAGATCATATGATGCATTATTTTAATGTATTTTTGTCGTGGTTAACATGTCCCGGGGGCCAGTTTACAAAGGAGGTACTTGAATTTTGAGGGCTGGGAAAAAATTGATAAAATGAGTTTTCTATAAATAATTGATGATGCCCCTACGAAAATTTTTGTGGCTGCAGGTGTCCCGATTTGCTCACAATGAATTTCCTCCAATTGGATGATGACCGAAATTAAAATTGCTACATATTCTAAAGTTGCAAAACATAATATTTAAAATATTTAAAATATTATCCAATTGGCAAAATGCCCGATGGAAATATATTTTAAATGGGGTGGGCATATAATGTAAAGTGAATTTTTTTAAAATATGCCCTAGTGAAATATAAAGGCATGGAGATGTGGGTAAATCCCCACCACTCCCGCTATCTCGCGGGAGTAAAGTGCTCACTAAATAAAGCTTGCGGGAGTGCGGGGCAAGTATGGTGGGGTTTTATTTTAGAAAAGGGAAAATCATTTTAAATGGTGAAAGTGGCAAATGTTTTAAATAAAACACTTAAGGCACATTGTTTTAAATTTAAAACAAAAGAACCAAAGAAGGAAAATCAACAGCAGAGGAGGGAATGATTTTTGCAGTCAAATCTAAGCCACTCCTTACTGCTCACAGGAATTAGCCACATGCTCATTAAGGTTGCGAGATGTGTGAGAAAGCCCAATGTGAGGTGGGCCTGAGGCATTTTGATTGCATGGGTAATGATTTTTTTTTTATGGGGCCCGATGAAATTTTCAAAGGCCAAGGCATTGAAGTTTTTAAAAATTTAAATTTGCCCTCGTGAAAATTTAAGGATTAAAATGTGGCATGTGAAATAAAAGCGAGGTGGATGTGGGTAAATCCCCACCACTCCCCGTTGGCTCGCGGGAGTAAAATGCCCTTTAATTAATTCTTGCGGGAGCGTGGGGTTGAGAGGAGAGGCCAATGTGGGCCCAGTGTATTTTTTAATACAATGTTTAAAAGTAAACTTTGGGGAAAATTAAAATATTTTCCGGATAAGGTGAATTAAATGTGGCCTAAGGCAACATTTAAATGTTTTCATTTTAAATGTAAAACATTTTATTAAATGTTGTTGAGCACGGAAGAGTAAAAGCAGATACAATGGAGTAAATAAATGGCTGGAGGAAAGCTCAAAGGTGGATGGGTAAAATATTTTACCTAATGCAAATTTTGTTTGAAAAAGGAAAATATTTCAAATAGAGATCAAAGTGAAATATTTAATATTTCACTATAAATTGAAACACATGTTGCACATGTGAAATATTTTAAATTCACAATGAAGGTCAAGTGTGCACGGGTAAATCTTTTATTTGCCCATGTTAATGTAAAATGAATTAAATATTCATTTTATGAGAAAACATTCTGTGCTGGAGAATAAAAGGAAAATATTTTAATGTGAGTTAGAGGTGAATTATTAAAGTTATAAAACTTTAATATTTTGAAAGTGAAAGTATAAAGTAAAGTGCAACAACATAAATTAAAAGGCTTTCATAGAGTTTTTCATGGGCAAGCAAGGCTGAGATGTTTTTCACACAGCAGGTGAATGAAGTGAATTTCTCCACATGGAGAAATTTTCTATTGTTAAGCATCTTGGAGCAAAGACAAATTTGGAGGCAAAGTTTGTTGCTGCAGAGAGAGGAGAGAGGCTTTGTAAATTTGTTAATGAACGGGAAAGAGGCTGCCAGATGTCATCAATGGATCAATTTTAGGGCCGCTTCTGTTTTCTATTTCTTCTCATTCTTCTCTCATTGTAAAGGGTTCTAAGAAGTAAATTCTGAGGTTCTGAATTAGGTTGGGTAGATAGAAAATGTCAAGTTCTGAGTCATAATATGAGTCTGTAAGCTGTAATCATTGATTTTATGAGCACATATTAGCTAGTTTGTGCTAATAAATCATGAATGTCTTCAAAGTGTTTGCACATTCATGAATATCTTCAAATTGTCTCCAGACTTGTATAGTTAAATCATATGAATTCAATAATACCAAGTATGTTTGAGTTTGTCATCTCAAATTTCCTGAGATTTTGTTATGTGTTTATGGTTATATTTCAATGAAATGGTTAAAATACTTTGAGCAGATAACAGTTATTTCAAGTGTGGAGTCTGAATTTGATAAGTATAATTTAATTGATAGCAGGAGAAGATCTATTAATGTAAGACATTAACAGTTGATGCAAAGTATTAACAATTAAGATCCACTGGTTGAAGTTTGTTTGCTTATGAATTCATCTTATGTGTTTGACTCCATGGCCTAGAATTAGGCACTGATTTATCTTGTAGCTTAGTGCATCTTAGAAACATTTTATAAATTCAAAATAATTCTTAATCCTTGTTGTTCAGTTGAGGTTTAATGTTCTACTTCCCAATTGTTGAGTGAGTGTCGAGTTACTAAGAATGTAGCTAGATTTGAGGTTGACAATGCTCTCCTTGATGCATTTTCATTGGGAATTATCTACTATAAAAAGCAATGTCTGTGTGTAAGTGAATTAAGTTCTGGGCATTGTATAGGTTGACCCACCCTAGTCTTGTAGAGCCAGAAGTGCAGAAGATCTCATTCTTTGACTGAATCTTGTCAATTGGCCAAATCCCCTTTTGAGTCTGAGTATAAGACATTGGCTAAGTCTTTAGGATTCAATTGATCTGATTCGATTTGGATCACCAACATGTTCTTTTCTCTTACTGCTTTATATTTTATTCTCTTCTTGGTAGGGGCCGCAGGCAGTGTGACTGTAATAGCCTTCTTCTTCTCAGGCTTGTACTCTTTACAACTGGATGGGACTTTTCCTTACTGGAGGACTTTCAGTTGATTTTCTCTTTTATCCTATATGGGGCTTAGTATTAGAAGGCTTTTGAATAGTAGGAGGGGCGATAGCTGTTCTACCAAATCTTCTAGTACTCGATGATCTCTTCGAATCTCCAACCCTTGCTCTTGCTTGCTCCACTTGATCCTTTGTGAAGACCATATCCTCCATAAACTTGTAAACCATCTTTTCAACCTTCTTTATTATTGGTTTCTTTTGCTCCATATGCATCTCCATAGATTTTTCTTCATAGGTGTCGTATCTTCCTTCTATGGTGTCTTTAGACTTGCTAAGCATAAAATCAGTTGAGACAATAATATCTTATTCAGTAATATCATATCCCATTGTTGGGATCCACACTATCCTTGGTTCAACTTCTTGAACGATGCACTCATCTATTGATACCATGAATATGATTTGATCCTTGTATTTTTCTACCATTTTCTTAGGGATTCTTTCTCTTTCATGCATCCTCTTATGAAATATTGTAAAGAAAGATTCAATAGCTTCATCTTGTGCCTCTACATCACCAAGAACTCTTAAAAAATATCTAATTTGATGTGCAAATAGTCTCCCTTTTAACCATACAACACTTTTATTACCGAGAAGTTATCTCAAAAAGTAGAAAAGTAGACAAACAATCAGGGTACAATACTTAAATGGATGTTTATTTTCCTTTGTCTTCTCCAAATTTTCCATTAATTTCTATATCAACAACTCACGTAGATCATAGTCAACTTCTTTCTCCACCATCTCATAGGCAGTGTTTATTGCAATAGCAGATACACAATTTTCCTTGTTATAGTAGACCTTGTTTCCTATCATCATCATAGCATATTTCACAGTTGGATTTCTTATCTTATTCACTTTCAAGCCCCTCTTGTCATATGTAGCACCGGTTAATTTTGTGACCACTTCATTTTTCATAGATTTAAGGACTGAGACATGTCTGATTGAGCATAGTCTAGTTACTTCTCTTACCACCTCCTTAGTTATCAAATTGAGATTATCAGTCCAAAAAAATCCATCATGAATTCTTCTCAATGCAATTCTAACCCATTTATCATCAAAGCAAAAATTTGGAAACCCTTCCCACACATCAAGTTTCTTTGCAACTAGGTTTTGATATTCTAGTTTCAAGGAATAGTTATCTCTAGTAAGTTCAGTTGCCCATAATTCTCCTAGCTTAAAATGATTATGCTCCTCTAACTTGCTATGAATATAAATCCTTATATCCTCTGTATGTAAAACACCATATGGAACACATGAAAAAGCACCTATCAGATCGACCTCCATTGATTTAACATGACGTTTCTTAAACTTGGGTCGTGGCCTATCAATAACTTCAATAACCCTTGATGTAGCCATTTCAAAATGAATTCAAATTTCTTTCAAAAAATTTCTCTGTAAAACTAGGGCAAACAAAGATTGTAAATACCTTTTCCTTTTATTTTCTGTTTAGGGTTTGAATGCACCAAATCACAAATCGCCTTGATCACTCCAAATTTTTTCTTCGCTACTCTGCTCCTTCTTAATGCTTGTTGTGAATGAATTTGGCTAAGTAAAATCACTTATAACCTTTTGAAGCTGGCCTAATTTTGCATTTAATACTTCAAACAATAAAGCTAGCAAACCCTTCACTATGTGCACGGTCACCTTTAAATTCTCTACAATCTTCTATATTTCAAAATTTTCTACCAAAATTTTCCCTAAAATATCAAGCATGTTTACCTACACCACATATCCTTGTATTGAAGCATCAGCACCATTATCTTTGGCAGGGGATAAAATATTTTTTTTATTAAAACTACCCCTGAGACAAAGCTCTCAACTAAGTTTCTAGAGGAAACATTTGCATTGGATGGTGGTAAAGATTCATCCTTAACCTCAGTCTCTTCCTTCTATCTCCAAATATTATCCATCTCCTTCTTTGTTTCTATTGGATCAATCTTTTGTACTAGTTCATTCTTCTTTACCAGATTAAACCTTCTTCATATTTCTTCATCTGCAAAACTTAGAAATGTGTCTAGGCCTATTACAATTGTAGCATATGACATTATTTTGACCAATATTATTTCCATTCATTCTAGATCTACATTGATTAGCTTTATGTCCAAATCCATAACATGTATAACAATAGCCATTGAAAGATAGAACCATTCTATCATTGTTATAACCATTGATCATTTGAATTCTACACTCACTAGCTCTATGACCAAATTTCTTGCAATTTAAACATTGACCAAAAAAAGGTGGAATATTTTGATTCATTCTGCTTCTACATTCCATAGCCTTATGTCCAAATTTATTACAAGAATAACAAAAACCATTAAAATATAGGCATCGTTGTGCATTTGGTTGTCTGGCTGGTGGTATTCTAGCTACATTCCTTTGATTATGGATTTGCTTTCCATTGTTCTTCTTGTCTCCAGTCTTCTTTTTAGCATTTTATGTCTAATATTATTTTTAACTTTCACCCTTTTCAAATCCTAAACCTTCTTTATCTTTAGAGTCTTTCTGATTTTCAATCATTTCATCAAGCTTGTACAACTCATCTTGAATTTTTCTTCATGACTCCTTGCTTTCTCTATATATTTGATCTTAGATTCACAACTTCTTGTTCAAGCCTTGTGCATTCTTCAGATTTTCTTTTCACCATTGTATTTAATCATTCAAGTCAACTCTATTTCTTTCTTCAGCTTGCATCTTTAGATAGGTAATGGTTTCATTTTCTTGCTTCAACTGCTCACTGACCTCCTTATTCCTTTCTTTGAATTTCTTGATTTTCTCTCGCAATCTTCTGATGCATTCATTTGCTTCTTTGACATTTTCCTTCAGATCTCTATTTTCACCTTCAGTTCTTTCAAGATCTTCAAGAGCACCTTTGAGTTCTCCATTCATATCAAATATGCAATCTTCTTTTGTAGATCCAACAACAAAAATATCTTCTGGAGGAGTAGGTAATATTCTAATAGCCATGTGTTCAACCTCCAAGATCTTCCCCAAGCGATTAAGCTCCTTCCAAGGAACCAAGCTCTAATACCAATTGTTAAACACCCGTTATATTGAGAGGGGGGTGAATCAGTATTCTTTTAAACCATTCAAACATTTAAACATCCAACTTCCATAGCATATTTAGTTGTAGTAATGAAAGAAAGCATAAAACATCTAATCAACATCACATAACACATGAACACCGAGATTTTTACATGGAAAACCAAAAATGGGAAAAACCGCAGTGAGGATTAGCTCACAATATATTATAACCAATTATAGTATATTATAGAAGTTCTCACTGCAGGTGGACTCACTATCCAAGTGGACTCACTACCCACTAAAAGAAGAAAAAAGATAGGAGAAATTTTGTGGCTCACAACCTAGATTGAACTATTACAATTGCATCTATCATATACATGAAATACAGTTCCAATGGAGCTCATTGGAGCTCATAGATTGACTTTACACACTTCATTTGATTTTGATCTAACACTCTACCTTCCTCTACATTCACATCACTCTAATATTTTTCTTAACATTCACAACTTAGATTTTCACTGTATTCACTCAATTCGCATAATTCACATCACTTTCATTTAATAAATTCATCAAAACATTGAAAATAATCTAGCTTATATATCTGCTTCACACATAACATCAATTAAGTCGGCCTAATTAGATGTATCATTCAAAATATAAAAAATATAACTTGTCAGCTCAAAATCCTTCGACACACGCCTTGAAAAAAGATTTATATGTCAAAATACTTTGAAATAGGTTGGAATGAACCTATAATAGATCCAAAATAGCTTCACAATACTTAATTAAGCTTTGCATACCTTCAAACCTATTAGGTCGACATTGCAGAAGACCTAAAACAAAAATTCTTCAATTGCATACCCAAATTCGGAAACACACACCTCAAAACATCATGTCAACTGGAATGTACACTTTATTTACATCTGTTAACATATTCTCAAATCCATGAAGTCAAAATCCAATCCGTGAAGAAGTGCAGATTCTCCAACTCATATGCACAGAACTAGAAAACACTTTAACTATGATATTGCTATCAGGATTCAACCGTGTAGTTTCGAGTCAAACTCATTGACCCATGTTTCATGAGTAGTGGTTCCCCATAACCCATCTCTCATGATATTGAATGGTCCACTTAGCACTCATTACATCTAGGTGATGCTCACAGAGGTGAAGCACTGGTCCGTCCCGGGAGGTCACCCATCCCGGTACTGCTCCAGCTCAAGCGTGCTTAACCAAGGAGTTTTCTCCAAGGTATTTGACTCGCTGTGGAAAAATACCTCACTTTAACTGTCAAGTCAAACTTCTAGTACTCATAACTTTCACACCAAAATCCAAAACAAGATGAAACTCTGGAATTAGATACTTCTACTAGCGAGAAAAAATATACTAGAACCACAGAGCAATGCATTGAATGGTGAACCAATGTGGACACAAAAACTAGACGCTCTGAACAAAAAAATACTAATATTAATACTTATTCAATTTTCATCACATCAGATTAAACCTTCTTACAAAATTTCCTTATGCAAACATCCTAAAACATGTTTAGAGCAAACCAAAATGATTTGCACCATGATCTCCAAAGAAAGATACAATGTTGACATCAATGACAACACTGAAATGCATAACAATATACCTTGTGCTTATCCCACATGCTCATGTTTCCAACAACAACATCAACAACAAACTCCACATTGTTCCAACAAAGTAGATAGAGAGAGGTAAGGTGGAAGGAATAGAGGGAGCTCGATAAGTAGAGA
>VDFB02000013.1:157467293-157614398 GCA_007258455.2 Sequoia sempervirens | reverse complement strand
AGTAATAGAAGAAATAAATGATGAAGAAGCAGAGCTTTCTAAGCATGGGATCATCTGTAGATTTCGGGGCTTCTGGCCAAGCCTTCCTCAACTGCACTCTTGGATTTCCAAGGAGTGGGAACCTCTTTTGTCTGGTAAAATCCATATCTTCCCTTTGGCCAAGGGATTCTTTGTTGTTAAATTTGACAATAGCCAGGATAGAAAAACAATTTTATGTGATCATTTTTTTAGCTGGGGGGATCAATATCTGCTGATGATCAAACCCTGGCACCCAAATTTTAATCCAGCTTCTGAAACCTTTAGTAAAATCCCTATCTGGGTTCGCTTGCCCAATCTTCCCCTCCACCTCTGGAATGATTCTCTTCTGGAATCGGTTGGGGAAGCTCTTGGGGATTTTTTGTATGTTGATGTTGCTTCTTCTGATATCTTTCATTCCACCTTTGCCCAAATACTTGTGGAAATTGATGTTTCAATTGGATTGCCTGCTGAGGTTTCGTTAGAGTCCTCCAAGGGGATTTGGGTTCAATCTCTGGATTATGAGGGATTACCTTTTCGTTGTAGAAGATGCTTTAAAACAGGACATGCTGCTGCCCATTGCGGATTTGAGAAAAAAATAAAAAAGGCAAACTGGTGGAATGGTGCTTCTCAACATCATTATACGGTTGAGAAGAAATCTAATAAAAAAAAGAGTTTCTCAGAGGCGGTTGCCGCTTCTTCCTCTCAAGTTAGGTCTAGGTCTCCTCCTGCCTTCTCTAGTGGAGGGGCTTCGATTCCTATTTTGGGCAGCTCTTCAGATAAGACCCTGCCTGCACATATGAACAACGTTGTTTCCCCCAGGGCTACAAACGAACAAACCTAGGATAGTGATGTGTTGGCTTGCAGGCTAAGGCAACACAAGTGGAAGAAGGTTGGATTACAGTTACGAGTAAAAAATCAAAAGCATCCGGGCCTTCTCTTGAAATGACGCTTCGTTCCCACAAGAGTAAGTCAAAATGTAAAACATGATGTTCTTGGCTTGGGAGCTAGCTTTTTTGTGGCTGCAGGCTGTCCTTTTTGGCAGTCTGGCTTTTCTGATTGTAAAGGGTTGCGGATCCCTTCAAAATCTGCTTTATCCCTAATATCAAAAACATGGACCTAAGTAATTGAAACAAATAACTAAAGTATTAAAAAGAGATAAACACACTTTTATCTAATTTAAGATATACTATTGACTTTGGTTGTTTTGAATTATTAAGATCTTGCAACATAAAACTAGAAACAAGAAATTAGAACTTGAATAGTATTAGGAACATGGAGCAAACATTATCTAAACTTTCTAAGGTTTGAGATTAGGCTAAACCTATGATTTTGTCTTAGGGCACCTTTCTCTCATGTAGTTATGTCCAAGCTATTAATTTTCATCTTCATGATCTACAAAAGTTATTTTGTTGTGTTTGCATACACATCTAAAAATTAATTGTTGCTAAAAACATCTTTACGAGACATTTGTAGAAAGAGAGTAGATTGTTCATTTCTTTGATAATAGTCAAGTCCCATGGATGATGTAAAAAAGATCAAACATATACTAAATAAAGTATGTGAATATTGATGCTATTATGTTTGAGTAAATTAATATTGGATTGAGATTTAAATTGAGACAAATGTGATTGAATATAGATGCGCTTATGATATGGGTCGATATCAACTGATGAGTAAAATGACTAAATAAAGTATGTGAATATTGATGCTACTACGCTTGAGTAAATTAAGACTGGATAGAGATTTAAATTGAGACAAATGCGATTGAATATAGATGCTCTATGATATGGGTCAATATTATTTGATGAGTAAAATGACTAAATAAAATATGTGAATATTGATGCTATTATGTTTGAGTAAATTAAGATTGGATTGAGATTTAAATTGAGACAAATGTGATTGAATATAAATGTTCTATAATATGGGTCAATGTTACTTGATGAATAAAATGACTAAATAAAGTATGTGAATATTGATGCTACTATGTTTGAGTAAATTATGATTGGATTGAGATTTAAATTGAGACAAATGTGATTGAATATAGATGCTCTTATGATATGGGTCCATATCAATTGATGATAAAATGACTTTAAAAATTCCTTGAAACAAATCTTATATACGCAACTTAAGACATTTGACATTCAAATCAATAAATAATGACCATATTCATACAAAATTAATCTTAGAAATATAAAATTTTAAATTATAAAATAAGACTACAAATAGATCTAATTAAAGAAGACAAAAACTATAAAAAAAATTGAACCAACTAAACTTAAACTAAAAAATATAACTCTAATAGAGTATGATTAAAGATTAAAGTCAATCACTATACCAAAAGAAATAAATTAGTATTAAGATAATAGATTAATAACACTAATAAAAACAATAACACATGCTTTTCACCACACTAATTTTAATAGTTTTTTAGATTATCCTATCATCCAATAGTAGAGGATTTTATAAACTCTCGTATTCACGCTACAACAGAATATCTTTATGGATATATCACTTGTTTAAATATTGGAAAGCCAGCAAATAATAGTATACAACCTTAGAGGAGAGTATTTAATCTTTAAATAAACAAAATTCTTCTTTGTAGGATAAACCAATCAAACTAAATCATAATGAGTTAAATGTGATAACACGCATGCAAAATCTAATCTCCAAAAGATGAATATCCTCTATAATTAATGATATTAAAACATAACAAAAATAAAGTGGGCTGATTAGGAACCAGATTCCTGGGGTCCTCCATTTTAACTTACAGGTGGCCAGGCCTTAAGGAAATAGCTCTAGAAGCCTTCCCCCATCGGTGGCAGTGCCCTTAAAAGTGAACCAGCTTATAGATTTGTTATATGGAATTGTCTCTTTATATGCATATATATATATTTTTAGGATAAGTATATATTTTTAGTAACTGAATTTAAAGTATGTATGTTTTGTAAATTGAAATATAATTAAATATTTTTGTATTTCAAATCAGATTTTTAGTTGTTTGTTTGAAATAATAGTAGAATATGTGTTAATGATATCAGATTTTCTCAATTCATAATATTATTTGCTGTTATTCAAATAGCGATAGGACATGGCTGTTATTGAAGTAACAGTAAGATGTGTGTTAATAATATCAAGTTTCTACAATATATGATGTTGTTTGCTGTTATATCAGATTTCCTCTATATTCGTTAAATATAATCAAATATGTGTTATATTTGAAACGCAGTTAAATGCCTTCTATATTTTGTATTTGAAACACAGATGCCTTATTCCAGATATTACAAATGAATGTGTAACCAAATACAGTTAAATGCCTCCTACATATTTATAATACGAAATCACTCCAAATATTATAAACTGCCTAGACCCAAATACTATATCACCATCATTGTAGACTGTAAGAAAGCCTTTTTATGTCCTTTGAATGTTTTTTTATTTACCTTTTGAAGAGATGGAGACGAATTAAAAATAATCTGGAAGGGCAGAGAAGAAAAGTAGGAATGATATTTATTGTGTAGTCCCAATCCACGTTAGGGGAAGAATGTGGGATATTTGGTGAAAGCGTGAGCATAACAGGAAAAGGGAAAGAGGGTTTATGCATGTTGAGAGATTATGCTCTCTCATTCCAACTTTTGTTGGAGATGCTCGGATTGTACAGTGCAGGAATTTTATCTCATAGCTTTTCTCCTCAGTGCTTTTATTCAATGAGCATCAATTTCACATCACCCGTTTTCCTTATATGCTTCTTCCCACCATAGCGAGGCTATCATTAGAGAAATTTACACCAAAGACGTCTGCAATCATAAGCATAGTTTGTTGCATCAGAGCCAACATGGGTTTCTGTTGCAGCTTTCAGTCAATGTTTATATAAAAACATAGATAGGCCAGTTAAGTTTATTGCAGAGAGTCGAGCATGGAAATGAGGAAGAGCAAGAAGGGATTTTGGGTGGTTATTCTGTTGGCAATTTGGCTGAATTGTTTGTTGAATGCAGAGGAAGAGGAGCTGCGCTTACTGTTGCGAATAAAAGAGTCTGTGCAAGACCCGGGCAATTATCTGAGAAGCTGGGACGCCTCCTCTGCTGGCTCTCCCTGCAGCTGGAGAGGAATTGTTTGCAATAGGGAAAGAGCTGTCGTTCGAATCGATCTCCAGGGGATTCATCTCAGAGGCCAAATTCCTTCTGGATTCTGCGGTCTTAAGAGCCTCCAAAGCCTTCAATTGGACAGAAATGCATTTCACGGCAACTTTCCGGAAGAGTTTCTGAATTGCAGTAAGCTGGAGATTCTGTCTCTTGCAAACAACCAATTGAGCGGAGCCTTGCCGGATTTAAGTGCTCTGAAATCCTTGAAGAAGCTGGACTTGTCTTCCAATCCCTTTTCCGGCGAGTTTCCCGTGTCTGTGGGTCATTTGACAGACCTGATGTATTTGGCTGCTAGTTCATATCTATTCAATCCAAGAAGAATACCGGAGGAGCTCATACTGCTGAAGAAGCTTAGCTGGCTCTACTTGCCTAGCTGCAATTTCATCGGCAAAATCCCACCTTGGCTCGGGAATATGACAGAGCTGGGCAACCTGGAGCTCTCGGATAACCACTTGACGGGAAGCATTCCCAAAGAACTAAGCGGCCTGAAGAAGTTGTATCAGCTGGAGCTCTACAGAAACAATCTCAGCGGCCACATACCGGCAGAATTGGGCAACCTTACCATGCTGAGAGACTTCGACGCCTCCCGGAATATGTTGAACGGTAGTATTCCCGCGGAATTTGGGAACCTGAAGAACCTGGTTTTCATCCAATTGTATCAGAACAATCTGTCTGGTCCAATACCGGAGGGGTTTGGAGAGATGAAGCATTTGTTTGCAATTTCAATGTACCAGAATTCTCTGAACGGGTCCTTGCCTGCAAAGCTGGGTTCTCTCTCCAATTTCAATATGATGGATGTTTCGCAGAATAGACTCAGCGGCCCGCTTCCGCCGGATTTGTGCAAAGGAGGCAATTTGCAGTACATCCTGGTTCTGGACAATGAATTTTCCGGCGAGATACCTGAGTCTTATCAGTACTGCAAGAGCGTTCTTCGGTTTCGCGTCAACAAGAACATGCTGAGCGGGAGGATTCCACAAGGCATATGGGGATTCCCCCACGTTTCCATCCTCGATCTCAGCCTCAATGATTTTGAAGGCCCAATTGGCGCCGACATCGGAAATGCCAGGAATTTGTCCGAGTTGTATCTGCGGAGAAATCGGTTTCAGGGGACCCTGCCGCCAGAAATCGGACAGGCCACCAATCTGATCAAAATCGACGCCAGCCGCAATCAGCTGACGGGATTTATACCGCCGGAGATTGGGAAACTGAGCATGTTGAACAGCCTTCTGTTGCAGGAGAATCAGTTCTCTGGATACATCCCGGCGGAATTGGGACGCTGCAAATTCATGTCTTGTATTAATCTTGCAAAGAATAGATTAACTGGATCGATTCCTGGGTCGCTTGGATCCATGGAAGTCTTGAATTCTCTCAATTTGTCTAACAACAGGCTTTCAGGGCAGATTCCCAGCAGTCTGGCGACTCTGAAGCTGAGTTCTGTCGATTTCTCTGTAAATTCACTGAAAGGACCGGTGCCCCCTGAGCTCGTCAACGAGGCTGAAAATACGAGCTTTGCATCAAATCCAGGCCTATGCGGGCAGGGATTGCCATATCTGCAGCGCTGTGACATTCGCAGAAAGGGCTTGTTCGGGGTGAGATGGATCGGTGGATGGATTTTTGGAATCGTCTTCGTGTTTTTTGTGATTGGGTGCTTCCTGGTGCGAAGAAGCAAGTTGCACAAACGAGACAACAAGGTGGACAGCCGGGCATTTTGGGATATCAAATCCTTTCACAAGCTGAGCTTTGATGAGCACGAAGTTCTGGACTCCATGGATGAAGAGCACATCATTGGCCATGGCGGTTCGGGGACTGTGTACAGAATTGGGCTCAGTAATGGAGAATCTGTCGCCGTGAAGAAGCTCTGGAGCTGCAAAAACGGCTTAATCAACGGCTTTCAGGACCTCCGAGAGCGCCTCAAGGCCGAGGTGGAGACCTTAGGGACGATCCGCCACAAGAATATTGTTAAGCTCTACTGCTGCTTCACTAATGGTGACTCAAATATGCTTGTCTATGAGTACATGCCCAATGGTAACCTGTGGGAGGCTCTGCATGGGAGTCGAACCCTTGCTGGAGGCTGCATTGACTGGCCTACTCGTTACAAGATAGCTCTCGGCGTCGCCAATGGCCTTTCCTATCTCCACCATGATTGCAGGCCACCCATCATTCATAGGGATGTCAAATCTACTAATATCTTGCTTGATTCCGATTACCAGGCTCGTGTTGCAGATTTTGGGTTTGCTAAGGTTTTCCAAGCCTGTGCCAGAGGTGACTCCGTGAATGCTATTCTCGGTACACATGGATACATTGCTCCAGGTATTTATCCCTTGCTTTGTGTCTTAATCTCAGGTTTCAAGTTGAATTGAAGAAGACACCTTGAGTACAATGGAAATGTTAATGTCAAACTGCACAGTGTTCTATGTTCCAGATCTGCCAAACATGTCTTGTCTATAGTGTACAGATAACAAAACGTCTGTTGTTTTCTCTGGGATTGACAAAAGCTTCCTAGTGTGAACATAGGATTGCCTATAACGTCCGACCATATTTCCACAATTCTTAGAAATTTTCCTTTTAAAGTTAAATGATCACTGGAGACCGTTTAAATTGTGTATATTGTCAATTTCATTGTAGTTAAATAAGCGCTTAGTAGAGTAATTTTTGTCAGATGTCACATTCACAATTAAATGGTAATAACGTAATATACTGTTATATGTTTAGCTTAAAGTAGTATGATTTCAGAAAAACGTGTGAAGTGTATTGTTCATGGTTTTCAAGCTTTCAACAGTCTTAGAAGATTTTATATTATCTATGAGTTCATTTTATTATTCAATATAAAAATACAGAAAGATGAGTCTATATTGATATCTTTTTTATTAATATTGATACTTCTTCAACTGCTATTATTCACTTTATGTATGAAATAGTTAAGTTGGTCTTGTTATTTTCAGTACTCAAAATCAGTGTTTTTACCCCTTGTTACACTTTTAGACTGCCCAAATATGATATTTGGAACTGATAGACGTAAAATTGTTAATGTGTCAAATTTAACTTATTGTTTATAGCTTTCGATCATATAAAATGTAATGTTAAGTTTACAATCAATATAGAAGATTTTATATCATCTATAAATTCATTTTACTATTTGATATAAAAGAACGAACCTATACTGATACCTCTTCAGCTGATATTATTAATTTTATGTATGAGACTTGTTTTTGAGTACTCAAAACCAGTGTGCTTACCCATTGCTAAACTTTTAGACTGCCCAAATAATGAGACTTGAAACTGATAGATGTAAAATTGTTAAGGTGTAGAAAGTCTTGTGATACTTTTTGTGCTAGAAAGCCCAGAATATTTTCAGCTTTACTGGCCTACTAATCTCATGCTGCTGTAGTCTGTGTTGACACAATAGAAATAGGAAAAATACAGGAGAGAAAAAGACCAAGTTGGTATTGCCCTTGGGTATCTGATTTACCCTAACCCTAAAATCAGGGTGGCAGGCATCTAGTTAAAGCTCGTCTACCAAACTTGAAACAAAAAGAGTTAAGCTTTGTTGAATAGTTATCTTCATTTGGGTTTTAATGGCTTTGTGGGGCTAATGCAGAGTACGCATATTCTTTAAAAGTGACAGTAAAGAGCGACATCTACAGCTTCGGAGTGGTGCTGTTGGAGCTGATAACAGGCAGAAACCCGGTGGAGGAAGAGTATGGAGATAACAAGGACATTGTGGACTGGATTACGCGCAAGGTACAGAACAGAGAAGCAGCTTTCGAGGTGCTGGATTCAAGAATCTGCGATTCCTACAAGGATGAGATGATACAGGCCCTTAAAATTGCGGTTCTGTGTACAAGCAAACTGCCCAACCTGAGGCCATCAATGCGAGACGTGGTGCAGATGCTCTTGGACGCCAATCCTTGTCACTTTAAGACACCCAAAGATCAGGATCCCAAAAAGTTACCAAAACAGGGACCTTTGATGGCGGACAATATTCCTTCTTCACCCAATTGCAAAGATGTCTGTGATTGCAAGCCTCAGTATAAAGTATAAATGTGGTACAAAATCGAATCATATAAAAATGGGTCCATTCGGTTTATAGATCAACTCGAATCCATCCGGTAGCCTTTATTCTCTTTCTTTTCTACTGCACAACTTTGCTGCAAAGCATACGTACGAATTATTCATAAGAATATCCATGACAGCAATTCCATGTATTTAAGCTCTAAAGCTAACCAGAAAAAAGTAAGAGACAACTAGAAATAAAATTGTAAATAACCAAATTTCTGTCCATTCCTTACGTTCTTGCCTCTAACGGATTAGGGTTTTTGCTTGCCTTGTAATTTGTAAGAGATGACTGCTACTCGTTTGTAAATACAGGAGGCAATTTTCATGGTAATTCTGTGTCTGTATTTCATGGAGTTCTTCTTCTATCCCAGTCACGTATAGTATATCAACTTTATTAAAGCCTATTATACATGACATGCATTTATACCATTCGGGAATGTTCTCGTAACTGAATTTTAAAGTTTTTATGGAATCCAAGTCGAACGTCCACTGAAGATAAAATAATATGCAGGTGCTACTCGACAAGAATCTAATCAACCAAGAATACGATGGAATTGGCTTCCATGGGGGAAAAAATCATTGCCTTTGAATGAAACAGTGCATGCAATAACAACTTCAATACACAGAATATTATAAAGTTAAAAAGATGGAGCAGGCCATTACCTTACACTACAGATAGTGGAGATATAAGTTAAAAACTAAGAGAAAGGAGGCTTCATATAGATGCCATGTAATTATTAAGAATTAAAGCATGACAGTGTTGTTCTATCAACATATACAAGAAAGTAGTAAGTTCTAATGTAGAATGGAATATGTTTGAATTGATTAATGATTTATATATTATAGTTTGATTGGTGAAAGCAATGTGGATTCTTCTAATGAGGAATAAGAATATTAATAATGTTGAAGGGTTGTAGTTTTATTGGTTGAGTTTATTCGTTGACGATAATAGTATGTTTCATGATTATGTCATCCATCAAAATTAATTTTTTTAGAGGCATGATTAGACCATCTCTGATCTTTGAGTAATTTTAACAAATTGTTCATTGATATTTCTAGATTCAATTGTGTTAAGAGTTTTTTTATTTATTATCAATGATTTCAGGATTCAATTGCGTAAGAATTTTTGCATCAACATTTTGGATCACACTTTGTGAGCCATCATCAGGATGAAAGCAAAGTGCTCAAGGAGACCATCTTCAATCCATCAAGATTCATTTCTTTTAGAGGCATGATTAGACTATCTTCAATCCTTGAGTAACTTTAACAAACTATTCAGTGCTATTTCTAGATTCAATTGTGTTTATTGCATCGATGTTTTGGAACACACATTGTGATCCATCATCAAGATAATAGAGAGCTAGAAGAAAAAACATTGATGCCAAAATCTCTAACACAATCGAATCCATAAATAACAAGGAACAATATTACGAATTATGAAAACCTTATACCATTATTTTGATAATTTTTTTTGAATGACTATAAATAAACCAACTAATTACCTTATTCATAATCTCTAATTATAACGACGGACAAAAAATTAACTTATTATTTATTTTATTGATAACATTATCTCTAGAAGAAACAATAATTCATATTTTTTGTAAATAACTTTCTCTTTAATTATTGCTTGAAGAATAGAATAAGTGATAATAAATGACAATATGATTCTATTTCATAATTATGATCCAGGGGAATTTGAAACCTCACCAAGTGAAAAAGTGACTTGACTAATACTAAATTATTGAGATACATGTGTAAGTTGAGTGTTATCTCTAATGTTGCTTGGTTCCTAGATTACGAGTGAAGTTATATCTATGAATAAATTAAATATTAGCTTTTGATTTTTTTTGGGGGTCAAACCATATTATTATGTCTTTCATAATTCAAGAATAAGAATATTAATAATGTGCCATTAAATATGGCCACAAAATGATAAAATATAAAATTCTACTATTACCACAATGTAAAGAAGGTAAGAGTGGGCATCGTTCAATGTGAGAATTTCAAAAAGATTGGCTTTGATAAATTTTATAGTATTAATGACTTTATTCTATTATATCATTATTATTTATAATATTAAGAAAATATATATAAAAATATTCTTTTAATTATTTATATATTTATGTTATTTTTTATTTAATTTTATGTTTATTTTAAAATAATAGTAAAATATATTTATATATGAAAAATGGTTTTGTATAAGATTTAGATTTCTTTTTCATATTATTATCTATCTATTTATATGTATTTTTAAATTTCTTATTCATACTTGAACACATTCTTATATACTATTTGTTTATTATACTTATTTATGTATTTATTAATAGACATTTCATTCTCACTTTGATTCTACCACCTTTTTATCTCTATGGTGATGGTTGTCTACTATTTTTATCATAACTTTTGAATTGTAATTCAAATTACAACTTCTTATGTACATTGCAAACAAAATAACAAGATCTATACTAGATTAATATTATAATTTGACAAGTTCAATTTACACTCATGAAATTGTAGCAACACTTTTAGATTTGACCTCTAGAATTTTGAGATTCAAATTCAAATTTATAAAGATAACTAAACACATATTTAAAAGATTCATTCTTGTGTACTTGTATTTAAAATTCATTCAATTGCATTTTTTTGATCATCCAAATATTTTTTTAATATCATTAACATTACAAGAAAGAACATTTCAATTTGGTACACTTAAATAAATGTAGTTCTATACATTCATGCTACATCCATTTGCATGGCTAAAGAGTGTTGTCCTTGATCTTTATCTAATTTTTTAAGGGGTTGACCTCTGATAATGTGTACCCTTGCAACACAACAATAGTCCTCTCAAATAATTTTTAAATATTGTTAGTCCTAGATGTAGATAGCCTAGATTTTCCTACCTATGAATAATACTTTTTTACAAACTTTCACCCTTCTTCCCCTAAAATGATTAAATAATACCTAATTATTAATTATTGTCAATTTTCATATTATACTATTAATTAAGTAATTTAACATTATTTAATTAATTCATCCTCATTCATCATTTCAAACTAATTAAATAAATCATATTTATTCAATAAAGTCCTAATTTAACATTATTTTTTCGACTAATTAAATAAATCATATTTATTTAATAAAATTATTAATTTAACATTATTCTCCCAAAAAATTAAATAAATCATATTTATTTAATAAAGTGCTAATTTAACTTTATTCCTCCTGACTAATTAAATAAACCTCAATTATTTAATTATGTCACTAACCCAACTTATTCTTCTAATATTAATGAAATGATTATCATTAACTATTTAATTAATCTACTTTCCCTCTTCTAAAATTAAATAATTAAATTAATTATTTAATTCCTTAATATTCACTCAACATGATCTATCAATAAATAACCTTTTATTTATTATTTCAATTTCATCTTACAAGTTTCTCTCAAGATTAATTAATTAAATTAATTAATTGATTACCCTCTCAAGATTGACTAATCAATCAATCCCATTGATTTCTCAATCAGATCAGTTAACTAATCAATCTATTCAATGGACTATTCAATCTATTCAATTGACTAATCAATCAATTCAATGAACTAATCAATCAATCCCATTGATTATTCAATTTCCAATTAACTCTCCAATATATTTCCTTGATTATTTCAATCAGGCCAGTTAACTCTTCAATCTATTTCCTCTTAATAGACCTTGACCATTGAACTTCATCTTTCATCTTTGAATCTAGAATGTTCATCTAAAACCAACATTTCTATAAGAAAAAGCCTCATTACACAATGGCGGCTAACCACAAATTCTCAATATTTGGCATCCTTTATCATTCAATAGCATTTGAATCTTGAAACAACATTTAGCATACAAAATTTTAGAGCAATATCAAGGATACATTTGGAGAGAAGCAATGAAGGTGATTCCAAGGTAGCATAGAAAGGAAGGTAAAATTGTATCAGTTTGTTATCTTCTATGTTGCATTTGTGCTTGATTGAGAGATTGATTTGAGTTAGTATTGAATTAATAGTTTAGTGGTTACTATGATTTTATGTTTATTATAACCTCAATTTTTGGTCTTATATTTGGTGAACCTGATGTGAAACAACACATTTTTTAACGAATTGTACAAATTTTAGAAATTTTTCTAGAGCTACAGGATGTGTGATAACTGTGGTTTTTTGCGATGCAATTGTCTGACAATACACCGTAGTCGCTTGACAGTGAAACACAATTGCTATAAATAGTAGCACATGTGAAGATTTTCGTGCCACATTTGTTACTGTATTTTTTATTTCTATTGCACATTTTGATAGAGTGACACATTTGAGCTATCATTCACTGCAATTGATAAACAATGCAACATAGTCGCTTGATAGAACACCACATTTAACTAATAGTACATCACAATAGAAGCTTCTTGAACCACATTACAATATTTTTTTAATAAAAAATGGAAACCCAACTCATTAGAATAGTTGAGGAATCTATTTTTATCAAAAACCATCATCATTCCACTTAGAGGTTTTAGAGTTTTTACACGTGGTTACACTAGTCTCAAAAACTAGAAAACTTGTCAAAAGATTGTCACTTTTAGGATCATAAGTCAAGGTAACACAAAGTTCTTTACATTTAGTCAAAAAATTTCAAGAAAAGATCACAAAATATAGTCCTACATCATTCCAAAAAATTCACAGAAATATAGTCTCATTCTAGTCTTGCAAATTCAATATTTTCCCAAAAATAGAAAAGTACCAAAAACACAAAGTAGATTCATTTTAGGTGCATTCATACCCAAAAACTTCACAAAGAAAAATGGAAAAAATAAAAAAAAATAGCTAAAGGAAAACTTCAAACCATCATCACTTTTATGGTTGTTACAGATTCCCAAATCAAAAGGAAAGATATGGATTCATCTTCTCATCTAATGTACAACATCACTAGTGAGATGAACTTTGGAGAGAACCCTAGTGCTCATAGGAACACACAGAATCAAGGTCCTAGCCCTTATGATGACTACACTATAGAGGAAATAGATGATAGTCTTACACAAGCAAAAATTGATAACACATCTCAATATAATAGGATCTTGAAGATTATTGATGAAATAGTCAAAGTAGACCCAAATAAATACTTCTTGTCATTGGCACAACATGGATCCAATCTCCCCTCTTACTTTTATGTATCCATGATCGTTGAGGAAGTGCCAAACATAACATCAACAAGGTTAGGTACTACAAATGGAACACCATCATTAGCACCTAGTGCTACACCAACCATATCATAGTGGAATACAAGCATGTTGCCTACTAAGAAAACACATACAACACCACTATGAACATTCCACCATCACTCACTAAACCCATGACAAACCAATTTGCCTCTACATCCACCACTGCAACACTAACCCATAACACGACTGCAACCCAAAAAGCCACTCTTCCGAATACACTCAAAAAAATTCGAAAAAAAAATCCTTCACACATAGGACCAAAAATGGAAACCACATCCACTACATAAAATATGAATTGACTATCAACAAGGACTCGATCCTTTTTCGGTACATGTGCCACTATCACTCCACCACAACAACAACCCAACAATCTGAATTTGTCCTCATCATTTGGGTTTCAACAACCCTCACCTATACAACAACCACATACTCATGGTTCTATGTATACATTTAAGTTTAGGGTGTTGGCAAGAAGTTGAGTCCACTTTTTGGCCATTTAGTGGAAGTGTTTTCCCTGATTTTCAAAATTTGACACATTTGACCTTAAAATTTGAAGCGCTTAGAGATGGAATCTTGAAAAAGTCACTAATCATAAAATGTAGTACTCGGAGTCTAGTTTTCAATATGTAATTTATTTCAATACCCAAATGATACAAATTGATTTTCAATAGGTGTTTCTAAAAACTACTGTTTAAAAGTCTTTTTTTTTTACCATACCATGCATGTGTACACCATCCATATTTTGACCTAAATAATCATATTTTTCTAAATCCTTTTGGGAAAAGATTTGTAACTCACTAAAGCACGCTTTCCATATTTTTTGTAATTTTTTATTCAATATTGTTTTTGTTAATTTTTTACTGGCCATATTTGGTGTTTTGAAAAATCATCGTGTACGTCACGCATAAGATGACCTAAACTTATCATTTTTTAATTTTTTTTAATATTAAAAATAATTGTTTGAAGTATTCTTTTGTGCAATCCATTCATAAAAAAAATTATGTTAATAAAAGTTATTAAAATACTAAAAAACCATGATAATTCAAGTTTATTGAGCTATTTCATAATAAATTAATTAAAAAATAAAAAATTAATCGAATTGTAAAAATAAATACATATTTGGAATCTACATGTCTCATTTATAATGGGTTTTAATTTCCTCAAAAAATTATGCAAAAAATGTCTTCAAACATATGCCCAAAGTTACTATTTTCTTATGATATTTCCAGGACCTTCAACTTGTAGGTCAAACCAGGTCTAGGGCCTAGGTTCAAATCCCCAAACCTTTTCTTGAACCTATTAACAAAGCAAAAACTTATCCTACATTACAAATTTCAAGAAATGGGATCCCGTTTAGTAAATGGAATCTTGTTTAATAAACATGATCTCATTTAGTAAATAGGATCCTGTTTACTGAACGGGATCTTGTTTCCCATTTTTTTGTTGAAAATGGAATGGGATCCTGTTTATTAAATAGGATCCCAAGTTATTTATGACTGATTTTTTAATTTTACTGTCAAACAAGTACATCTCGGGTCTGAGAATTGTTTTGTACGACTGACTATGACATATTCCCTATTTTTTATCAACTTTTGTCTTGTAGAAGCTCTTCAACTTGGGATTTTTTTCTATTTTGAAAGAAGGCATCATTGGGACATTGTTACAAAGGAATTTTGTTGAGTTTCTTTTTTTTTTCAAAGGAGGAAGAGGAATTTTATTTAATTGCTACTTGTTTGAAGGAGGAAGAGAAATTTTGTTGAATTGCTACTTATTTTCAAAGGAGGAAGAGGAATTTTGTTTATTTGCTACTTGTTTGGAGGAAGAGAAATTATTTTGTTGAATTGATATTTGTTTTGAAAGGAGGATGAGAAATTTTTTTTAATTGTTATTTGTTTGAAGGAGGAAGAGAAATTTTGTGCAATTGCTACTTGTTTGAAGGAGGAAGAGGAATTTTATTTAATTGCTACTTGTTTGAAAGAGGAAGAGGAATTTTGTTCAATTGTTAATTGTTTGAAGGAGGAAGAGGAAATTTGTTCAATTTCTACTTGTTTGATGGAGGAACAAAGAAGGAATACTTTCAAGTTTTTGACATTCATTTGTATCTACTTCAAAAAATTTCAAAAATTTCAATCATGGGATCACAATGTCAGAATAAGAGGAAAGATAGGAAGGTATTGACCCCTAAAGAAATTCAAGCAAAGAGAGAGAAGGAGGAAAAAAGAAAAGGAGAAATAAGAATGATAATTTGATCAATGAATGATGTTGAAGCATCCAATTCCACAACTATTGAAGATAACAACATTGAGGAGACCATGAATGTAGAAAATGCAAACTTGCAAGAGGTGAATGTGGAAACTAATACAAATATACAAACTACTCCTAGTATGTCTTTGTTGAATAGGACAACTGAGGGCGGGGGGTGAATTAGTTGTCATAGAATTAAACCTTTAATTCAATCACCAAAACTAATACTTAATACTACTTAAGTAATTAATCATCAAATGCCAATGCAGAAACTCAAATCCAACACATGGACACAATAGCACTAGATTTATGTGGAAAACCCAATGAGGGAAAAACCACAGTGAGGATTAAATCACACTATAGAGAATATCGAAACCAATTACAAGAGGCTCTCTGCTTGAAATAAGGTTCACTGTCTGAAACAAGGTCTCACTGTCTGGAAAAAGGACTCACTGTCCAATATGGCTAACAACTCGAAGGGTTCACTGCCACAGAGATACAAAGAATACAAAGAAGAATTTTACAAAGAGACTACAATCCCAATGCAACAAAGGATTCCACCACAATCACTCGATCTAATTGCATGAATGATAGAGCTCTCCTTATGCTCACTACATCTGAAAACTCAGCATTAAGCTTCGCACTGATCTTCCACATTCGCAACACACACACTTACTGAATAGAATCAATTTCACACCAAACTGTACTTTCTCCTTTCCTCTTATTGCTCTTCTTCTTCACTCTTGTATATTTTCTATCACTTAACTCGTCTTGCATTTATACCATCTTTAACTTTGAAACATATCCAAAGTCAACCATCCAAATCCAAATTCAAATTAGGTCAACACCAGAATATTCTAGGGTGGAATTAGAATGAGGGTGACCCAAACACATGCTTCATTGGGACCCAAATAGATCCAACATGCTTCATCAACCTCGAAATTAGTATTTCACTCAAGGTCGACCAAACTAGTGTAAAACACATAGAACCATTAAGCACAAACTTTCCAAATGCCAAAATTATCTTCAATATAATTAGGGAAACTCAAATTTAGAACCACAAGTAATAAGACTTCATCAAATTGAAATCAGGACCAACAACATTTCTCCTGGACCTCAACCAGAAAGATAGAAAACCACAGTTCACAACTGGTGAACACAACTTGTGCACTGTACAACAAATCAACAACCAAAAATCTGGATATAGCATATTCTAACAACCATGAACAAATTTTTTGAACCACACAAACATAGGAGTAAATCTGGACCAAAACCTGGAGCAACCACTGAACACCTACAACATATCTTCATTACAATTTTCTTAATATCCTCGACATATACAACCAACAACAACTAGTTGATAACCAATTGACTAGTTGACATCAAAGACAATGCCTTCAACCTTTCCATTCTTGCAACAATATCCCCCTTTGTCATTGATGGCAACACATGATGTGAAAAACCATCAAAGACAACATACAAGCTCTAAATACACTTTTCTATTTCTTCCCCTTAGTAGATAATTACTTATATGCTTCCTTTCTTTTCACATGCTTATTCTCCCTTTCTTCCTTTCCTTTTTCACATGCTTCTTCTCCCCCTTTGACATCAATGACAAAGGAAAAATAATATTTTACATTGATTTCTCCTTTGACATGAAAAACATAATACTCATAATGACAACACATGATACTACTTGTTCCCCTTGAGAAGTAGCCACCAAAACATCAGCCCAGAAGAAAGATAGATCCATAGATCCACCAGACTGATGCATCTCCATATGCATCTAGTTCAAGAAAGGAGGGGAAATAACCCTTAACTTCTCCCGAAGACACTCAAAACTATCTTTAGGAAGAGCCTTCATGAAAATATCAACAATCCAATCCTTCGTAAGAATATACTCAAGCTTTACTTCATTCTCCATAACCTTCTCTCTTAGGGTGATCCCACAATAGTGGTTTACAATTTTTGGCCAAACTGAACACTAAAATTATTATTTTTAACTAAATTTTCACAGTTGAGCACCTGTAGTAGCTAAACCGTGAGGAATTTGAAGATGATGCAAACTAGAGTCTCGTCACATTTTGTCTGTAGATTATAAAAATATTATACTAGGATAAAAGGAAGCTACAATAATCTATGATGCAGCCATGATATTGATTCCATACTATGATTTCTATTGCTAAATGATATTGCTATTGCTAAGATGCTTGATTGCTATTCTCGCAGAGTAAGTTTGCACAAAATTGGGATCCATTTCAATAGAATGAGGCTATATATATAGATTAATGACAACATCATGTGATGTGGCAGCAAGGCAAATTCCAAGATTTGATCTGGAGGATTGAATGGTGAGAGATGAAGAAGCTTGAGTTGTTCATGGGAATGGTTTCTCCCTATGAAAACATTAGGCCAGATGATGGGAAGAATCAGAGGAAGGATATTGAAGAGGATTGCCTATAAGTTTGTCTCCACAACTTTCCCATGAATTCCAATTGAATTAATTAGATGTTTCATATCTAATTTTATGAGTGAGTGAATAGAGGAAATTTCCTTTATTTGAATATTTTGATTTATTCAAATTAGCAAAAGAGAATAATTAATTTAATAGAACAAATACTTGACATTTGTTTATTAAATAAATATAGAAGAGATATGATAATTAAACAACAAAGTATTTAAACTTGTTTCTTTAATTAAGATAAAATGATGTGATTAAGATAGAATAAATGAATAAATATAGAAGAAATAATAATGATAATAATTAAATAAAAAAAAGTATTTAAATTTGTTTATTTAATTAAGAGGAAATAATATGATAAAAATAGAAGAATTAAAAGTGAACTATATAAATAAATATTTCTATTTATTCAATAGTAGAGTAATTTAAGGTTAATTAATCAAATAAATAATATTTAATTAATTATATTCTCTAGACCATTTTTAGGTGTATACAGTTCTATTTTTCCTTTCAACAACTCCATTTTGTTGAGAATTTCTTAGAGAAGATAACTATCTTTTTATTACATGTACTTCACAAAACATTTTAAACTCATGGAAGGTGAATTCTCCACCTTTGTTAGACCTTAAGCATTTTATCTTCAAGTTCACTTCATTTTCAACCATAACTTTGAATTCCTTGAATCTATCTAATGCTTCTGATTTCTCTCTAAGAAATGTAACCCATGTATATCTAGAATAATCATCAATTAAAAGCATAAATTACCTTCACCAAGTAGAATTCTTAATCTTGTAGGGCCACAAATATCTATATGAACTAAATCTAGTAGTCTGGTAGTAGACTATTCCTTTGATCTGTAATGATTTCTTGCTTGCTTTCCAAACTGACAATTCCTGCAAATAGCATTAATAGGTTTTGTAATTCTCAGTAAATCTCTCACAACTTGAACAACACTAATCCTTGCTAGGTTATCAAAATTCATGTGACACATTCTTCTATGCCATAACCAACTATCATTAATCTAAGTCATAAAACATCGTCCATTAGCACCCTTAAGTTGCTAGATATAACCTTCAAATTTCTTTCCTATAGCAATCAATGTTCTAGATCATTTCCGGATCTCACATATCATCCTTAAACACAAGGTCATATCCTTTTCTACACATCTGACCAACACTCAACATATTATGCCTTAATCCCTTGACATAGTAGACATCATCAGTATGATTCTTTCCATCAAAGCTTATTGAACCTACCCCATAGATTTTAGCACTAGTATCATCTCCAAACATAACCAAGCCTCCATCATATTTTTGAAGCTTAAAAAATTTATTTTTATCACTAGTCATGTGATGTGACAACCATTATCAACTACCCAATAATTCTTCTCTTGTTTAGCATGTAGGGCAGAGATAACCATACCTTCATTTTTATCCTTCTCCGAAGAGCTCTCTTTTACTTGTTTTAAAGAATTAGCAAAAGTAGGTTCATCCTTAATCACCAAGAACAAGCATTCATTGTCATCAATATCTTCATATTCGTAATCCTCATTAGATATATACTAGAATTATCATTCATATAGTAAGATCTGTTAATCTTATTTCCTTTCTTTTCTTTCTCATATCTTTCTTTATTTCTTTTAGATCTTTTTGGATACTTTGCAGCATAATGACTTATTTCTCCACAACTAAAGAACTTAAAGGGTAACTTACCTTCATACTTAATAGAGAATTTCTTCATTCTTCTTACAAAGTTAGCTTCTATTTCATCAAAGTTTTCTTCACCCGGATCCTTAGCTTTTGTAGCTTTAAAAGTAGTCTTTGATTTGCACCCATTCCTTAGGCTCGACTTCCTCATCTCATAAGATATCAAAATTACTAACAATAGATCCTTAGTACAAGTCTTATAATCTATAGTCTACTCAATAACACTCACCTTCTCATTGTAAGCATCGGGAAGAGTTCTAAGAATCTTCTTTACAATCCCAATTTCATCTATAGTAGCACCAAGTCCTCACATTCAGGCCAATATTTCATCCAATCTTTGTACATAAGCTTTAACATTCTCATCTTTAGACATATGTAGAAGATCAAACTGTGTTTCCAATTTTTTTAATTTTGCCTCTTTGAATCTTTCATCACCATCATGTGCTCTTTCCAAAGCATCCTAGACTTATTAGTCATCTTCAAATTTTGAACCTTAATAAACTCAAAATGTACTAGACTATTCTTCAAGATGTATGTTTCCTTATTGTTCGCTTCATGTTCTTTGATCTCTTCAAGTGTACTCGGACCATTAGCAAGAGGCGTGTAAGGATTTTTTTAAGCTTTCTCCACATCATATCCTGCAATACTCTAGATATTCTTCCATCAATACTTTCCAGATATCATAATTAGTTTCATCAAAGCTCAGATAATTATAAACCATTTTGCTAGCCATCACAGAACTTCCTCAAGTTATTAATCTCTTCACCAAGGAACCTTTTTCTAATACCAATTGTTGAATAGGGAAATTGAGAGGGGGGGTGTGAATTGGCTATCACAAAATTAAACCTTTAATTCAATCACTGGAACTAATACTTAATACTACTTAAGTGATTAATCATCAAATTCCAATGCAGAAACTCAAATCCAACACATAAACACAATAACACCAGATTTACATGGAAAACCCAATGAGGGAAAACCACAATGAGGATTAACTCACACTATAGAGAATATTGAAACCAATTACAAGAGGCTCACTACCTAAAACAAGGACTCATTGTCCAGAATAAGGACTCAATATCCAACAAGGCTAATAACCCAAAGGGCTCACTGCCATAGAGATACAAAGAAGAAAAAGAAGACTTGTTATAGAGAGACTACAATCCTAATGCAACAAAGGATTCCACCACAATCACTTGATCTACTTGCATGAATGATATAGTTCACCTTCTGCTCACTACATCTAGAAACTCAAAATTAAGCTTCACACTGATCTTCCACACTCGCAACACACACACTTACTGAATAGAATCAATGTCTCACCAAACTACACTTTCTCCTTTTCTCTTATTTCTCTTCTTCTTCGCTCTTGTATCTTTTCTATCACTTAACTCATCTTGCATTTTTACCATCTTCAACTTTGAAATGTATCCGAAGTCAGCCATCCAAATCCAATTTCAAATTAGGTTGGTGCCAAAACATTCTAGGGTGGAATTAGAATGAGGGCGACCCAAAACATGCTTCATAGGGACCCAAATAGATCCAACACGCTTCATAAAACTCGAAAGTAGTATTTCACACAATGTCATCGAAACCAATGTAAAACACATAGAACCATTAAGCACGAACTTTTCAAATGTTGAAATTATCTTCAATACAATCAAGGAAACTCAACTTTAGAACCACAAGTCATAAGACTTCATCAAAGAGAAATCCAGACCAACAAAATTTCTCTAAGACCTCAACTAGAAACATAAAAAACCACGGTTCAAAACTAGTGAAAACAAATTGCACTATACAACAAATCAACAACCAAAAATCTAGATATAGCATCTTCTAACAACCATGAACAACATTTCTGAACCACAAAAATATAGGAGTAAATCTAGACCAAAACCTGGAGAAACCACTAAACATTTGCAACATATCTTCATTATAATTTTCTCAATATCCTCGACATATACAACCAACAACAACTAGTTGATAACCAGTTGACTGGTTGACATCAATGACAACACCTTCAATCTTTCATTCTTGAAATGGTCTTCAAATATCCCTTTCAATGCTATGGAGAATGTTTCAATATGCACAAATCCAAGTACATCTTCAAATCCACCTTTGAGCCTCATGGAAATGGTGTTTATTAGAGATTTAAAAAATGTTGGATATAACAATGTTGACATTGATAATATGCGTAGAGTTCAAGATTTGAGTCAAATTATTGTTGAAAATGCAAATGAAAATCCTTTTATTTGAAAATGAAAATGAAAACCGTTTCAAATGTTGTTGAAAATGAAAATGAAAATGAAAACTGTTTTGTTGTTGAAAATGAAAATGAAAACGAAAAATACTTTTATTGAACTTGAAAATGAAAACCATTTTATTGATGAAAATGAAAATAGTTTTGAAGTTGAAAATAAAAATGAAAATCTAGGAAGTGATGTTGAAAATGAATATAATTTTTTTTTTTAAATTGAAAGTGATGTTTTGGAGAATCTTCTTGGTAATATTATTTGGAGAAAAATAAGAATACATGCCAATAGATTATACAAACAAATTTTTTATCATAAAAAAGTTTTAGTTCAATGTCAACTAATGATGCAATTGATGAGAATGCGAAAAATGAGAAAAGAAATGAAAAATTTAGGCATTTTTGTTAAACAAAGAAGAAAATATCAATTAGTAAAATATGATGTCTACTATTTCTAGTGCCATTCAATCTATTGGGAAAAAATTGATCTAAAGATAAGAATGCAGCAAGAAGAGTTATAAGAATTTCTATAGTTAATAAAGAAACTTTGAATAAAAGAATGGTAATCAATATTAGTGATGTTTTAAAAATGCATCCTAAAACATTGCTAAGAGTAAAAAAAAAAGAAGAGAAAGTATAGAAAATGATCCAATCAACCAATGTTGGAGTCTTAGTGGTCGACTATCGAGGTCTGACATGAAGTTGAATGTTGAAATCAGATCTTTAATTGAAAAATATTGACATGATAATACTATGGTATCATCTAATGCTAGAGATGTTTTAAAATTAAGAGTGGGGTCCAAAGTTTGCGATCCTCATCCGAAAAATCTATTAGATACAACACAAACTAAATTTTATAGAAATTTTTGTGGTGATTTAGTGCTACCTGGTAATACTAAAATAAGTCAAAGGTCTTTTGAAAATGTAGACACATAAATTTAGACACTTACATTCGTCGAAATTTATCCCTTTTCGTCTAAATATCCTCTTGCTTGCATCAATTACGTAATATTGCTATTATTTACTTAATCCCCTTAATTCTTCTAAATCTCTAAGGTGTTTAGTTAATAATTAAATACCTTAACCTTTATTCCCCCTTCTCCTCAAAAGAATTAAATAAATAATACATTTATTTAATTCCTCACATGTCACATCCTCCATCACTTTTCCTTAATACTAATCCACCTCCTAATCCCATCATTAAGGATGTGTAAATGTCTAATCCATGATTATGATGTGTCACATCCTCCAACTTTTGCAAGTTGTCTTCTAATCTTCATTAGCCACTAACGGTCTTCTAATCATGGATTAGCTATTCTAATAAGTACCTTAGTCAACTCTCTCATCTCCCAATGAATACTAAATTACTTTTATTATTCCCATTCCCTTCCTAATAAAATTTTAAATTTCATTTTATCATTCCAAGGACTCTCCTCTGTTAGCAAAAAAAGGACAGACAACTGAGAGTGGGGGTGAATCAATTGTCACAGAATGATAAAATTTTCAAACTTTACTTAAGATTTGAAGAATAAACAATTAACACATCAGAGAGACAAAGAACACCAAGATTTTTTATGTGGAAACCCTGTTAGGGGAAAAACCATGGTGGATGTTAATCCACAAAGTATACTCTGTTAAAAGTATGATAAAAGGGGGAATGCACTTGCATTTAGGCACACTGCCTAGAGCTCACGGCTCAAAATACAAAAGAGGACTCACTATCTAAAAGGAGTTTGAATTAAAACTTATTCAAACTATGAACTGAGAAAATAGCATCTCTGAATGCTTGGATTCAGTTCCAATGAAGCACATGAAACAAATTTTGAAGCTTTTGTCCAATTTGCACTTTTGCTTTGTTCTCCTCTACTCTGCTCTGCAAAAACCCTTCTACTACACAAACAAAAGTTTCTCGACAAATATTTTGATATTACCTAATGCAACTGTTCTGCACTTTTTCGCACACACACCTTTTCACCACTTCATACATCATATACAAAATGAGTTGTACCGATCTCATTTATATATCCGCTAACAATAATTTTATTATTATATGTTGGCTTCAAACAAAATATAATATTCTTCCATGAGTCGGCTCAAACACCAATTATAATTAATGTGTACCCACACAAGTTGGCTAGACTATAGTAGGGACCCAAACCAAAATTCCCAACATAAGAAATAGTTAAACACATACTACTCATACATCCGAAACATGCCATACACAACAGGTTGGCTATAATGAGAAAATAAGCAATAAATTATTCTACCAAATCTCCAAAATCATACATGAATCAATGTAATATCGTAAAACTTATCAAACAGGTAGCATACATGCTTGAAAAGCTTCCCTAGGGATCCACACAACAAAATAATGATCCGTTGAAGTATTTAGATCAACTTACCAACCAGATACTTTGTTCTTCATTCATTCTGTCGGTAGAATATTGTCTTCTACTTTCCTTGCCGATAGGAACTGCTTCTAAATTGTGGACCACACTACTGACTCTAGTTGCTATCAATAACAACACTAGTAACCAAAAACAATCTCCCAAAGCCATATGCCAATAATCTCCCCCTTTGGCATTGATGGAAAAACTTAGTGAAAAATTACTAAGTGTCAAACACTAACTCATTTGACTGCAAAATCTGACGGAAATTTCTGAAGAAAGATGTATAATTAGGTGTATTGTCGGGTACTTGTGATATTTAATGTGTAATTTTCAATTTTTTAAAATTTTATCCCCATAGTTCGTCAAAATTTCAATGAACTTGAGTTTTCATCAAAATTTTGACGAACATGGAAAATAAAATTGTGGCCGACATAAATAAAAGTGAGTTCAACTATTTATTGTGGCAATGTTTTTCTATACTTGCAAATTTTCTATACTTTCAACAGTTTGTGGAGAACTAAGGATGATTTTCTTGGGAAAAATCAGAAGAAATTCAAGAAGATATCACCAAGTTGAGGGTAGTCATTGTTTTTTTCTAGAATTCATTTGTGAAGTCAAATTTGTACTTCCAAGTTTGAAAATCATATTTTAAAGCAACATCTCATCAGATTTCATTTTTAGACTTGTGCATTTTCATAATTTCATTTCTAGATTTTGTTGTGCAAGTTCACTATTTTGATTTTAGGAGTCTAACGGTTGGAAATCATAGTAAAATCAAAATTTAATAATTTCTAGAATTAGCATTTTAAAGTGTTTTTTGGCGTCATTAACTTCAAACTATCTTCTCTTTTGTAGGGGTGGTTGCATGTTGATTTTTTTTGGTGTAAAAGATCAAAATTATTAGATTTTGTTACCTGTCTATGATTAAAAATTATTGGAGTGTGAGTTTGATATTTTTTGAAGATCTAAATATTTAAGCTTGGTAAAGAAAAATCATGTCAAATAATATTAGTCTAGAACAAAATGAAGAGACACTTGCTAGATTATGGGCTAGATTGAAAAGAAAGGGTGATGAGAAATGTTATTGTCCTTGCAATAATTGCAAGGGATTAAAGACAACAAGAATTTTAGTCACAACAGCTAAGAAACATTGTAGGCAGCATGGTCATGTTGAAGGGGGCATGATTATCATCCATTGGTAAGTTGATCATTATATGTGTTTATATTGATTGAATTTGTAAATGTTTATATCGTTTTAACATTATATATATATATATATATATATATATATATATATATATATATATATATATATATATATATAAAATCACTTAATCATGATCATGTTTTATTTGTGTCTTTCATTATTATAAAGGTGGGGCACCCTAGGACACATGATATGGATTATCATAGCCCGAATAATGTGGTTTTGCAAGCGGAGGAACATGGAGCTATGAATATTGAAGATGAAGTTAATGATTCTGTGTAAGAAGATGATCATGCGCCAGAAAACATAGTTGAAGATGATGGTACAAATACATTAATCCATGACACATTTATGGCACAACTGATCATGATGATTGAGACATGACTTTGATGATGTTCATGATTTACCTATACTTGAGAAGGCATACGAGCCCCCTTTTATGAAGGCTTCCAAACAACTCTTCTCTCTGTTGTATTGTTGTTGGTGAACTTGAAGGTTATGAATGGTTTATCCAACATAGCAATCTCACAAATGTTAAGGTATGTCATATATGTCATCTTTTTTCATTTATTTTAATTGTTGTTAGTTTATCACTAGTAAATAAAGGATGAAATATGTACCATTAATATTTTTTATATTAACAAATTATTTTTTTCGTAGATTGATTGGTGAATTTTTGTTACCACCATCAAATATTTTACCTCGCTCATACTAAGATTTACCTAGCATTATGAAAGATATTGGAATGGAGTATCAAGCAATAGATGCATGTTCTAATGATCATATTATATATCATAAACAACATGAATTTGTAATAGAATGCCCAAAATGTCATATCAGTAGATATCGAACAGATCAACTAACAAAAAAGGTGTCTCACAAGGTTCTTCATTAGACTCCCATTATTCCACGTATGCAACAATTATTTAGGTGTGAAAGCTTAGTGCAATTTATGGATTACCATGCACGAAATAGAAGTGGAGATGACATTCTTCGAATTCTTGCGAATGGTTATGCATTTAGGGACATGGAAGAAAAATGGCCACACTTTAAAGAAAAACCTTGTAATCTCAGGTTTTCATTGGCAACGGACAGTGTCAATCCATTTGGAGAGCTGAGATCTATTTAGTCGGTGTGACCTGTTTTTGTTATCAACAATAGCATTCCTCCATGGATGTCAATAAAGCGGGACCACATAATGTTGGCAATGCTTGTTCCGGGTACTTTTTTACATCAATTTTATTTAGCGTAGTAGCATCTCATTTGTCTTACTTGTTGCATAATGATATAATTTTTTCATTTAATATTCAGGTACATTAATGTATATATATTGCAGTAAAATGGTTATAATAATTATGTAATATTTATGTTCATTCAACTAGGTAAGTACCAAGTTAAAGATATGAATGTATATATCAAGCCTCTTATCAACAAGTTACTAAAGTTATGGAATGGCGTGACTATGTATGACATCTCTAGACCAATATAACAAAGACAATTTCAATTCCATGCAATACTTGTATGGACAATTCATGATGCCCCACTGGGGCTAACACATTTTTGTGGTATGTTATAACATTCGAATACACTTCAATGATATTTAATTTTATGAAGTAGATATCATGCATGTTTTTTAATTAATCTATTCATTATATATAATTATAAAAATTGACATATTTAATCCAATTATATATGATCTTTCAGGTCTTCAAACAAAGGGAAAATTTGCTTGTCCAATTTGTGGTCCAAAGATGAAATCTCATCGTTCAACAAGTTTAGGAAAACAATTCTTTGATGAGTATAGGCACTTCCTCCACAAAAATCATAAGTATCGAACTACTGAAAAACATATTTTCAATGGGAAAGAAGAGACTACATCAAAACCATTCAAAGAATGACACCTCGCCTATGGAAGTTGGAATATAATAGAATTAATTGTTAAGGTTATACATCATATCAAATTGTTTATCTATCATATATGATATGTTTGGAATTTATAATTTTATATTGTGTTTTGTTTACTCATGCTATAATTGACAATGATTGTTGTTGTTAATTTGTTTAACTTATATGCTTCATGAAGGTTGTCAAGGTATTAATGGTTGGCTTCCATAGGGACTAAAAATTTATCCCAATCAATTTAGTAGGTTTCCCTACTATGAGCAGCTACAAATTGTGCATTTGTTTGATACAATGCATATCAAAAATAATATAATAGAGATGTTATGGAAAATATTGGATGGAAGGCATGACAAAGAAAAAATTGTCAAAATTTGTAGTGACATTCAAGAAGCCAATCATGTACAATGAAAAATGTCATTCAATTAAATAGCGATGGAGACCAAATTAATATAAGTGCCCTCCCTTAGTTATTAACGGAGCATCAAAGAAATGCTATAAAAGAAGTCATACGAAAAATTTGATTTCCTATAGGATTTGCTACGAACATAAACAATATCATAACAAAGAAAGGTGAATTTGGGTCAGGGATGAAAACGCATGATTGAAATACTTTCATTAAGGTAATTATTCTGGTATATTATATATATATTTGTATATTGCATGTACTTTTCAGTATATTATGTTTACTAATTTTGGAAAAATAATGAAAAGATTATTTTATAATTGTTGTAGTACATTCTACCTCTATCTCTCCTAGACAACTTCGACAACAATGTTAAGGAATTTATATATGATATTGGAAAATACATGAGGTAAGTAGCGACATTTGTTCAATTCATTGTATAGATCTTATAATTGCCATTTATTTTACTTGTTATGTAATATATTGTATATTTTTGTTAAATTTCATTAATATATTTGTGCCTTAAATCACTTGTAGATGGCTGTCATCTAAAGAAATCCATAAAGAAGATATAAATTGTTGGAAGAGAAAAATTCCTCGTCTAATGTGTGAAATTCAAAAGTGTCTACCTTTGGAATTTTTCAATGCACAAGAACACTACATCATACACCAAGTTGAGGAGATTGAATTGTGTGGACCTGTACACACAAGGCCAATGTGGATGGTTGAGAGGCACTTGAAATTTTTGAAGGCTTTGGTTAGAAAAAGAGCACATCCTAAGGGTTCTATGGTGGAGGGATATATGGTATACCATACCATGGTATACATTATTGAATATCTTCCTAAGTTTGCAACAAAGATCCATGTAGATCGCATTTGGGATCCCAACTCCATTAACAAATTCGAAGGGGAGTACCTGATAGGGAAAGGTAGATTTAGGAAAGTGAGGTAATTATAAGATGGTCATGGAGATTAATTAGAATACATTTTACATTTTGTTTTTATGTATATTGTACTTATTTAATTATTAATCTTTAATATACATCAATTATAAATTAAGGTCGTATACTGTGGTGATTAACTAATTGATGTAGACCTGGGAGGCTTAACTCAACCAACCTATCAACCTACCTTTAAAAGGCTTCCAAAAATTTTAGAATGACCACTTTAAACAATCCAAACAACTCTCAAATCCTGAAAAACAATAGAAGTTAGATTTCACACTTTGACGCCTTGAATCCTTGTAGCAACCTAGTTTTGCCCAATAACTCAAAACTTTCCCAAAACACTAGAAAAACCCTTAATGGTTTTAGACACCCATTTTGGAGTTATTAAATGTCATTCAATGGAAAGTACAAGTCCTTTGGACCAAATCACCAAAATCACCCTTTCTAGGTTGCGTTGATTAGGTTGATTAGGCCTATTCCACAAAAAAGATTCCACTTGTATAGCCAGATTCTTGCCAAACCCAAAAACCCTTGTTTTAGGCCAAAATCATGAGGGTTTATTGAATCTCCTACTTCCACGACTTCCCAGACCTCAAAACCAACTCAAACACAACCTATTAGGTCTACACATGGATAAAAATTCATAAAATCAAATCCCTGATACATATTTTGTTGAAACCTAGGCTTGAACCTCTCATTTCACATGCTTTTCTTCACAAAACTCTTGAGGACAACAACTATACCTTCTTTATTTCTCATCCTACACCCTATTCATGCATCCCAAAATTAAAATAGTATCCATGGGGCCTCTTACACAAGCTGAAGTAATCACAAAAAGTGTATGAGCCCCTTTATATCATGTTTGGACTACAAAACTCTCAAAAATAGGGTAGTTGGGTTGTATGCAAAGAAATCAAGCTTGCTAACTCAAATCAACGTCTTAAGTCCTCAAATCATATTCAAATAAAATCTAACACATATCTTCACGACATGGAATTTATTTCACATCAAAATATGGTTGTATGTTACCGTACAGTGCTGCAAATGAAGAAAAATACAAAAATTTTGAAGAAAAATATAGATTTTTGAATGCCAAGATCTTGTATTTTGAATCCTCAACCATCAACAACCTTTACAATGATCACTTTATGCCTTTTAAAAGCCTTTACACCTCAACTACCAAAAAACCACCTCTGCAACTAACTTTTTAATCTTTTATGATTACATGAAACATAAAACACACTAATTTCAAGGTTGTTAACATCACTATTGAAATGTTTTAACTTTTTGACCTTTCAAATGTATTGAAACTCCTAAGACACCTCTAAGACCATGCTAGTGGCTTGATAATAGATTTATTATTGAAATGACACTAACCTTGCACCCTTTTACATGTAAATTCTCCAATTTGCCTTAAAAAGGCTACAAAACTCTTTAGAGCAAGACTCAAACTCATAACTCAAAACTTCACCTAGAACATGTCTAATGGTCTTAATTGATCTTAGTCAAGAGAAAAAAATTCAAAAGGATTACTCTATCTATTTACCATCTATCCACCTTCCAATAATCACAAGTTGAAAATTAGGTATATGTGCTCCTGCACCACTAATTATACGTCATTTGTGAATTTCAATTTTTTTTGATACAGTTGGTCAAGAGTGGGATGCATTACATATTTACATCACAAAAAATCTTGATTGGATGATGATATGGATTGAACGATGTCAACAATCTGGTCACGCATTAACATGGGAAGGTGTGGCTTCACTGGTTAAAGAAGCTTATCATAATGGAGATTCCAATGTTACACCAAGGGAAATTGATTTAGCATATGGTTTAAGAGATAAATAGGTATGCATAAATATATTAATCACCCATATTATTCAATTATTTTCAATTATATTGATGTATATATGTTGAGATTTTTTTCTTTGCATACATTTGGCCAAAAATAAATATGTTTATCAACTGACGATATTGCAATAATTTTTACATGTTTGACATATTGCAGGTGAAACACCACAAGGCTATGTGGTGCAATAGTTATAAATTTTGAATCAAAAAGTTGAATGACACAAAGAAAACTTGTGATTCTCGGATAACTGCAGTCTTTCAAGTGACTAATGTTTCATCTAGAAGTGACATACATCCAAAAGTATCAGAAAATCGATACTATGGGATTTTGGATGATATACTTGAGTGTGACTTTAATTATTTCAAATTAGTTTTGTTCGTCGTCCTATGGTACAAGCTATGATTGAATGAAAATGATCCTGAGAGAACTATTATTGAACATGATAATGGATTTACCATGGTTAATACAAGGTTGATCGAGTGAGCTGGAAATGAGCCCTATGTTCTTCCAAGCCAATGTGAGCAGGTATTTTACTCAAAGGTTCTAGGTAAACCAGGTTGGTCATTTGTTGTTAGACATGATCCAAGAGGAAGGCCGGTAAAGTCTAATGTGGTGGAAGAAGAAGATACTGAAGAACTAGAAGATGATGTAGATGATGATTAGGATCAACAATTAGTTAATGATGTGCTTGATGAAGATGTCGAAGAAGAGGAACTAGATCATGATGATGTAGGAGTTAATGCTCATGAAGATGATATATGTGTGGATGATGACATTATCAAAATTGATATCAATGATGATGATGATATGACCAATCCTTACAATGTCAAATCTGGATCAGATGATACAGACAAAGAGTTGGATGAAGAAGAAGATCAATGACATTGAAATATCATGCCTAGAAACCACTATTGTGTCGTTGGAAAACAAGTTGCAATTACCATTTAATGGTAAACCAGCTGTAGTGTAATGATAAAATCCTCTAAAATATCAGGTAAAAGCCTATATATACTATTATATAATAATAAAGATAATTATATTATATATAATTTAATCTAATATTACTATTATATTAAAATTATATTACATTAATTATATTTTGTATTATATAAAAATATACTTATTATTAATTATTAATTATAATAATTTTATATGTATTTAATATTTTTTTTAAAGAATATAATATATAATTATAATAAGTCGAATAATTATATTATTTATTATGTAAAATGTAGCTAACATATACTTAACTATATTGTAGAATATTAAAACTTAGCTAAATGGCGCCATAATTTTCATTTTAATTAGCGTACTCTAAAACCTAACGAAACTAGGTTGTAGCTCATTAAATTGGAGAAGTGAAAGGTCAATACCAGTGCCGAGGAAGAGTTTGGAGTTAAAACAAGGTCAATGCCAGTGCCGACAAAGAGTCTAGAGGAGTGAAAACAAGTTCAATACTAGCATTGAGGAAGTGTTTGGAGGAGTGAAAACAAGGTCAATACCAGCGCCGAGGACGAGGTTAAGGGCACTCAGGGAAAAGTGACGACCAAGGGACAATGAGTACTATAAGTTTGGCATCCCCATTCTCTTTAACCTATAATTTTCATGCCTAGTTTCCAAAGATCTTGTACATTGGCACCCCCATTCTCATAAAATGGTATAAGATAAGAGAAAAAAAATAAAATAGCTTAGTCTTTCACATTTTTATTGACCAGCCTCAGGTCTTGGAAAAATTCCCATAATCTACCCACATCTTGGTTGAGGTCTAGGATTTCATCACACATAGCCTTCATCACATGGGTTTGAAGCAATTGTAGAATTAGCCCTCTCTACAAGCTTAGTGAATTTGACCACTTTATCTTTATTTTTGCTCCAATCTTTATGTTTGTCCCTCCCCTTTCAATCATCTTGCACAACTTGAACTTATAGTTTCCTTTTCTTATTGATCCTTCATGTGCTCATGTCAATCTAGCTAGTTGACCACCTAGTTACCCCCAACATTCTCCATGTTAAGCTTAATGCCTCCCACCTCCTCCAAAAAGATTGAAATTGTCATCATTCTCATCTAGAACTCATAATTAAGTCCCACTAACTTTTGAGGTGCAATTTGTTGGTGGGAACATGTTATTATTTGTTGTCTAACCTACCTCAAATATTATGTCCACAAAGTTGCTAAAAACATAAAAAAATAAGAAAAAATTCAAAGGTACAACTAAAAAGGGGTTATTTCCTTTTGGGCTCCTCCACCTCTTATATTTCAACATAGCATGTAATTACGCTTACATAACATAAATTCAAACAAATGGAAGTTTATAGGGGAAAAGGAGCCCAAGTATATGCTAGGCTAACCTAGATCTAATGAATGGAAATAGAGGCATACAATTCTTCTTTAATACCTCCACCACAAATATATGCAAGGAAAGGTCTCGTCCCTTCTTGGTAGTGATAACCTCCTCCACAGAAAACCCTTAAAAATTATGAATAGAGGAATATAATCTTTGAAGAACTTAAAGTTGATTCTCTCCTACTTGATGCAATTAGTCAATTTATCCTTACAAACACTTATAGTGATTACTAGAGGCACATAGACCAATTCTTCATAATACAAGAATTTGATCATACTTTTCCAATGATGGCATTATGAGAAAACCTTAGGTTAAATGAATAATTCTTAGAAAATTTCTTTAAATCATGTCCAACCATATCAGAGAAGATCGTTGCTATTTGTACTTGGATACCATGGAGAAAGGCTCTTTGGGCTCTTTCATCAATCAAGGTATTGCTAAATTTTAACACCTAAAAGTGAGAATGAAGAATCTTTCCTAGGATGGTTGCCAATTATGCTTCTCAACACCTAGATTACAAAATCTTTGTCAATATCATTTCCATCACAATTAAACCTATTGCTTGAGATATAGTCATATAGGTAAACAAATTGGATTTCTTGATACTAGATACATTCTAGACAATTCAATCCTTGCATCAGAGATTGTTGAATGGGCCCAACAAACTACTCATGATTCCCTTACTATTAAGTTAAAAATTTGACAAGGCATATGATTGCATCAAATGTCCTTTCATTTATAAAAGGATCAAATGGATTTATTTTTAACCCTAAATTATTATCACACATTCATCTCTTTGTTAATGAGTGCTTGCACAATAGTGTGTCCCACTTGTGGGATGAGGCAAAAAAATAATCCCAAAATTTCAAAATTACAAAATACCAGTTGAATGAAGAACCTTCATTTGAAGGTGATGTCGTCATGACCTTTGAATGAAGAACCTTCATTCAAAAATGATTCCATTTCAAGACTTTCAAATGAAGGTATTTTTTATTTTAAATATTTCATGTCCAAAATGCTTTATAAAAGGAACCTTTGCATGAAGGACCTTCAAATGAAGACCTTAATTCAAAGGTCCTTCATTAGAAGATCCTTCATATGAAGGTTCATTTAATGCCATCCCATTATAGCTCTTAGAGTTTTTAGAGATATTTTTGTTTCGAAGTAGAGATTGGACCATCAAATAGTGTCACGATGACTCTACCAAGATATCCATCAAATTGACAAACCTTGACTTAACAACCACAAATTCATAAGAAAATTGCCCCTGTTAGCCCTAGGGCATCAATTCAATGCCAAGTTTCTTGCTTTAATAGACCCCTAAATGCAATGAACCTCTAGCATGCCATGTTTGACACCAATCCACTAAGTTACAGTTCCAAGACAATGGGTGGATTGGGGGATGTCATTTCTATTTAGCCCTCAAACCCTTACACAAGCAAAATAGGGTAGTCCCTATATTTGATTGTTTTCTCCCACAAAATAGTGATTTAGCATTTCAAAAAAAATGCAAATAAAAGGGAACACACATATTTATCTACACTAATGATCTCATAGCATTTCAAGCTTGTATGGATCCATACAACACAAAAGAACTTCAAAAAAATAGTAAAAACACAAAAAATTGCTTCAAGAACGTGGTATTTGATATGAAATTTTGGTATCAACTCCTCCAACAATTGCAACAATTGCAATGGGATGGGAATACAATATGATAGAAGTGGGATAAGAAATGCATCGTTTGAAGCATCAAACTAATATGCAAAGATGAAAGAAAGTGCTAACCCCTTAAACTGAAAAAGTTTCTTTTAACTTTAAGTTTGTTGGGTAGCCAATTCTTTTAAGTTATCAAATCCTACCATCATACATAATCAAAATGTTGTTGTTTCAAATGACTATGAGCACTAACTCTCACTATTTGAAGATGTTGAAACCTTGTCATAGAGAACTAGAACATTGATGCAACTACTCATCCTACCTTAAAACATACTAGACATAGGAAGATTTAAGATGACTTAAACAATTTTTATTGCCAAAGCATAAACTTATGATGATTTAACTAGGCCTAGTACACACTCCCTCCCCATTAACCACTTAGACATATGGAAATTAAATGTAAATTTGATGCTATTTTTAGTCATGTAGGTGTCCAATAAACCACTTGGTGGTGTTTCCCTTCAAGTTTATCTATTTGAATGAAGAGAAAAATTCCTTTGATTACAATTAGAGAATACATTTGAGGCCTTGGTTGTGTAACTAGTGGACCATAGTCATTTTTAACACTTGTTACAAAGTTTGGGAGCTAAAACTTTAAGTAGATTTGATTTGTGATGGAAACATTTGGATGGTAGTAATAATAACTTGCAATCTATCAAGACTTGATTACCTTATAACCTGTCAAATTCTAGTGATCAAATGATATATTAATCATAATGTCACCTTGGGATCACATTACCATGAAAGAACTTCATCCAACATCCTTATGAGTGCAAGTACCACAAAATAGGTATTTGTCAAATCTGTTTTCCTCGAGCGAGGGAAATTTAGGAAGAGAAGAGGAAAGCGAGACATGTAGTAGGTCTAAAAGAGGGAGATCAACTAGAGGTCAAAAGATTAGAAGAAAATTCCATGAATGCATGGAATTTTTTCTTGTTGAAGGGGGGTCATGTTCTTATGATGATGAGAGCATAGGAAACATCGAGGTGCCCTTGAGGTACAAACAACTACAAAAACAATGGGTACCCAAGGAACTTCCTCCAATAAACACTGATTTTTGTGTCAACGAGAGGATATATCACATAGCACCATTGTCATTACATGGTTTGGGCCTATTTTGCATAGAAAACAATAAGTTTTTTTATGACAAAGTTACTAAATTGATGGAGTATGTCAGAACCTGTTACACTTACAAAGATTGGATCCAACTTGTTTGATATACATGAAGTATGCATAGGTATGCACTATTAGCAAATTATATACGGCTAAAAGATAAGGATCAAAATAAAAGAGTGGCTATGTACATTGACAAAATGCCAAAAGAATCATGGAATATTGTGGGTTTATAAAAAATACATGACCTGGGTCAACAAATAAGCAACCCAATTGCATATTCGAGGTGCATGAGGGAAACTATGTATTTGTATGTGTGATAAGATCAATAACTGCAGGGGAAGAGTTGCTAATTGATTAAAATTTGAATCATTTAGATACAAACATAGTTACTATGGGGGTGGCACGTACTATATACCATTTTTACCCAACCTTCAATTAATGACTCCAATATACCATTTTATTATTATGTTTTTTTCATGTCTATTAGTTTCATTTTGGTAATGTTTTTTTATATTTAATTTTTGTCACAGTAGGAAATTGATCGTACAAGGAAGGCTCCAGCCCAGAGCATAGATCATGATGCATCTTCAGGTGCTTCTACCCAACCATTTTACCTCATTGTAATTGTACAAATTAGATACGAGCAAAATGTTTTATTATTATGCTTTTTCATAAGTTTATTGGGTTAATTTCAATAATGTTTTTAATATTCTTGTTGCAGTTGACTAATTAGGGGAAGGCACCGACAGTAGAGGAGAGCATCCATATGGAGGTGCAGTCACTATTATGTGATAATGACATCACATATTCAACAAACCCTCTTGATATGATAAGGAAGACCCCACAAAATGCAATGAAGAAATCCTTCAGTTGTTATTCATAGTGCCTCAAATAGATGAGATAAGAGAGAGGATTAAAATATTGACTGAGAGAGCACAAAACTTGCAAATAAGCTGTCATGAGGTCTTTAATTATAACATAAGTTCATTCATGGTTTTATATTTTGTACTCTTTTATGTCATGAAATAAAATATGTGTTGTTTTTATAGGATTTTTTGCATCCTCATGATGCTGCTGGCCATGATTAGGGTTTTGCAGGTGCTACTCGAAGATTAGGGGTTGGTACAAGTGTCCATATTCATCTTCCTACACATACATCACATCATCTGACCCCATCATTTGTGCCTATATTATCGACTGAAATATCGGCAACACATAGCATGTAGGCATCAGGTAGTGCACCCTTTGGCAGTGAACACATGCTAGAACATGCATCAGGACATGTACATGGGGATGCAGAGGCCACTAGTACTAGTGATGTTTTAACAAAATTTCCTAGATCTTCCCATATTACTAGTACAAGAACATTGTTGGTCACATTTGTGGTGACCGAGTATTTCATTCCCATAAACATAGAGAAGGTCCTAGGTACTTTAAAATGTTTTAATTATTATTATATATAATCCAATTGAAATTTACTTATTGATCACTCTTTTTAAACTAATGATCCCATGATCATTTTGTAGGAAATGATATTTTTTATAAACATCTAAGTGATATTACATTGGAGCTCTTTGGATCCACCATACGTACACGGTGGAATGCCCAAAATCAAGATTTAAAAAATGAGCTCATTAACCATTTAGTTGTGTTGTTCGGTGATAAAACATTCAACCAAACCAAGGTCCTTAAGAAAGTTGGTACCTATCTAAATTATGTGAGGGACCAATATAGGTCACATTTAGAGAAGAACAAAAAGTAAGAGCATCCCCCCATGATTCTAGAGGGAGTGGAAGGACCTGGTGTCAGATGGAAAGGAGAAGGTTGAAAATAAAAAAGGAAAGACACCACCGAGCCAATGAAGGTATGTGATACTATCAACAATGTAATTATATATTGATTACTCTTTCTTTTTACATAATCTAATGTATTTCAAACTTTTCATAGGCTGCCCAACACATCAAAGGAAACAAAGGAAAGACTAGAAAAATACGAGCAACACAAACTTGGCTCTGGTGGTTATATGAAATTAGCCACATGAATTGTAAGTATCAATAAATGAAATATTGCATCCAAATAATAAATTGCAAACAATTTTGGTTTTATCACACCATAGAAGCAAAATCATGATCTTATGCAAAAATGCAGAGCTTTGAATTCAACAGAGTGCCCACAGAAGAGGACCTGAATATTTCTGTCCAGCAAGGCTATGGAGCCGTGGTTGAACACCTAAGAGTCTTGAATGGGAAAACACAATCTTCCATTGCATCTGATACACAGGTAAATAAACTCAATAAATTTTATTTAAAATTGAATACTTGTGCAATCTATTCAATAATAATTTCCACCATAATTTAATTATGTGCCTATTTGTTTTAAACAAACAAGCAATGATAATATTGCACATGATATTGGAATGCAGCCTGGTGAGGGTGGAGCGCAACCTACAGATGGTCATGGTTTGCATCTTGGTATTGGATGTATTCATGTGCTATACAAAATGCAATATGGATTAATACAATTAAACATGTTTAATTGCAATTGGTGTATTAATTAATGTAACCTTTCATTTTTTAACTTTAGAGCATGTAGAGCATGATCAACATGTTGAGCATGATTGATGCAGGAGCATCCAGTGGTGTAAGGGCAATCTTGCATCACCCAAAAAATAGTTAAATTTCAAGTTTCTTGGTTTTTAGATGTTTTTACATTTTTGGATACCCTTTTCGTCATAATGAAATTCACAATTTATGGTTTTTATTTTCTATTTCTGGGTTGGAAGATATTGCAGTTTTAGTTTCCTAGATTTGCACCTGAAAATATTTTGAGTTAGATTTGAGGCACTTAGAGTTCCCAGAACGGCCCTAAAACTTTCCAAAATCAGCATAGTGGATTTTGAACGCGTTATTGACTTTGAGACCTTTCCAACGGTTCAAACGGTTCATGAATCGGAGTCCCAGATCAAAAGTTATGGCTCCGGGAAGTTGGCGCACTTTCTAGAAGATATAATTGCAAATGTTCTTTTGAAATTTGAAGTTCAAGTTGTAATTTTTCGGCGCCAAACCACTTAAACTCAAATTTAAATGTTTTTTTAGCTCCAAACTAAAGAGGAGCTCTATTTATGGGCGAGTTTCTAATTTTTGGGTAGCTTTTTGGGGACAAGCTCGTATATTGCGAAGGGTTATTCTGTAGCTTTCTGTAACTTGCATGTGTTGTAGAACTTGGGGATTTGAGATCCTCTACATGTAAGAAGCTCCATTTTCTAAATAATAAAATTCTTCTCTTGTTTGTGGGTTATTTTCTATGTCTCGGGCTGCGCCCTCATCAATGATTAGGTTAGAGAAGATCAGGAACATGATATGGCCCCATCGGGTAAAGAGAACCACTCTAATATTCTTTTAAACATATTTAATTGAAATTGGTGTATTAATTAATGTAACCTTTCGTGTTTCAACTCCATATCAGGATTTAGAGGGTGTTCAACATGTTAAGCATGAGGCTATAAGACAAGATCAAGAACATGATGTGGCCCCATCAGGTAAAGAGAGCCACTCTAATGTTCTTTTAATTAAGGAAATACTTGTAAAAATAATAATAAAACATATCAATTTAACATTTCTTTGTTATTGCAGCAAACCCCCCTTGCAGCGATGTCCATGTCGTGAGTACACGACTAGGCATACATTAAGATCATGAGCAGAGCACAAAAAAATTGAAGGAGGGACAAAAGATTTAGAAAATGATGCTCCACTTCTTTTTTTAGCTGCAAAAAAGAAACAAAAAAAAAGTGATTGTAATCATATTACGACAACCATATTTTTGATAATATGTAAAAATTGAAAGAATGAATGTTATATGTTAATGAATGAATGTGAATATGTTAATGAATGGATGTTATATGTTAATGAATGAATGTTATATGTTATTAATGGATGAATGAATGATTAATGTTAGATGATCGGGTATGGGGAATTGAGAGTGATGTGAGGGGGGAAGGGGCCAAAATGAGCTTCCACTGTCACGTGGTTGGCCCTGTTAAGTAGAGAATATTAAACTATTCTCAAAACAAAGAGAAACTAAATAAGGTAATGAAATTTTCAATATAAGAAATGCATTGTTTGAAGCATCAAACCAATATGCAAAGATGAAAGAAAGTGCTAACTTTTCACTATGGTGGCAAAAAATGATTCTTTATACCTTGATGCCTTCATTTTCCAAGCCAATTTCTCCCGCTTTGCATAGCTCTGCCATGTTTGTGAATGTGATATGACTCCTACACAAAAAAAATGTACCAGTTTATGGCCTTCAAGCCAAATAGATCCAAGTATCTTTTTAATTCCTCTATCTTTCATCAATCTCTTTACTATTTGAACCTCGTACAAATGTTTTAGATGAAGAACCCATTATTTTGAAGTGTGCCTCTAGTTGAGTAAAGTGAATCCATGCTCTGCATCATAATTTGAATTTGTTTCCATTCCAATGTTCTAAGTTTAGTTTGTTTGTATGGATTTGTATGAATACCACATTGTGTTGTGTGTGGATTTTGTTTCAAAGCTCTATTTCTTTTATTTTTAGTGGTGACATAACTCTAAAATTTGACTTTTGTCCATAACAGGTTAGTGGAAAAATTGATAGCTTTGAAGGGTTTAGAGGCTTGATTGAGATAGATACATAGATATTTGGATCTTATTGTTGATGGGAGGCTTCCACTTAACCATGAAATTTTGTACCATCTACAGGTATGCAAAAATTTCTCTACTTACATTCATCCAACTTACTATCTTCCTTACCAAAATCTACCCTTGTTAAGCCACAACCATAACTAGCACACTGTCATAATGCTTCAATCTCAATCATTAATCTTTTTCTTGAAAAAAAGGATAATAGTCATTAATACATTACTAAGGGTAAACATATTTCATAAAGACCTATGGAGGATAAACCACAGTCTACCAATGACTCGGTGCATAAAACCATTGAAAATACATCATAGTCATAACCTTTGCTAAGGGCACAAGATAGTCTTTTGGATTGTTTACAAATTCATATCTATGATCACTTTCCATGTCTTGAAATTTAGCATGTAAAACCTAAGAATCATGTCCTCATATGCTTCATGCCTCCAAGTGTGTCCACAAAAGTTTCATGGTACAAGTCTTTCCACAAAAACTTCATGCTCTATGACTACTACTTTATGATCTATTTTCTTGCGTTTGTTCTCTCAACATTGTTCCTTTTGTATGTCATTGCATCAAAAACTTGATTAGAGAACCATTCAAATCCTCTACTTTATAACATCAAAACTTTATTAGAGAACCATTCACATCCTCTACTTTACATCATATCAATATGCATTACAATTGTATCCCTTCAAGGAAAAACAATCAAACACCTATACCAAATCACCAAGGCACATTAACAACCATCTATATCTTCTCACTATAACCAATTATTAGACCTTCAAGACAATAGGTTCGTCAAGTTTTGAAAGAAACAATCAATCGTCTACTTCACAACTCTGCCCATTCCAACTTACTGTCCTTTTTGTAGTCAAGTCATCTTTCATGCATATTAGATTCACCATACCTAAATCATTAAAAACAACATACACTACCTTCTATACCTTATCCTAAACTTTGAAACATATTTTTCAACTTGAATACAATAGTTTCCAATCACTAACAATTCCTTTTGTCACTGTTTTATCAAATTACCATTATCCATGCAAACAAGCACCACTTCTTAAATAGGCTTCCATACTCTAAAGCGGGTGAATCCCACAAACCAGAGTGAAATCCCAAAAGCCAAATACACATTAAAAGACCTTTTACTATCCATATCAACATAGTAAAAGCTTTCAATATTTTGCTTTAAAGAAATCATCAAGTTCTTACACTGTGCGTTGCTAAAAGGCTACTAAAGTAGGCCTATTTTGCAAAGGAAGTTCTCATAAATCTTCACCAAAAAACGAATAAACTTCAAACAGTCACTGTACATGCCACAAAACTCAAGATTCAATAAAATTTAAGGATTGAAAGGATTTAAAACTCCTTGGACCATCAAACCCTTGTTTATAGGGTGAACAAGCACCAAAATAGGGAGGGTTTCATGAAACACATACTTACAAACCTCCAATAATCTGGCCAATCATTGAAACATGCTTCATTGTGTCTGCTTATGCTTTTAGAATCATCTCCTATCCCATGCATGCGTTATTCCTTCAATACCCTACTTGAAACCTCCATTTTTGGGTGGAAAAACTTAGTTTTTGTCTTGAAACAACATATTCTTGTGTTTTGGTCTTCTACTGTATTGCCACCATAAAAAAACACTAAACACATAAAAAGACTCCTATTTCAATTCATCCCATCGAAATATTATACATATATTGATGGGATGGATATGGGATTAAAACCACCATTTAAGGTCTTAAAACCACGATTTAGTATGTGATTAAAACAACAATTATGTTTATGGAATTCAATTCATCCATTTTCATCAATTTGTTGAATTGTTCTAGCATAAATATAATTAATTATAATTAATTGGCATTAATTTTCAAAATTGTGATCATCATGGCACATCAATTTCCCATACCAATCCTTGCGTCTGCTAAATTTGTATCCCTCAAGATCCTAAATGATTGGTTAGCTTTTTGTGAAAACTTCACCACACCTTTATTGGTGAGTTAAGGTCTTAAAACCACCATTTAGTATCTAGGTGATTAACAATGAATGTGGAATGACTCAACAATCTCCCTTCTTTTATGCTTTGGTAGATGTCCATACCCTGTTGCAAAGCTCCCATTTTGGGACAGCCAAGCAGGATGTTAGTCAAAATTGTAAAATTTGGCTCTACACCTACCAATTGCATTTGCTTGAAAGTTTTTAAATCCTTCTAAATAATCCCTTTTGTGCATATCCTACAATCATGGCATACCATCAGACCACATTTCTTTGGGGAATTTTGTCAAATGGTTCATTGCCTTGTCTATGCTTCAACATTTTGTATACATATCTACCAAAGCATTTCCAACTATAATATCTGAAAAAAATCTCCTTTTCATTATACTTAGATGGATTTTCATGCCTTGTTCCAAAGCACATATTTTAGAACATGCAAGAAGGATGTTGGCAAGGGTTAAGGAATTTGGCTTTACACCTGCCAATTGCATAGTTTACTTCATTCATCCAACATATTGCCAATGTGTTTCACAATTGTTGGAATCATATCCTATAATTATAGAACTAGTAAAATTAAAATATGTAAGTTTCAAATATGGCATTACATATCTTTCTATGAATTTTTGAAAGAAAATATCAAAATGGAGAAGTATTAACAAAATAATCTGCATAATTTCTAACAAATCAGGGAATTTTTTTGCAGAGTTATCTTGAATATATTTAAGACAAAAGTAACTTATAGAGATTGAAGTAGAATATCAGTAGTCTAAAATCACCAGTCAACACATCTTAGTAGTATCTCAATTCAAGAGAACTAGGTCCACTATCCATTAGCCAGTAAAACAAATAAAATCAATTCATAAGATTATTTTGTTCTAATAGGGTTGACTGGTTGCTTGTTTCTTTTTGATTGTCAGGAAGTCATCAATATACACTTGGTTTTCCCACCTTCTCTTGCCTCGTGGCCAGAGAGTTTCTGCAGAAGGCATCAAAGTAACCTTCAAGATTGACAATGGCAATGAGTACAAGGTTCAGTATAACTTAATGTTAATTGGGTATGATTTTATTTGTTCAAGACCAATTTAGATTCATTTTCTGCTCACACTACTTTTATTTACATTTATGTTTTGCTAATATCCATTTTCCTTTACATTCATATTCTTCTATACATATTGTGTTTACAATAATGTTTTCCTTAATTTAATCTAGGGGAGAGGACCCAGTACTTGAGCATGTTTCAATAGTTGTGATAGTAGTGGTTTATATAATGCCCAATATTTTTAACAATATTGGACCAATAGTTGTGACTTTAAAGTTGTTAGTGTTGATGATGACTACCCATAATTAAATAAAATGTATTCCTTTGATCTAAAAAGCAACCAATCATGTGATTACACATCAGTTCTCCATAAAACATGTTGTGAATGCACAAATATTGGTCTCACTTTTTTTTTGGGTCTTTTTGGACACCTTGAAAAAAAGCATGTTGATGTGGCATCATATTTGATGATGTGGCCTTGAAACCTTAGTTATAAGCAAGGAACTTGTCAAGTAAGCTGCTGTAAAAAAATGGGAGTGATTTGAAATTTCCATGTAGGATAATTAGAAGTGTGAAGTTAGGGTGCTCAACTATTGGGTCCTCTCCCCTATATATTGTTGTGGCACAAGCATGATGCTGATGTTTTTGGGAACAGTGAGTAATTTGGTCAAGGGTAATGTAGTTTCTGCAAAATGGCCTGGAAGAAGACATATATCTCTTGATTATTGCTATATAGCCCTAGGCCACTATTCAACTTTTCCCATAGTACCTTTGATATTCGTGTCATACTGGACCAAGTCCAATTGTCAAGTGGAGTCAATGTCAACAACTTTTGACAACATTCTTCGAATTTGTGGTAAAATTGCAACCTTGGAATAGGGCATGGACATCCATGATAGATACAACACATGTGATTTGTTTCATTAAATGGCTCATAGTATTTGAAAATTAGTTGCATTCAACTTAGATTTGTAGAATGTATAGAATGACATGAATTAATAACCTTGAAGTTTTTCTTGAACAGTATAGAATTATTGAAGCTTTTACCTATATATAATTTTTCATACTTCCCAATAGGTGTTCTGTCAATTCCTATATTTCACATGTTCAAGATTCCTTTGAGGCATTTTGTCAAATGATTTACATGTAAAAGATGCGATTTCATATTTTGCATGTATATCTTATACTAAAAATCACAAGATCAACTGCTAGTTACATTTGCTTAAAGTTTCAAGCATCTTCAATGTATCCACTTTGAACATACCCTGCACTATATCATTCCATGAAAATGGAATTCCTGCCAAGCATATAAAATAGTTTAGGCACCTTGTTTGTCTCTAAATTGAGCATCCATGGCCACTAGGGCACTAGGAAAGTGTGGAGATTTAAAAGACTTTATAGCAGATCCACTTCATGTCTTTTCCATGGGAGAAGAATAGTCTGAGAGAAATTTTTGTCCACATCATGTCTTCTCCATGGGAGAAGAATAGTCTGAAATCAATTTTTGTCCACTTCATGTCTTCTCCGTGGGAGAAGAATAGTCTGAAAGCAAATTTTGTGGTTTGGAAAATTGCTTTATAATTTCACTTCAATGTAATAAGCACAGGGCAAGTTTGTTTTCATTTTTTTACTTATGTTTATTGTCCCATATTGCCATGAATTAGGTACGAATATTTGGTTGTATTTTAACACACGATTGTAATCCTTTTTCTTTCCTTGTGTATGATTATTCTTGCTCACTTTCTCTTATATTTGGGGATGATGTAAGGCATTCATCAAACTTGTTTTCATGCTAACCCAAGTATGGTATGAAGACATCTTGTTATATATGTTCCATTTCTTGAGAGGTGATTTCTCCTGTCATGACTTTAGTGAGCTATAAAAATTGAACATAGAGCTACTAAACATTGTACAACTTTGCTTGATTTTCATACAACCCAACCTTAGACACTTCAAATAAATGATGTGAACCTTTACATGTGTATGTTGTGGCTATTTATATGATCTCACCTTGTGCAAATGTGCAAAAGTGCTTAGGATCCAAGTTTGAAGGATGTTAAATTGCCACTAGTTTAAGAAGAGGAAAGTATGTCTTGAGAAATTTCACGTTAAATACTTTGTGAAGTCCTAGGTACTACAAAATTTTGAAAATAAAAATGTTCTCACTAATTATGTGCAAAATGATGCGAAGCCCATATCATAGTGTCATGGAGCTTTTTGTATTTTTGTTGTTGGTGAGAGAGAATCTATTCTATTTCTTTGTGAACACTTTGGATGTGTTGAAATCTCTAGGCATTATTTATTTCTTATTCTTATTTGTGCAAATTCCACATGAGGTTTTTTTATTTAAAATTGCATTGTTTCGTCAAAATTTTGATGAAAGCAACCAACGAACCTCCAAAAGCATCCAACAAATTTGTAATACTTCTAACGAATTTTTTTTCATAATGACTTTCCCATTTCATCGCAATTTCAATAAACTTCTGATGTTGTTTCGACAATTTGGAAAAGGAATTCCACTTGTGTTCTGGCTATTGTTCATCACTAGATCGACCAAAATTTCATTGATAGATCAACAAAAATTTCATCGATATTCTGACGAACACCAAATCCCTTTTTCATGGCAGCAACCAATGAAGTTGAGTCTTGATTTTGACATTTTAAAGCTGGTTGGGAAAGTGACAAAAAATATTTCAGTGATTCATCAGTATTTCGACAATAGTTTGTCAATGTTTCAACAAAATTTCATCAAAAAGTGGAGTCAAATATAGTAGGGAAAACTCAAAATTCCTCAATGCAACAAAACACTGCTCCCCCTTTGGATGTCAAGGCACTTTCCACTACATTCTCTCCCCCTTTGACATCAATGACAAAAACTTACTTTTCTCTCCCCTTAGAATTTTTACTACATACTCTCTTACTGAATTCTCTCCCTCAATTGAAAAAGGATGTTGCAACTATTGCTAAATTTAGAAAATTATTTTATTCTTATCTTTTATTTCTGGGAGAAATTTCTTCCAAGAGTCCACTGCAATCCCAGTAGCAATTATTAGGCTATTATTTTTTGATGTTCTATTCATGACCTGGACAAGGGATTCAAGAATGGTAATGGTTTCTTTGAGTTGTTCTCCTTTCTTTAGAACTTCAACAATTTTCCCTAATCTGCATTCAATGAGATCCTTCACTTTCCAGAAAGTGTTTCTAGTAGAGTGAACCTTTTCATGCTCAACTTGCAACTAATGAATCTTCTTCTTAACTTATCCATCCTTGTCATGAACCATACTGTAGTCATGTCTGATTCTGACAAGCTCATTCTCAATTTGTTCCAACTTTTCCTTATATTTTCCAACCACGTGAGGCCACCTAAGATAGTAATTGTAGATCTTGTTTGTTGTGTCAATGCACTATCTTAACACATTCATTTTATTTTTTAGTTTGGTGAGAGATAGCCTAAACTGCATCTTAAGATGTGAGATTATTGTTGGTATGTGGTGACTGATCATGCTATACTGTATAGCCCATGGTATACTATACACCCCAGTCCCCTGTCCTTGCCGGGGTCCGGGGCCGGGCTGGGCCCCAGGCGGGGATTCGGGGGCGGCAGCCCCCAAGAAAAATTTTCTTCCTACTTTTTCGCGTGATCACCAAAAAAGGGAAAAATCAATGGAAAAAGATAATTCTGATTTTGTAGAACCCTAAAATTTGGAAGCTTCTAAGCTTGGTAAAAAGGGTTCGGATGGGTATTTCAAGATGATGAAAAACGCGATTATTCGCAAGATTGTAATAGGTTTTTTGGATAATAAAAAGTATTGGATGGCTGCGGGTTTGGTGGATGTAGCCCGATTGGGTGAACCACGTTAAATTTTGTGTTATGATTTATTTTGTGTATGTTTTAGTTTCTTTGTTTATTATAAATCTGCATTTAATTGTTAGATCTGCCATCTCAACCCTAACAAGTGGTATCGAGCGAGTTGTGTTTCGATTATCATCTGGGAAGGACTCACGGTTGAGTGGGAGCAATGGCGACGAGGGGTAAGAAGGTTGAGAAGTTTAATGGGTAGAAGTAGAACTATCGCTTATGGAAGATGCAGATGGAGGACTATCTCTATCGAAGGATTTATGGGCCATTGGAAGGGAAAGCCAAGAAACCTGCAAGCAATGTCAATGAGGACTGGGAGATCTTGGATAGAAAGGCTTTGGCAGTATTCGCTTGTGCCGGCACAATCGGTGGCGTTTAATATTACAACAACAAAGACAACTCAAGAGTTGATGGAAACCCCGCAAAGTTATATGAAAAGCCTTCTCGAATAAGGTATTTCTTATGAAGCGTTTATTTAATATGAAAATGGTAGAAGGTGGGTCAGTTATTGATCATTTAAATGAGTTTAATACGGTCACCAGTCAATTAACTTCTGTAAAAGTAAACTTTGATGAAGAAGTTAGGGCTCTTTTGATTATGTGTTCTTTGCCTGAAAGCTAGAATAGCTTGGTAATGGCTATTAGCAATTATGTTTCTGGTTCGAATACATTGAAGTTTGATGATGTTGTTGGTGTTATTTTGAGCAAGGAAATTCTTAGGAAAAGCTCAGGTGGAACATCCACATCAGGTAGTGTTTTGAATGCAGAAAGCAGGGGCATAACAAAGGAGAGAGGAAACAATTCTGGGAAATGAGGAAAATCAAACGACAAAAGGTCCCAATCTAGAGACAAGAGGGATTGCTGGTACTGTGGTAAGCCAGGTCATCTGAAGAAAGATTGTTGGTCTTGGAAAAATAAAGAAGGAGACAGAAAGGAAGGAAGCAAAGAGGCTAATATGGTAAGTAATAAATTTGATGAGGATGCTTTGATTCTTTCCCTTGATAATGCTGATGATTCTTGGTGTTAGATTCAGGGGCTTCATTTCATGCTACCCCCATAGAAGTTATTTTCTTGATTATGTCCAAGGGGATTTTGGGCTAGTTTATTTAGGAGATAACATAACGAACCCGCCGATTGTTGGAAAGGATAGAATCAATATTAAGTTGCAAAATGGGAATTATTGGCTACTACATGAGGTAAGGCATGTTCCAAAGTTAAGCAAAAATTTAATTTCAGCAGGGCAACTAGATGATGAAGGTTGTGTTGTTACATTTAGTGATAAAAATTGAAGGTCACAAAGGGTGCCTTAGTGGTAGCAAAAGGTGTGAAAGTAGGCACCTTATATCTTTGTAAAGGTAATACTGTTCCTTCTACTTTAACGAGCTAAAAGGGTCAATGTTCAGAACGTTGTTGCGCTTTAAGCAAGTAGAAGATCATACAGTTATTGTGGACTCTGAATCAGCATTGTGGCATAATAGACTTGGGCATATGAGTGCAAAAGGTATGAATGTACTTCATTCAAATAATGTTTTACCATGTCTAAAATGTGTTAATATGGATTTCGTGGAAGTTGTGTGTATGGAAACAAAAAGAGAGTTAGCTTCAAGGATGGGAAGCAAGATGAGAATTTGTTTGTGCATGGATGTATGTATCCTCAGCCTGTATCTTCTCTCTGCGGGTTTCCCTCTGTATTATGTTACATCTATTGGTGATGCAACTAGAAAGGTATGGATTTATTTCCTTAGACGTAAACTGGCGTATTTGAAACTTTTAAAAATGGAGAAGCTTGGTTGAGAATGAGATAGGTAAGAAGTTAAAATGTCTCAGATCTGATAATGGTGAGTATTGTAGCAAAGAGTTTGAATATTATTGTTCCTCTAATGGTATTCGTTGGAAGAAAATGGTTCCAAGGACTCCACAGGAAAATGGAGTAATGAGCACATGAATAGACAATAATGGAGCTGCACGACTATGATTGCATGCCGATTGCCTTTTAAAATGTGGGCAGAGATCAGAACACTACTTTATTTAATCAACAGAGGTCCTTCTAACTTTCCAGGGTTGTGGTGGTATTCCGTGAGGAAGCATGGAAAGGTAAGAAGGTGAGTTATTATTCTTCAAAACCTTTGTTGTGAAGCATTTGCACATGTAGATTCTGAAAAATAGAACCAAGCTTGATGCAAATCAAATAAATATGTATTTGTTGGATATGCATTGATAAATTCTTTTCTTATAGGCTTTGGGATTTTGAAAATCGAAAAATTGTGAGAGCTGTGGATGTCATATTCAATGAGAAAGGTTGTACAAGATTCTGCTGTTTCAAAGATGAGAAGAAAAGAAAATGATTATGTAGTGTTGATGATATTCCCAACAATGATGTTTCGGTTCCTCATGTTGGGCAACAACAATAAAGAACAAATACCACAAACTCCTCAAGTAGACGCATTTTCGCTGGCAGACTCCGTAAAGATTCTCTCCCTTTGTATACTATTCACAGCACCCTAAGGCCGGTGAACCGTATTATGATGAAGCTTGGCGTAGGTGGATACCAAGGTTTAGTGTTGGCTGGAATGGAAGAAGAAATGGACTCCTTTCTTAAAAATAAGACTTGGGAATTATGCAAGTTTCCTCCAGGTAGAAAGGCTTTACCAAACAAATGGGTTTATAGGATCAAAGAGGAGGATGGAGGTAAGAAAATATTTAAAGCCGATTAGTTGTAAAGGGATTTGCACATAAAAATGGTATTTATTTTGATGAGATTTTTTTCTCCTATTGTTAAAATGACTTCTATTCTATTGTTTTAAGTATTGTGGCTACTAAATATTTGCATTTAGAACAAATTGATGTTAAAACAACTTTTCTCCATGGCGATTTGGAAGAGGAAATATATATGGAACAACCACAAGGATTTGAGGTCAACGGTAAGGAGAAACTTGTGTGCATATTGAAGAAAAGTTTATATGGCTTGGAAGCAAGCACCTCGGCAATGGTATTTGAAATTTGGATAGTTTTATGGTAAAGCAAGGCTACAAAGTGTAATTTAATTCATTGTGTTTATTTTAAGAGGTTGGATAATATAGCTACAATATTTTATGTTTATATGTTGATGATATGCTTGTAGCTGGGTCTAACATGGACCACATAAGAGAGTTGAAACAACAGTTAGCAAAGTCTTTTGCTATGAAGGATTTGGGGGTAGCAAAATAAATCCTTGGTATGAAAATTCGTAGAGATAGGAAAAATAGAAAATTGTTTTTATCTCAGGCTAATTATGTTGAAAAGGTGTTGCAGAGATTTCATATGGAGAATGCAAAAGCTGTCAGCACACCTTTGCCTAGTCATGTCAAATTGACTAAGGATATGTGTCCAAAGACACAAGAGGAGGAAGAAAAAATGTCCAAGGTACCATATGCTTCAGCTATAGGTAGTTTGATGTATGCCATGGTATGCACGAGACCAGATATTGCACATGTTGTAGGAGTTGTTAGCAGGTATTTGAGTCATCCGGAGTTGAGCATTGGAATGCGGTAAAATAGATTCTCAGGTATTTGAGAGGTACATCCAATAATTGTTTATGTTTTGGGGGCTCTAATACTGATTTAAAAGGCTATGTTGACTCATATTTAGCAGGGGATATAGATACCAGGTGGAGTAATTGTGGTGGTGTGGAGCCTGATCAGTTCCAAGGAGAGATTGTTGGGGCTATACAGATAGCCCATGGTATTGTACACCCCACCCCCCGCCTGCCAGGAGTGGTTCGGGCTGGCCCCGGTTCCAGCCCCCAAGAAAAATTTTCTTCCTACTTTTTCGCGTGATCACTGAAAAAGGGAAAAATCAATGGAAAAAGAAAAATCCGATTTTGTAGAACCCTAAAATCTGGAAGCTTCTAAGCTTGGTAAAAAGGGGGTTCGGATGGGTATTTCAATATGATGAAAAACGCGATTATTCGCAAGATTGTAATAGGGTTTTTTTCTGGATAATAAAAGTATTGGATGGCTGCGGTTTGGTAGATGTAGCCCGGATTGGGTGAACCACATTAAATTCTGTGTTATGATTTATTCTGTGTATGTTTTAGTTTCTCTGTTTATTATAAAATCTGCATTTAATTGTTAGATCTGCCATCTCTAACCCTAACAATTATTTCTTCTTCTTTTTTTTTCCTAAGACACAGATTCCATAGCCTCCTTGATACATTCAATAAAATCTTCTGGAAGTACATTTTGAAAACTCTTCAATTCAATGTTATCAATAAATTATCTTCCTAGAGTGTCCTCAATGAGGCCTTGTTCATATGATGGACTATTTATCCATATGTAAGATAACTTTTGCATTCCATCTTCTTCCTAAATAATTTGTAATATCTTTGACTTGAGTAGAGCACCTTCTTCATCACTCTCCTGTGCAATTACCACATTTGGTTTGACTGGTTTTGGTTCATCTCTTGGTGTATATCCTTTAGATTCTTCATCCACTATATCCACAATCATCTGCTCTTTCCCTTTTCCCTCAACTTTTGTTGACTTAGATGTCGGAGGGATGTCACCAACCAACTCTCTTTCTCTCTTCTACTTTTTCTCCGTCTTTTTGGAGGATGATCCAACTTCAACTACTTTTACTAGGAGAGGAATATCACTTACACCAAACTTTCCTAACAATCTACTAAAGAATCTTTCATAAGCTTGTTCACCATTTTCAAAAGAGTTGAAATGCTCAAATTTTTTTTTGCAAACCAACATATTATCCTTCCATACAACATTGTCATTCTAAGGCAAACATTTCAGGAAATACATCATAATGCATATAGCCAGGGTACCAAACCTTAAAGAATAATCTATATCCTTTGTCAATTGCACATTCTCCATCAACTGATCCTTCAACAATCCACATAGACCAAAGTCTTCGTCTTGTATTATCATCTTGTGTGCAATATAGACTGTGCCTGCAAAGGTTGCACCATCCCTATTTTTGAAGAAGATCTTGTATGAAATTCCATATGCAATATACCTTCTTAATGGATCTTTGATCGTTGTAATCATTAGCGCCCTCTGATATCCTTTTACACTAGTTAGGGATTTGACCTCAACATTTCGAATCGATTTCTTTTTCAAGACATCACCAACATTGCACAAACTTATTAGATTTCTAATTACATCCTTAGAAATTTGATAGGGTTTATCTAGAGTAAGGATATCACCATCCAATTTGTTCAAGATAAACCAGACTACCTTTGTGTTGACGAAATGAGGAAATTCATTCCAGATGTCCAGATTCTTGTGTTTCGCTCCTCCAAGCTTCTTCAATTCAATGGAAAACAATGAATTTTTTTCACCTGTGACCTTTTGACTACTATACTCAACCAAAATTACTGTTCCTTTGATTTGCTTATCTTTTCGTACCAAATAGGGTTCTACTGATCATGGAATAAGTATGAAATTGATAAACAATAGAAATACCTGGAGAATTCACCACTAAATTGACTTTTGCTCCCTCAAATTTTGCTAAAAAGGTTCTCCAATTGTTCTTCTTTGGTGCATAGTGACAAATGAGGGTTCCAAATGCCCATTTATAACTTTGCACACCTAACTTCCTTGTCACATTAAATGCTTTGCCCTAGAAGTATCAGTTACTTTGTTTTCAAATAGCAAGAGAAAAATCCATCTGTAGACCTTCAAGAAGTGATCACCAATACACTTGAGGATGAATGACACAACTGCAAAAAAACTTCCTACAATCCAGAACCAACTACATACAGGGGGACAAAATATTTTCATAAAAACTCCCCCTATGCCAATGGCCTGAAATCAATTGCCAGATGAATTACCAAAGGAAGCTTCTGGTACAACTTTATCAGATTCATCAAATCCACTCTTCTTTACCCAAATTTTCTTCATCTGATCTCTTATCTCTTCCACATATGCTTTTCCTTTTTCCTTATCACCTTTTTGTGAATTTCTTCCTTGATATACTAGACCTCTTTTGTCCATGTTTCCATTCCTGCAGAATCTTGCAATGTGACCAATTTTTTTTTACAGTTGTAGCATACTGGATTTTTCTATCTATACCATCTATTCCATTGATTTCCTCCTAATCTACACTGATTAGCAACATGCCCAAATCTTCCACATGTGTAGCATTTAACATTCCTTTTGCTAACAAGCATACTTCTACATTCTAATGACTTGTGACCAAACTTCTTGCATTTAAAACACTGACCAAAAAATGATGGAGTGCCAGGGTTTATCTTGCTTCTACACTAAGAAGCCATATGTCCAAATTTATTACAAAAAAAAGCAATATCCATTAATTTTTTGAGCATTGGGTTGTCTTACCAGATATCTTATTCCTTTGTTCTTCTTTTCAAGGTCCTTTTGCTCAAATCTAGAGTGCACATCCTTCACATAGCCAAGACCTCGCTTATCATTTACATCCTTTTGACCTTTAGTTATCTGATCAAGCCTAACATAACTGATCTTGAACTTCTCCTTAAACTCATTTGTAGTAGCAAGCTCATCTTTGAGAATAACTACCTATCTCTCAAGTTCTTGTTCATTATTTATAGATTGTTGCAGTTCAATCTCTAGCGGAATGAATCCACTATTAATTCTGTTGCATTCCTCAAACTTCTCTTTCAAGGACTAGGCTAGATTCTCCTCCTTTCTTTCTTCAATCTCTTTGGTTAACTTCATCCCTACATATTCCATTTCAAGCTTTAGAGCAGTATTGTCCTTAGCAAGATTTTCACATTCTTTTGTTATTTCTTTTAGGGCTTGATTCAAATGAACATCTTCTGGGCCTCTACTTTCTTTTTGCTTCAACTAACCACATAGGTCTTTCCTCTTTTCCCTTGACTCATTTATTTTATCCTTTAGTGATTGAATGAATTTTTTGGTAGCCACAAGATTTTCTTTTAGTTCCATGACCTCTGCTTTAGATTGATCAATATCATCAAGTGCCACCATGAGGTGTTGTTGAAGACCACCTGCATCCATTGTAATCCAAGATCCATCTCAAGCTATTAAACTCAAAAGATGAACCTGCTCTGATACCAATTGTTGGAAAAACAAGGATAGACAAGTGAAGGGGGGTGTGATTCATTTGTCACAGAATGATAAACTTTTCAAAATTTACTTAAGATCTGATGAATAAGCAATTAACCATAAACAATTAACACATCAGAGAGACAAAGAACACCAAGAGTATTTATGTGGAAACCCTATTAGGAGAAAAACCATGGTGGATGTTAATCCACAAAGTATACTTTGTTAAAAGTGTGATAAAAAGGGGAATGCAATTGCATTTAGGCACACTGCCTAGAGCTCACTACTCAAAATACAAAAGAGGACTCACTGTCCAAGAGGAGTTTGAATTAAAACTTATTCAAAATATGAACTAAGAAAATAACATCTCTGGATGCCTGGATTCAGTTCCAATGAAGCACATGAAATGAATTTTGAACCTTCTATCCAATTCACACTTCTACTTTGTTCTACTCTACTCTGCAAAAACCCTTCTGCTGCACAAACAAAATTTGTGCAGTAGATCTTCTAATATTACCTAATGCAGCTATTCAGAAATTTTTCAAACACACACATTTTCACCACTTTATACATCAAATAAAAAATGAGTTACCGATCTCATTTATATATCCTCTAACAAGAATTTTATTATTATATGTTGGCTTCAAACATAATGTAATATTCTTCCACAAGTTGGCTCATTTCACCAATTATAATTAATGTGTACCCACACAAGTTGGCTAGACTATAGTAGGGACCCAAACCAAAATTATCAACATAAGAAATAGTTAAAAACATACTCCCCATACATCTAGAACACGCCATACACAACAGGTCGGCTATAATGAGAAAATAAGCAATAAACTATTCTACCGAATCTCCAAACTCGTACATGAATCAATGTAATATCATAAAACTTATCAAAATGGTAGCATACATGCTTGACAAGCTTCCTTGGGGATCCACACAACAAAATAATGATCCGGTGAAGTATTCAGATCAACTTACCAACCAGATACTTTATTCTTCATGCATTTTATTGGTACAATATTGTCTTCTACTTTCCTTGCCGGTATGAATTGCTTCTAAACTGCCGACCACACTACTGACTCCAATTTCCATCAATGACAACACTAGTAACTAAAAAAAATCTCCTAAAGCCATATTCCAACATCCACTTCCCCATGTGATCATTGAAAAGTCACATCACTCACATGGGTCAAAGTCCTACTTTTTGGGAACCTTGTCTTATCCATAAGATATTCCCAATCATGTGAATTTAAAATTCACATTTATCATCCCAACCACTTCTCTCTTCCCCATGGTGATGTGTGAAGAATTCTAAAATTCCTCACATGTCAACATCCTTCCCACATGGGGACAAGAAGTTCCTTTTTGAGGAAATCTTCCCTCCTTTCCAAGGTACTTGCAAGTACCTCCACCTCACTTGTATTCTCTCCACCTTACCATGTCCTTTTTCCATGTCATTTCCACATGAAAAAATGTGAGGGCTTGTGAGTCCTCAACTCACCATAGCCCTCCATCTTGGCCATGTTGGCTCAATCTTGACCATTGAATTCTTTAGAAAATTCTCCCCTAAATATAGAGGATTTCTATTCATTCTCTCATTATGCATTCAACTTACAATCACATTTTTCAAGTTCTCCAACTTCGTCTCTCAAGCAACTTCAATCACTTGCATCCATCCTCCATTGTTGAAGCTTTAAGCTTTCATTGTATCCATTTTGTTCACTTTCTCACATACCCACATCTTTGATTTGAATCTTCATTTCATCAAAATAATTTTTCCTCCACTTTTAGCACTCTTTCCATCAAGGAGAACACATTATCGACAATCAGAGGGCTAACCCAAAATATCAACTTAAACAAAGGTAAAAATCTGCTTTCTTTATCTTTATTTTGTTTGAGTTAACATAGCCCTATCTCAAGGTGTTTTAGTGTTGTTTCCATCTTTTTGCATTTTTTTGCATCACTTAGGATAGGTAAACTTCATGGATCACATTTCTAGCATGCTTGATGGGACCCACAAATGGGTCCCTTGATTTTACATTTTTTGTTGTTTGACATTTTGAAGGTTCAGGTTGCAAAGAGGCGACCCCGCCCACTGTTGGGTGACCTTGCCCTACATAGGGGTGAACCTACCCTAAGTTGGGTGAACTTTACCCAACTTGGGTAAACCTTTCCTCAACAAGGGTGACCCTATCTTGTAGAGTCACCCATCTATGCCTCAGAGTGAATCTACCTTCAATTTTCTAGTTGGGCGAACTTACCCTAAAGAGGGGTGAACCTTCCCTACAGAGGGATGAACCTGCCCCAAAGAGGGATGAACCTGCCCCAAAGAGGGATGAACCTACCCTAGACAGGGGAAAACCTACCCTAGACAGGGGAAAACCTGCCCAAATAGAGGTGTCTACAAGGTAAAACAGGGGTTTAAACTTCATGTCTAGCTTTTGTTTCTTATCATTTTGAGGTACTAACCCCCTAACATCATTTCTTGGTGAGTGTTTGCATTTTTTTCCTAACACTTGTGTAGCTTGTCTCACACTTGTCAAAGAATGAAGATCAAACTACCAACACTTTGCTTGCAGAGCGATCATTTCCAGCTTTGTTAGTTTAGTTTTTTTAGCATTTTTTCTTATTAATCTAGGCACATAAATCTAATTAGGGGGAGTCAACATACTTGTGTTGTGTTTGAAAGTATTTTGTGTCACCCAAAGGGACACTACATCATTCAAGCTTTCCCCTTGCACTTCATGTGAGCTTGGGGAGTAGCCAAAAATGATTAGTGTTCTCTTTTTAGCAGGACCTGCTTGGGGGATTTCATCACCCCAAGGGACGATCCTATCCACTTGTACCAGTGGGGTATATAAAGTGGGGAGAGTGGAATTTGTACCTCAATCCAATCATGTCATGTTTGGTGAAGGGTCGAAGCTAGGGTGATACCTAGATAGACGTGAAGAGTTGGTCTGAGCCTTTAGTATCTCGTTGGGGTTCCTGACTCACACTTGTGACAGAATAGTGTTCATGGTTGTGCCTCACATACCGAGCATATATTGAGGACTCCCTAGTTTCCTTATTTAGCCTAGTTAGAGGATTGTGTTGGCCATACCCTTTTCACTAATCTTAGGATCATGTTGCTTGAACTGTCTTTTTTGTGCAAAAATAGTGCATATCTGTTTAGTCAAGTTAGCCTTTGCCTTTTGCTTGTTGTTTTCTATGTTTTTGGTCATTTTCCATAGTTGTTTTAATCCAATTCAAGTCCAAATTTGTTAACAGGGGAAACCTTGCCCTTAACAAGGGTGAACCTGCGCTCAACAGGGGCAAACTTACCCTCTGTCTTAGTCATTTCCTAGCATGTTTCTATCAAAATCACCCATCTTTCTTTGAATAGGAAAACTTGCCCTCAACAGGGGTGACCTTGACCTAAACAGGGGAGACTTTACCCTCTGTCAATGAAACAGCCATCAAAACAACCAATTTCTTAGGTTGGGAAAACCTGCCCCAAGTTGGGTGAACTTGCCCTATACTTGGGGCGAACCTGCCCCTCAAACAACCATTTTCACCTTTCGTTCAATCATTCTGATTACCTGTTTTCCCATTCTGAACACCTGTTTCCTTAGTTCAACCATCCATCTCCTCATTTCGAGCATTCGTCTCCTCATTCCAAGCATCCATTCCCTATTCCAAGTATTTGTCCCCTTAATCTGAGCATTTGTCTCCTTGATTTGAGCACCTGCTTACTTGTTTTGAGCATCTATTTCCCACCTATTTTTCACTAAATAGGCGACATTGAACTCAACTTGGGAAAACCTACCCTAAACAAAGGCAACTCTGCCCTCTATTAGTCAAACAATTATCAAAACAACAGTTTCACCAAGTTGGGCGAACCTGCCCATACTTGGGTGAACCTGCCCTAACTTGGGAAAATCTACCCCATACTTGGGAAAACCTGCGCTAACTTGGGTGAACCTACTCCATACTTGGGCGAACCTACCCTAACTTGGGAAAACTTTCCCTAACTTGGGTGAACCTGCCCCCCAAACAACTAATTTCACCCTCCGTTCAGTCATTCCAAGCATCCGCTTCCCTACTTCAAGCATCCTTCTCCTCATTTCGAGCATCCATCTCCTCGTTCTAAGCATCCTTTGCATCCATTTCCTCATTCTAAGAGTCTGATTACTCATTCTGAACATTTGTTTCCTCATTTTGAGCATTCATTTCCTCATTCTGAGTATTTGTTTCTTCATTTTGAGCACTCGTTCATCCATTCTGAGCTTTTGTCTCCTCGTTTTGAGAGCTAGTCTCCCATTCAGAGCAATCATTTACTCGTTCTGACCATCTGTTCATCCGTTTCGAGCATCCATATCCTCATTTTGAGCATTCATTTCCTCATTCTAAGAATCTATTCATTTGTTTCAAGCTTTCTTCTCCTCATTCAAAAAGTCTTCCCCTTATGAGCATCCATTTCTTCATTTTGAGTATCCATTCCCTCATTTTGAGCATTTGTTTCCTCATTTTGAGTATCCATTCATCCATTCTGAGCATTCATCTCCTCATTCTGAGAGTCTATCTCCCCTTTCGAACATTCGTTTCCTCATTCCGACCATCTGTTCATCCATTTCGAGCCTCTATCCCCTTGTTTCGAGAGTTTTTCATCTATTCTAAGCAATTGTTTACTCATTTTGAGCATTCATTCATCTGTTTTGGGCATTTGTCCCCTCATTCTGAGTATTCATTCATATATTCTGAGCATTTTTTTCCCTAATTCGATCACCCCTCTCCCTATTCCAAGAGTCCATCTACTCATTCCAAGAGTTTTTTTCTCTATTCCAAGGATTTGAAAGAAGATAGGTGACCTTGCCCTCCAAACCTTGTCCTCTAGATAGGTGACCCTACCCAATAGATAGGCAACCTTTCCTAGTGGATAGGTGAACCTACCAAGTGGATAGGAAAACCTGCCCAACAAATAGATGAACCTATTGAATAGATAGGTGAACCTGCCAAGCAGATAGGAAAACCTAACCTTCATCCAATCATTTACATTTTTTTTCACCCGTAATTTGCATTTTGATTCATTTGTGTCATCCGTTCATCATCCGAACACACCTTAGAGCATCCCTAATTCTCATATCCATCATCATTTTCTTGATCCAAATCCTCTGAACTTTGTTTTAGGTTATTATCCAAATTGGCCTAGGTATCTGAATCGGATCGAGTCATCATCCAAATCTACTTAGGATTGTCATCTGTGCTGAGTTAATCATCATCATTGACCTAATCAATCCACTTTCAATCTCAAGGTGGATTTTGTGCCAAAATCATCTATCTATCCTTTAATCCGATCAATTAGCATCCTAAGTCACCTAGGGTAATCTTTGAACTTTGTTTAGAAGCCCTTTCATCATCCTATCTAACCCATCATTTGATCTTATCAATCATTTCATCAATTGATCTTATCCAATCTAATCCAACCACATACCTATATGATCACCCAATCAATATATTTCTATCTTGAAGGAGATTTGCGATCACAATCATCTTGTGGTAATCCAATCCCATTGAACCTCTGAACTTGGTTTAGGGTCAATCACATTGCATCGTCTAATCATCCTAATTTGAACTTCAATCTGATCCTAATTTGAGCTTTAATTCAACCCCAATCTCAGCTTGACCTAAATCCCAACTTGAGCTTTAGTCCATTCCCATCCAAAATATTTTGATCCATCCTATTTATCTTTTCATCATCTCCTCTTCTAATCATCCATTCACATCTTTCAATTTGTATCCATCATGAATCCTTATCCTTCACCAATAGTAGTCAAGGGAAACCCTAATTACGTTGATGATGATAACGAGAGTCTTGTTGATCAAGAGGAATAAGATATAGATCCCCTTGATTCTATCATTTCTAGTAAGCTTTCCCCAACCATTTTTCAAAATCCAATCACCCCTCTGAGCTATCCCAACACATCTTCACCCACACCTACTAGTTTTTCTTATGCTACCTTTGACAAAGGATATCCATTATCTTCCTCACTCGCATCTCCATCATATCCTTCCTCTACATCACCTTCTTATCCAACATCCATGTCTTCTTATCCCAATCCAGTATCTCAACATCCCTATTATAATCCCCCATCCACATCCTCCTATTTCAATCCTTCAACCACATATGCCCAATATGCTAATCCTCCATACCAATCTACCTATCCTAATTCAACATCCACATCTTCCTATCCTTATCCAACATCCACATCTTTATATCCTTATCCTACATCCACACCTTCTTATTCTAACCCAACATCCACATTTTCCTATCCAAATCCACCATCCACATCCTCCTATCTCAATCCACCATCTCAATCTTTCCATCCTAATATGTTGTTCCAATACCCTTTTTACAATACACCGCCCATATCCTCTTGTTCTAATCCACCATCCACATCTTCTTATTCTAGTCTGCTATCACATTATCCCTACCTTAACCCTCCATCCAATCCTAATCCTCCACCTACTTCTAGTCCTACATCCAATCCCATTCCCCCTCTAATCCTAGTCCACTAGTCCATAATCCCAATCCTTCACCAATCCCTAATCCTTCATCTATTCCCATCACCCCAACTAAGCATAGAAAATGCATGATTCTCACTCCAAAAGTTCTCCAAGGACTTGTGACAAAGAATACATCCCCAACTCCACATCTTGAAGTCGTGGAACCATTCCATCCCAACCCATCATCCACGGTCACTAGAGATGAGACCCTTCTCCATCCCACACCTATCATTACTGTTCCTACCCCTAGCACCACTCAAACCATTGAAACCATCACACACACCGAATCCATTGAACCCCCATCTCCTACTCTGAGCACCACTCAATCCATCAATGATAACCAAATCCTATCACCATCTTCTACTCCTAGATCCACCCAATCCATCACAAACATCCAAATCCAATCCACTCCTCCCACTCCTAGTATCACCGAAATCCATTCCCATGAACTTCATGAATCCTCCATCCTTCCATCTCCCCCACTTGAGGAGTCCCTCCAATACTCCATCATCATGCCACCCACACAAGAGGAGTCATGCCCAGAGCTTGATCTAGAACATATCAACATATCCCATCCTTCACACCAAGATCCTGACATCCTATCTACTCCAACTCAAGATCATAATCCCCCATCCATTCCATCTCATGATCCCCTTGTAGCTATAGATCGAACTACTCCATCTCATGATTCTTTATCACCCTCTACCCCAAATCAAGATCATAATCCCCCATACATTCCATCTCATGATCCCCTTGTCACTATAGATCAAATCACCCCATCTCATGATCCCCTATCACCCTCTACCCCACTTCAAAATTATAGTCCCCCATCGATTCCATCTCATGATCCCCTTGTTGCTACAGATCCAATCATCCCATCTCATGATCCCTTATCACCCTCTACCCCACTTCAAGATCATAGTCCTTCATCCACTTTAGCCCATGATCCCCTTGTCACTCAAGATCTCATTACTCTGTTGCATGAGCCTTTATTACTCACCATCACAAATCCAGATCCTAGCATGTCACCCAATCCCCCTCTTGATCTCTTACCACTCACTCATCCTAATCAAGATGCTGTTATACCATCATCTCCCTCCCATGATCCTCCATCACCACCTAACTCTACCATCCCAACACCACTTTAATATCCCCTTGGTACCCTCACATTCCTCCATGGTGGTCTCCTTGCAGAATAAAAACAAATAATATATGCCACCCATCATCCTCCACCTAATAATGGACTTGCATCATGCTTCCAAAATAACAAAAATCCTATCATGGATTGAATGCTCACAATCGTGAACTATCAAGGAAAAGGTTTAGGCCTTCATGAGAAAGGTATTATAGATCCCATCTAGGTCAAAGGACATTCCTATATGTTAGATCTTGGATGTGCTACCTGCGAATCACAATCCAAGAATGTTGGTGCAACCTCCACACATCTTCCACGATCCTCTTCTAAAAGAATAGGAGGCTCCTCCCATCACTCTACCAGATCATTTGTTGCTATCCCCCCTCCTCTATCGTATTGACTCAAAAAAACCATCCATGTTCCTCCTTTATTTGCTCCATCCATTTTGGGTCCTTACATCCCCCCATCCACCATCTCCCATCCTTCATGTAATACCCCTCATGTTGCTAATACTCTTTGATACTCTTATGTGTTGGTTTAGTACTTGGTTTGTGATGGTGATTAGTTCACCGGATTGGTTGTGTGTGGATTCATAGTTTAGTTGGTTTGTTGCACTGGATAGTATTTATGATGCTTGATGATACACTATGTGGTGATTATATTATTTGGTTATGCTATGGTTTTCTTTAGTAATATATGTGATGGTGTAGTGATTCTATGTTGCTATGGTTTCTAATGTGTTTGCTAGTGAGTCTTGGTGAAAGGATGGAGTAGCATCACTTGCTTGTGAGTTCCCTACTACCTCGCGATTACCTTTCACAGTGTGTCTATAATAGAGATTTACATGCTAATTGATGTTTGTTTCTATGCAAAATGTTGGTACTGGACACCGACTCCGCCTACTTGCTAGGTCTGAGCATGTCCCATAAACCCAATGGGTATGATGTTAAAAAGGGAGTTGATAAGGAAGTGTCCTCGTCCCAAGTTTGTCCCCTCGTTGTGAGTCTTATGGTGTCATTGTATTGACCTTGTCTTTGTTTCAGTATTGGTTGTTGTTGATTATTTATTTTATTTGTGAATAGTTGTTATTTAATTAATCTTTGTGTTATATGTGATTAATTAATGTTATTTTGTTGATATGATTATTAGTAGGAAATTGTAGTTAACTTAAATGTTAGATTTAAATATTGTAAATTAAAAGTTATTTAATTAATTAATAGGGATTAATTAATTAATTTAAATAAATAATGTTGTTGGGAATTGTAGATTATCTCTTTCAAATATTAGAATTATAAAATTTAGAGATATTGTCATGTGAAGATAAATATTAAAATAAATGAATTTTTAATTAAATTTGGGGAATAAATGTGAGCTTTTAAAGCGAGAAAAAGGAACCAATGCATGTTGTGGATTTTTGGGAAAAGGAAGAGCTTTATTTTTATTTTTATTTTTTAATTATGGGGGAGGAGGAAGAAATTTTGCTTCACGAGAAGAGTTTTGTGTCCTTCTCTGTTAAAAAATTGTTCTTTGTAAGGAAAAATATAATAGTGATCCAGGAGTTAGCTAAAAGAAGGAATTGGAGAAGGAAATGCAGAGGAAGTCTATTTTCGAAAGAGGAAGAAGGGCTTCCATGTTTGGATTCGACATCAAATGAAGGACTCCAGGTTCTTTTGATTTATTAATTCTTTTTTTTTTTGATAGTTCAACAAGGGAAATGAAAATCATGTCTGCCATGCTTGAAATTGATAGTTATGTTTAAAAGAAGATTTTGTTGTTGGAAATTTGTTTGTGTCAAACTTTTAAATCTTCAAAAGAAAACTATTGAGAAACCATGTGATCTTTCTTCAATAAAACTAGTTATGAAATTCTTGATTAGAAAAGAAAACAAATTTATGTTGGGGTTAAAATGTGCATGCCCAGATCTATATTTTTTTTGAGAAAATATCAGGTTTGTCTGAAAAAATGTTGTTTTTATACACACACACACACACACACACATATATATTATGTTGATTGTAACTGTGTATGTTGTCCTTTAAAAAAAAAATTATGTATCAAAATATAAATTGGACAGGGGTCTCTGTTTTTTATTTTGATTTTTTTTTTTTAAATATATATAAAAAAATTATATAAAAATTGGGGGCGGGCGGGGAGGGTCGGCTGTCATCATCCCCCTACTCCCTTACTGGCCATGCAGCTAGGGGCTACTACGTATAGCCCAGGGTGCTACCAGAGGCAATCGACCCTTGGTTGCAACACAACCTTGGGCTGGCTGCGGCCTCCCCATATGGGGGGGTTTGCAACTTCCTAGCTGCGTGAGGTTTTTTAAAAAAATATATATTTTTATAAATTTAAAATTTATTTAAAATTAAAATTTGATTTGATTTGATTTATAATATATATAAATTATATATAATATATATATATTTTTAATATATATGTGTATATGTATATATGTGTGTGTGTGTAAATTTACAGTGAATTATATGGTTAATTTTATAATGTGATTTAAATGCATGATTTTTAAATATATGATTTATTTATATATGCATTTATATGTATATATGTATATAAGCATAAAAGTGTATATATATATATGTATATGTATATATATATGGTTATATATGTTGAAATCATGGGACAATTAGATAATGTTGAAATTTGCAATGTTGGATATTTTATTGGGATCAATTAAATTAGAAATAAACTTTGTGGTTTAAATTAAGTTGAATGTTCTCAAGTAAATTAATTAATTTATTTCTTGGTGAAATTATTTTGTAATGAAATATGTTAAATGGTCTTGTTTGAATTATAACTTATTCATGTACGTAATTGTTTACTCTTGAATTTTCGTTAAGTCAATTGAATTTTTGTTAAGTCAATCATGGCTTTCGCTTGAATGGGTTATGGTCATATGGGAAAACCCTTAAGCCAGTTATCCTTCTATAGGAGCTTAAGTTGATTAGGTACTTCCAGAGACATGGGGAAAAGATGTTGTATTTATGATCTTCTAATTTGATACTTGTCCCTATTTTGACTAAGAGTTGTGATCTTGTGTTTACATGTGGGTTGTACCGTGTTTATGGGTGTTGATTCATATGAATTTTGATGAGATGGTTTTTCCTCACAGTTATTCTAATTTGTGGTTTAGTGTTCTTGTTGGTACAACCCATTGGAATTTGATGTTATGATTTGGGTTCTAGGGGGAGTGGCTCTATGTGGGTGCTAGCACACAAAGGGATTGTCAGGATAACCCACATTAGAGTGAGAGTAACAAGTGAAAACCTAATTATTTAATGGGTGGGTGGTAAAACATTAATAAGATAATTATGGATGCCTCGTCCACCTGTTAGGGTTTTCATAGACTAAAGGTGGGCCAAGAAGGCCATGGTTGGCAAGGTCATGGCCTCATCTTCACGAGAGGTTAATGGTTCCACACGAGTCACCCTATGGGGCCGACGCCTAGAGAGGCTATTAGGATAACCATAGATGGGGGCCAATGCCTAGAGAAAGACAGCTAGGATAACCCATGTAGGACTGTGCAATGACACTCTCCCATAGCTTCCCTTGCATTTGCTTTTGTGCATATCTGGAGGCAGTTGTGTCTTATGTTGTTAAGGCGATTATTTCTTGATGTTGTCTTTGTGGCCCCCTTTTAGTTATTCAATGTTGTATATATGCCTCATGGAAACTTTATTGGTGTTGGTGAAAGGTGCCCTTGGATATTTATTGTTGATTGATTTTGCGGTCTCATTTGGTGAGCTTGGAATTTTATTGTTGTTGGCACCTCTTATGGTGATTTAATTTTGATCTATGATTTTGGAAATTGGTTCTGGTTGGACTTTTCTCTAGCATTCCCTTGAGTTGTTTTGTTGCTAGCCTCTGGAAGTGGTCTATTGATGTTATGTTTAGGAAGTGGTCTTTTGTTATTATGTTTATTTTGCATGTTCTTTTACTTCTCATGTTTGGAGTTTAGTCTATGTTTCTATTTGGATGTCCTTGTTTAGGGATCCTTCCTTATTTACTCCTAGAACGAGGGTGGTCGGGTGGAACATGCTATGCACCCCGTTGGGTCCCTTGTCATGCAGTTGAACCATTCAGTGTTGAATTTACAAATGCAGCTTGATCCAGAGTTCATATGTTGTGAGATATATATTTATACTCTAGATGTATTTTATGTATTGATGTATCACTCTCACATGCATTGGGAATACATATGATGTAATTTTGTATACGTGTTCATTACAATGTACTAGAAGACTAATGTAATGTATACTCACACTATATAATTCATCCTTGTAACTATAATTGTATATACTATTTATGTTGTGTTGTATCTGTGAAAATATGTACTTTATATTTTCATGTTTAATTTATTATAAATGCATGTATGGTATTAATATGGTTTATTCTTGTCACATTGTTTATTATTTATTAATGTTTAAAATTGAAGTTAAGTGAATGAATGGGTTAGTTACATAATGTCACCTCATGTACCCCAAAGGACTTAGGTTTTTAACTCGTAATATTTTAAATCTAATGTATACAATAATTTATACACTTTAATTGTTAAAAAATAAATTGTACCATAAATTTTAGATGTATTAGTTTTCTTTGGGGTTGCGAGGCGGGGCATTACACTTCATCTACTCCATCCATTTTGGGTCCTTATGTCCCTCCATCCATCGTCACACATCCCCCACATACTAAGTCCCTTTTGGACCATTATATCCCAAAATCACCTCCTTTATCTTGTCATATTCATCCTTTTATCCCTCCATCACCTATCCATTTCACCCACCATAAACATCCCACTCTCATGTCCCCTAATCAAGATCAACAAAGGTGCATACCTACACATCCTCCATCCACATATCATCCCCAAAATCTAATGTCCATCACTCCACATCATCCATCTTCTCACACCCATCCCATTGTTATTAAAAGCAATTTGGATACCAAAGTAAAACTGCATAAATCTAAACATCCACATGAATATAAAGCTCCTCATGTCCCCTTAAAAAGACATGTTGAAGAAAAGAGAAATCAAATTCAAAATAAAAATCAAATCCACAAGCCACAAAGGCCCACCAAAGAAAAGATCAAAACCATGTGGATCCCAAAGAAAAAAGATGCAATGCCTTCAAATGAAAAATTTGTAACAACATCAAAAGTTGCTAATCCAAAATCTAATCATTCTCATCCACCATATCCTAAATTTTTTTTGGGTCCTTATGTCCCAAAATTAACTATCTCATCTCCTCCATTATCCATGCATTCTCCATCCATTAATCCTCCCATCCTTTCATGTCCACCACCATATGTGCCAATGTTGGTCCTGAACTCATTACCCCATCACACATCCTCCCCATCATTCCACCCATACACTTTCCAACATCCCATCCATCATCCCACATATTTCCCCCATCAAATTTCTTTAATCCATTCTCTTGCATAATCCATTTATCCTATTAAGGTTGTACCAACATCCAATAGTCACTCCACACATGGGCTCTTAACACCTTGTATGGAACTTGTTGATTGAGTCCTTCATCCATTTCCTTATCACATATCTTCTAAATCCACTTATCCACATCCCTATCATTATCCATCTCCATCCGCATGCTATCCAAAAAGTCCAAAAAGTCAAAAATTGTCAAAAATACAAAAAAAACAAAAAAAGTCAAAAACAAAAGAAAAAAAATAGTAAAGAGAAATAATTCGTCCAATGGTGAAAACTTGGAAAACAAGTGTCTTGGATAAGTACCATGATGAAAACCTAAAAAATAGGCATCATGTGTAAATCCTCCATCTAGCTTACTTCCACACTTGGGGGCAACTGCATTCCCTTCACCCATCTCCTCTATCCAACCTATCTTACACATCCTGCCCCTTATATCTCATTTATCCCAATCTCTCTATCCTCCTTATGATCTTGATATAGATAAGGGTAAACATATAATAATGTTGTGGACACCTCTTAGCATACATTCCCATCATCCATACACTCTCTTAATCCTTATTCGCATCCATTTATCTTCCTTGTCCACCTATCATGCTACCATTAGTCTTCCTTCCTTATTCATACATCCTATCCATACCCATATCACTCCTTTATTTTCCAATCCTCTATCTTCCATCCCTCCAATATCTAGAGTGGGGGAATCTCCTTCCTTTGTGACATAAGTCTTTGTATACATCATTCATCCATCCTGTCATCCCCTCCATCTTCCAATTCCTTACCTTTCCATCTATCCATCCAATAACCTATTCCTCTCCCAAATCCTTATCCCTATATCTGTCCATTACAATCCCTTCCATCTTACCATCCTTATATTCCTACCCATCCATCATGACCATCCCTTTCCTCTCCCCATCCTTATCTCCTTATCCATTCATCTCTATCCTCATCCCATCTCATAATCCCTTGTCATTGGTATCTGGCTATCAACTTCCCCTCATGCAACCCAATTCCATCTATCTCATCATTATTCTTCCCACTTCTTTCACACATCTTTCCAATCTCCTATCATTTCTCATCATTAATCTATCCATCATATCATCCTCCCAATTCATTTTTCAATGATTTGGATAACTATCCCATCCCTGAGCTTTATGTGATCACCATCATCCTATCTTATCCATCAGGTCTATCTTGTCTCATTGTATCGGTCTCATCATTTTATCCACTTATCCTGGTCATCTCATCATCCTTCATCCATGGTTGGTTGCTAGTCTTTTGTTGAACTACATTGCCCCTACGCTTTCACGTAGGCAAGGTTGATCATTTGATCCACCCCGGGGCATTTGTCTGTCTAGTCCTATCATCCATTGAGGTCTCCATTGTCCTCTTTCCACTTTTTTCCATCCTTTCATCCATCAAGGTCTTCATCGACCTCTTTCAATTTTATCCATGGTTAGTCATCAACCTTTTATCGAGCTACAAGGGCTCTATGCTTTCACATAGGCAAGGCTAATCTTTAATTGGCCCCTAAGCCCCTAGTTCTTTAGGGTGTTTTAGTCTTGTGTCTTGTCTCTCTTGTGTCCTGTCATCAAGCTATTCCCTTATCTAGCTAGTTCTTAACAAATGAGATCTCCACTCATATCATGAGATATAATAGATTCTAAATATCCTGCATCACATCAATCTTTTAGTTTAGTATTCATCTTTGGTCTCAAAAGGATGTATCCTTCCTAACAGGCCCCATCAATCCCATCCATCCCCTTGATCCTATGGAAAAGGATGTTTGAAATTGATTGTGATCTTTTGATTCTTTTGGATTTTGTTTATCATTTGAGCTTCCTACCATACCTCGTTGAGGTTGCCTTAATCCATCATATCATGGTGTGCTTTGACTAGTAAACATAAGGGTGTATCTTGATCTTTTGTTTGTTGTTGTCTTCATGGTTGTCCTTCGTTGTACCCACCAAGATCCTCATGGTCTTGTGTTATTCTAGAGCATCTTTTTGTGCTTGTGGTTATTCCAATTCCTAGCCCGACCAAGGTCTTTGTGACTTTGGGGTGTTGGAATAGCCTTCTTTTCTATTATGTTTTTTTTATGCATTAGACACTAATATGCCTTGGTTACATATACCCTAGCACCTAGTGTCTTATGCAATAGAAAAAATCAGTGCTCTAAAAATGGAAAATTGCATTAGGATTGCATTTCATTTTCCATTCCATTGCATTGCATGTATCCTCCATCTCTTCTCATCCATCTTTTCATCAATCCTCATCATATCATCATCTCTTCAATCTTCTTAGGATAATATAGATTTGTTATTCTAAGCATCTTTTACTTCATCATTTTCATTCTTTTCATCCATCACACATCTCAATCCAATCCTCATCCACTTAATAGTACAACTCATCTAATCGTATCCTTGGTCTTATTCCTAGCCTTGCTACATGCCTTGATCCAATCATCATCACCATCATCATCATCATCATCATCATCATCGAGATGTATCCTTCCCTATCCTTGGTGTTGTTTTAGGATGTATCCTTCCCTCATCAACAACACTTTCATCATCATCATCAGGATGTATCCTTCCTAATCCTTCTGTTTTTTTTGGGATATATCATTCCCTCATCAAGAACACTCCATCCATCATCCACCCATTTTCGATTGTAGCTTCACTTGGGCAACATCTCCTTTGTCCTTAAATCCATTTTTGCTTCCCAATATCCTCTCGCTTATCATCCTCTCTTATCCATCATTTTGCATCATCTTCCCCATCTCCCCTTTCATCGTTTCATCCATTTCAAGAGCACACCTGTGTTCTCTTGAACTAGTATGTCCTCTCGAGGGGGAATCCTCCATCCCTAATCTTCATCTTCACCCCATCATATTTCTTCCTAGTCACTACTTTGGATGATTGGAGTATCTTTTCCAATCTAACCATCTTCTTCTTGGTCTTATCTTTTAATCTTCTTTGAAATGATGCTACTTCGTAACACCATCTCAAAAAGGAGAAAAATGTAGACACCAAAATTTTCACACTTACATTTGTCCAAATTTACCCCTTTTCATCTAAATATCCTCTTACTTGCATCAATTAAGTAATATTTCTATTATTTAATTAATCCCCGTAATTCTTCTAAATCTCTAAGGTGTTTAGTTAATAATTAAATTCCTTACCCTTTATTCCCCCTTTTCCTCAAAAGAATTAAATAAATAATACATTTATTTAATTCCTCACATGTCACATCCTTCATCAATTTTTCTTAATCCTAATCCACCTCCTAATCCCATCATTAGGGATGTTCACATGTCTAATCCATGATTAGAATGTGTCACATCCTCCAACTTTTGCAAGTTGGCTCCTAATCTTCATTAGCCACTAACTATCTTCTAATCACTGATTAGCTACTCTAATCAGTACCTTAGTCAACTCTCTAATCTCCCAAGGAATACTAAATTATTTTTCTTATTCCCATGCCCTTCCTAATGGAATTTTAAATTCTATTTTATCCTTCCAAGGGCTCTCCTCTTCCCCATGTGATCATTGAAAAGTCACATCACTCACATGGGTCAAAGTCCTACTTTTTGGGAACCTTGTCTTATCCACAAGATATTCCCAATTATGTGAATTTAAAATTCACATTTATCATCCCAACCACTTCTCTCTTCCCCATGGTGATGTGTGAAGAATTCTAAAATTCCTCACATGTTAACATCCTTCCCACATGGGGACAAGAAGTTCCTTTTTGAGGAAATATTCTCCCCTTTCCAAGGTACTTGCAAGTACCTCCACCTCACTTGTACCCTCTCCACCCCACCATGTCATTTTTCCATCTCATTTCCATATGGAAAGATGTGAGGACTTGTGAGTTCTCAACTCACCATAGCCCTCCATCTGGGCCATGTTGGCTCAATCTTGACCATTGAATTCTCTAGAGAATTCTCCCCTAAATATAGAGGATTTCTATTCATTCTCTCATTATGCATTCAACTTACAATCAAATTTTTCAAGTTCTCCAACTTCATCTCTCAAACAACTTCAATCGCTTGCATCCATCCTCCATTGTTGAAGCTTCAAGCTTTCATTGTATCCATTTTGTTCACTTTCTCACATACCCACATTTCTCATTTGAATATTCATTTCATCAAGATCATTTTGCATCCACTTTTAGCATTCTTTCCATCAAGGAGAACACTTTATCGACAATCAAAGGGCCAACCCAAAATATCAACTTAAACAAAGGTAAAAATATGCTTTCTTTATCTTTATTTTGTTTGAGTTAACGTAGCCCTATCTTGAGGTGTTTTAGTGTTGTTTCCATCTTTTTGCATTTTGTTTTGCATCACTTAGGATAGGTAAACTCCATGGATCATGGAAAAATATAAACCTTGGTATGTAAAAATTAATAAGAAACTAATATCCTGTTGTTTTAAAACACATGTTCAATTTTGTTATTTTTATGATATTTTTTGATATATACATTATAATTTGCATACTAACATGATTATGCATGAATATGTTATTAATATGCCACCTGAAACAATAAGGGATTTTATATCAATTCTTATTTGTGAAAGATCTAATGGTAAATTATTTTATTTAAGTTTTTATAGTTCTAGACAATGCACTAGTTGTGGATATCTTTCATTCTTAATAGTTTTCATGCATGAAAGTGTTGATAATGATTTTGGACAACAATTAGTAGATGTTAAAAGATTTAAGAATGTTGACTATTCTTTAAAAGATGGAAAAATTGGAAAGCATTGTGATTTAGTTACAAAAAAAGTTAGTGTACATGCATTCATATTAGAATTTAAGAATAAGATTTTACCAAAATATGTCATGCACTCTCAACATGCTCGATGGATTGATGGCCAATTTTGTGCATGTAGAAACACATAATTTCCAATTGGTAGTATACAATCAGTGGTTGATTTTGTGGAAAACTATACTCTAGCTTTGCAATAATAAATTCAATCACAGTATTATAATTCAGTGCAAATGGTTATGTTTGTTCATCTTGTTTATATACATGTAGATGATAGCATATAAGATAGGAATTTTTTGAGGGATTATCATTTCTATTTGAGTGACAACCGGTTGCACTCATTAGAGTTTGTTCAATAATGTTTCAATATATTTTATATAAATTTAAGAGAGAGAAATCTAGATGAAAGAACACCTCATATGGTTAGATAATAGTACAAGACAGTTCAAGAATGATCGAATTTTCTATTGGTTAAGTAGAGTTCACAAGGAACTTAATTTCCAACATATGTGAAGTTTTTTTGAAGCTGGGCATGGTAAAGTAGAACATGATGGAGTTGGTTCGTGTGTTAAAAAAATTCTTGCTAGAGAACAAATTAAATTTGTGGATGCAACTTAAATTTTAAATATGCACATGGGATTGTGGATTGGTGCAATACAAGATTATCTACACCTGGTTTGAGTGAGTACTCTACAGTTCGTTGATTCTTTTGGTTGGTTGAAGAAGAGAACATTCTACCTAGACTTGATTGTGAGACAATCAGTGGATCTACTAAATGGCATTCATTTAAGAGTTTGAATATAAGCACATGGACTATCTAGACAAGGGAGCTTGCATATTTTTTACAATTTTGTATCTCGGGAGATTGAGAAGCATGTGAAAACATTAAATGGGTTGAAGAGTGGAAGCAAAGATCGTTGTCACCTACATAAGAACACAATCAATATGAAACAATGATTGAAGAGAATGGTCAATTGTTTGCATCAAAAGACTATGACCATGTTTTAGACCTTGTACAAGAAGGTAATTTAATTCAGTTTTTAATTTTATTTCACTTTATTACTATTTTGTAATACTAAATTATTTGTTTATATACATATGAATGGATGTATGTCAATTGGTCAAATTATATGGAAATATACAAGTTATTAAACAAATTTTGTTTGTAGGACATGTGTATGTTGTTGTTGCACCTGAGGGGAATGAAGAGAAAACATAATATTGGTTGAATCGTTGTGTGGAGACTAAACATAAGTTAATAGCACCTCGAGAAGATGATGATGGCTATCATTATCCAAAAAGTATAGTGATCCCCTTAAGACATCCCCTTAAGAAAATTTTGATAACATGTTTTTGATCCCCTTAAGCAAATTTTTAGAACTTCTTTGATCCCCTTAAGAAAATTTTGAGAACTTCTTTGATGATGGCTATCATGTTATCCAATAGGATTGGTGGTGGTTGTTGGCAGTTGGCTATGAAAATACCTAATAAGGAAGAATGTTCTTCCTGGATTCGAAGATTATGAAACACATAAGAAGATTATACACTACTCACATTTGGTGGTGGCAACACATATAAAACTAGATCGGTATTGTGGAAGACCTACAAATAAAGAGCTATGGAAAATTTCTATGGAAGAGCATGAGACAATCATAGATGTGTTGCAAAATAGAGAGGATGTAGATGATACAATGGAATAAGTAAATACAGGTAAATATAGTTTTAGTTTTATATTGTCCTTTTAAATACATTAAATACATGTTTTGATGTTGCTCAAGTGTGTTATTAGTGTAAATTGATTCAAATTTTCCTTTTATATCCTTAAGCCATCATCACATTGACCTCATACTTTGAAACAAAAAGGAGAGGATGCAAATTCAACCTACACACATGTGTGGAATACTTTTAAATACAGGTACTTGAGTTGTGTACATGTAGATAGTTTTATATAATTTAAAATATGTATGTTTTGATGATTTCATTGATATTTCTTTGAGTTGACATAAACATTGTTTTGAGTTGACATATATGTACATACATACTTACACAATTAAACATTTTGTACAAATTTGTATACATGTACATACACAATTATACTCTATACTTTTATGTATCCAAATCAATATTCTATATATTTTGTTTGTTACATGTGCATGTTTTGGACTACTTTGAAACTTTAAATTTGATTGTATAATTGTAGTGTTGAAAAATGTCATCAGTGACATTTTCACACTTGTTTGGGCTCCCCTTGTAAAATTGAGCTTAATGATGCATTGACTTAGTGTTGTAATGTGTTTAACACACTCACATTAGGTCTTGGGACCTTGTGAATTAAATAAACTTAATTATACCTTATCTAGAGTATTGTAAAGTGTTGTAACACACTTTCAAACTTTTCTAGTATTTTCATTAATAATTGGGCTTCTTTATGCTTTAATCAAAGTCTTATTTTACATCTGCAAGCCACATTTAATGCATATTTTCAAGGACAATCTTAATACAAATCAATATCCAATCATAATTCAAGTTTTTTTAGGTTGTTTGGCCCATATTTGGTGGTTTGGGACTCATACGTGACCTTGGGCATATGAGTCTCACCTAGGGTTTTGGGTACCAATCCTAGTTTTACACCTTTCTAAGAATTTTTGAATTTTGTCCCATAAATTATGCCTAATGGAACTTATATGCCACCTTGGGTACATATGAGTCTTGTGTGGCCCAAAATTAAAAATAATTCAAATTCTTAGTGGGATTTCATCCTCCTAGATTTGATGTCAGCTTGTAGTGTTGTAATTTCAGTAATTCTTACATAATTAAGTATAAATACAAGGTTCTTTCACTCATTTTCACCCCAATAATTGAAGTATTCATTCATATAGCAAGTTTGAGATCACAAGAGAATTCAAGCATTTACAAGAGAATTCAAGAGTATTTAAGAGTAGATTATTAAGCATTTTAGAGCATTATTCAGGCATCAAGCATCATGTCTTCATCCATCATGTTTTTTTTTTAGCTAACAATTGTGATGTAGGGTTCTATGATTCAAGCTAGCATTCAACTCAAGATATATCACATTCAAGAAAGATTCAAGATCTACATCCATTGGATCCATCTCCTACATGTTTGCAACACTTTATTGCTAAGGTTTGGTGAGTTGCAACATCATATTTTGTTCATTCATCATTCTCTATTCCTATTTCATATTATTTTTGTTGAACATGACAATTGAGAGGGGGTGAATCAGTTGTCACATATTTAATCTTTTAATTCATTCATTGGAACTAATTCTTAATACTTCTTAATAGATTAAACAATGAACACTAGTGCAGAAACTAAAAACTATCACATAAACACAATAACACCAGATTTACATGGAAAACTCAATAAGTGAAAAACCATGGTGAGGATTAAATCACACTATAGAGAATATCAAAACTGATTACAAAAGGCTCACTGTCCAACAAGGCTAACAATTTGAAGGGCTCATTTCCATAGAGATACAAAGAAGACAAATAAGACTTGTTACAGAGAGAATACAATCTCAATGCAACAAAGGATTCCACCACAATCACTCAAAAACATGCATGAATGATAGAGTTCACCTTCTACTCATTGCTTTTGGAAACTCAACATTTAGGCTTTGCACATCACATACACTTATTGGATAGCATCAATGTAGAATCTCTCTGCTCTTTTTCTTTTTGCTTATCTTTCTTCTTTGCTCTTGCATATTTTTCACCACTAACTCATCCTGTACTTATACCATCTTCAACTTTGAAACATATCCAAATTCAGCCATCCAAATTCAAATTCAAACTAGGTCGGTGCCAAAACATTCTAGGGTGGAATTAGAATGAGGGAAACCCAAATAGATCCAACACACTTCATCAACTTTTAAATTAGTGTTCAAAACAAGGTCAACCAAACTAGTGTAAAACACATAGAACCATTAAGCACAAAATTTCTAGATGCTAAAATTATCTTTAATACAATCATAATAACTCAACTCTAGAACCACAAGTCATAAGACTTCATCAAAGAGAAATCTGGACCAACAACATTTCTCTCGAACCTCAAGTAGACACACAAAAGCCACAGTTCAAAACTGGTGAACACAACTCTCACTGTATAATGAATCAATAGCCAAAAATTAGGATATAACAACTTCCAACAACCAAGACCAACATATCTAAACCATACAAATATAGGAGAAAATCTAGAGAAAAAATTGAAGCACTCACTAAAACCCTTGCAATATGTCTTCATTACAATTTTCTCAATGTCCTGAACATATAAAACCAACAACAACCAGTTGATAACTAGTTGATTAGTTGACATCAATGACAACACCTTCAATCTTTCCATTCTTGCAACAATCTCCCCCTTTGTAATTTATGGCAACACATGATGTGAAAAACCATCAAAGACAACATACAAGCTCTAAATACGCTTCTCAAGATTTTCCTTCTTGTTTCTTCACATGCTTCCTCTTTTCTCTTTTATTTTCACATTCTTCTTCACATGCTTCTTCTTACTTTTTCGCATGCTTCTTCTCTCCCTTTGACGTCAATGGCAAAGGAAAAATATATTTTACATTGATTTCCCCATTGACATAGGAAAAAAAATACACATAATGACAACACCTAATACTACCTACTCCCCCTGAGAGATAGCCATGAAAACACAGTCTAGAAGAAAGATAGATCCATAGATCCACCTGACCGATGCATTTCCATATGCATCTAGTTCAAGAAAGGAGGGGAAATAACCTCTAACTTCTCTCGGAGATACTAAAAAGTATCTTTAGGAAGAGGCTTCATGAAAATATCAACCATAAGACAAACTAAATGGATAATCTCTGATCTAGTAGTAGTCAAATAAAATAGTCCACCAAACATAGATCTATACTTTCTCTGATCAGATTTAGGTGAATCATCATCTTTAACCAATTTGCAACCAGTCACCATAGGAGTACATACCAGTTTGGAACCAACTATCCTAAACTTCTTCAACATCTCTCTCACATACTTCGACTATGAAATAAAGATTCTTTTCACTGTTTGATTGATATGTAACCCAAGAAAGAAATTCATCTCTTAAAACATAGACATTTAAAATTCTTTTTACATATCTTTTGTAAACATATTGCACATACTTTCATTTCCTCCAAAGATAATATCATCAACATATGCAACTACAATTAGGATTTTATAATTTTCAATCTTAAAATATAGATTACTATCTATCGTACCTTTGTCGAACCCTTTCTAAATCAAATACTTGTCCAACCTTGCATACCAAGCTCTAGGAGCTTGCTTCAATCCATATAAAGCTTTCTTCAATCTCCACACCGTATTCAATTTCTCTGACAATTGAAATATTTCTAGATGTTCTATGTAGACCTCTTCTTCTAGCACACCATTCAAAAAGGCTGACTTGACATCCATCTGCTAGACCTTAAAGTCTTTACAAGCACCAAATGCTAAGAATATCCTTATAGCTTCTATTCTTGCTACCAAAGCAAAAATTTCCTAAGAATTTATGCCTTCCACCTATGAGTAACCTTTACACACAAGCCTTTATTTGTTTCTAACAACATCTCCATTCTCATTCAACTTATTTCTGAATACCCATTTCAATCCAATAATGTTTCTATCTGCTAGTCTTGAAACCAATTCCCAAGTTTGATTCTTCTCAATCTGCATAAGTTCTTCTTTCATGGCTTCTATCCAATGTTCATCTTTTCATGCTTCACTTACATTCTTCAGTTCAATCTCAAAAAATAAACATAGATTAACTTCAGCCACAGATCTGCTTCTAGTCAATACTCCTTTAGCCTTACCACCAATAATCTGATTTTCTAAATAATTATTTTGTACATATCTAGGTGTCTTAGGTGACATCACTGGAACAACTTCTTCTGTTTCATTTAGCTCATTCTTCTTCTCATACTCATCCTTCACCTGTTCTTCTATAATCTCTTCAATTCTTACGCGATCAAGTTCATCAGATTTATATCCATCAATGTCAATTGAATTCTTCATTGTCTCATCAACCTTAACATTTAAACATTCTACAATCTTTCTCAGTATTTTATTGAAACATTTGTATGCTTTTCTATTAGTAGAATATACAATAAATTTTTTTTCATCACTTCTTGCATACAACTTACCTAAATTTTCTTCATCTCTTTTAATTTAACATTTTCTTTCGAATACCTTGAAATACTAAACAATAGGAATTCTTCCAAACCATAGCTCATAGGGATTCTTTTACTATTTCCTCTTTCTTGAACTTGATTGAATACATAAGAAATTGTATGAATAGCTTCTTTTTAGTAGACTTCCGATAAACCGGCCTTGATAATCATTGATCTAGTAGCCTCTTGAACTGTTCTATTTTTCCTTTCAACAACTCCATTCCATTGAGGATTTCTTAGGGTAGATAACTGTCTCTTTATTCCATTCACTTCACAAAACATAGTAAAGTCATGGGAGGTGAATTCTCCACCTTTGTCAGACCTTAAGCATTTTATCTTCAAGTTCACTTCATTTTCAACCATAGCTTTGAATGTCTTGAATCTATCTAATGCATTTGATTTCTCTCTAAGAAATGTAACCCATGTATATCTCAAATAATCATCAATGAAAAGAATAAAGTACCTTTCACCAAGTAGAATTCTCACTCTTTTCATACCATAGAGATTTGTATGAACTAAATCTAGTAGACCAATAGTAGATTGTTCCTTTGATTTGTAATGATTTCTTGCTTGCTTTCCAAACCAACAATTTCTGCAAATAACATTAATAGGATTTTTAATTCTTGGTAAATCTCTCACATCCTAAACATCACTAATCCTTTCCAAGTTATCAAAATTAATGTGACACATTCTTCTATGCATGACCAACTATCATTAATATGAGTCATAAAGCATCATCCATCAACACCCTTTAGTTGATAGATATTTCATTTAGATTTCTTTCTTGGAACAATCAATGTTCTAGATCCTTTCCAGATTTCAAATCTCTCATCCTTAAAAATAAGATCATATCCTTTGCTGCACATTTGACCAAAACTCAAAATATTATGCCTTAAACCCTTAACAAAGTAGGCATCATCAGTATTATGCTTTTCATCAAAACTTACTGAACCTATCCCACAAATTTTAGCACCAATATCATCTCCAAACATAACCAAGCGTCCATCATATTTTTCAAGCTTAAAAAACTTACTTTTACCACCAATCATGTGATTTGAACAACCATTATCAACTACCCAATAATTATTTTCTTGTTTAGCATGTAGGGAAGAGATAACCGTACCTTCATTTTTCTCCTTCTCCATAGGGCTTTCTTTTACCTATTTTTTAGAATTAGCAGAAGTAGGTTCATCCTTAATCACCAAGAACAAGAATTCATTATCATCAAGATCTTCATACTTGAAATATTCATCAAATATACTAGCATTCTCATTCACATAATATGCTATGTTAATCTTCTTTCATTTCCTTTCCTTTCTTTCTCATATCTTTGTTTGTTCCTCTTAGCTCTTTCTGGACACTTTGTAGCATAATGACCTTTTTCTCCACAACTAAAGAATTGAAAGGGTAACTTACCTTCATACTTACTGAAACCTTTCCTCATCCTTCTCACAAATTTAGCTTTAATTTTATCAAAGTTTTCTTCATTCGGATCTTTCGCTTTTGTATCCTTAAAAGCATTCTCTGATTTGCATCCATTCCTAAGACTAGGCTTCCTTATCTCATAAGATGTCAAAAATCCAAACAATAGATCTTTAGTGCAGGTCTTATAATCTATACTTTTTTCAATAGCACACACTTTCTCACTGTAAGCATCAAGGAGAGTCCTGAGAATCTTCTTTACAATTTTGGTTTCATCTATAGTAGTGCCAAGTCCTTGCATTCCAGCCACTATCTCATCCAATCTTTGTACATAAGCTTTAACATTCCCATCTTCAAACATATGTAGAAGCTCAAGTTGTGTCTCCAAATTTTGTAATTTCACCTCTTTAACTCTTTCATCACCTTCATGTTCTCTTTCCAAAGCATCCCAAACTTCCTTAGCAGTCTTCAGATTCTGAACCTTAATCAACTTGAAATGTACCAGACTATTCTTCAAGATGTACTTCGCCTTATTGTTCACTTCATGTGCTTTGATCTATTTAGGTGTACTCAGACCATTAGCAGGAGGAGTGTAAGGATTCTTGTCAACTTTCTCCACATCATATCCACAATACTCCAGATATTCTTCAAGCAATATTTTCCATATAGCATAATTAGTTCCATCAAACCTCGGATACTCATAAATCATTTTTCCATCAATACCAAACCTTCCTCAAATGGTTAAGCTCTTCACCAAGGAACCACACTCTAATACCAATTGTTGAATAGGAAAAATGAGAGGGGGGGTGAATTAGTTGTCATAGATTTTAACTTTTAATTAATTCACTGGAACTAATTCTTAACATTGCTTAATAGATTAAACAATGAACACTAGTGTAGAAACTAAAAACCATCACATAAACACAATAAAACCAGGTTTAAGTGGAAAAACGAATAAGGGGAAAATCACAGTGAGGATTAACTCACACACTATAGAGAATATCAAAACTGTTACAAAAGGCTCACTACTTGAGAAACAAGGCTCATTGCCAAAATAAGGACTCACTGTCTAGAATAAGGACTCATTTTCCAACAGGGCTAACAACTTAGAGGGCTCGCCATAGAGATACAAAGAAGACTTGTTACAAAGAGAAGACAATATCAATGCAACAAAGGATTCCACCACAATCACTCATAGACATGGATGAATGATAGAGTTCACCTTCTACTCACTGCTTCCAAAAACTTAGCATTTATGCTTCATACTAATCTCCCAGACTCACATCACACACATTCACTGGATAGCATCAATGTTGCATCTATCTTCTCTTTTTATTTTTTCTTATCTTTCTTCTTCGCTCTTGTATATTTTTCACCACTAACTCATCCTGTATTTATACCATATTCAACTTTGAAACATATCCAAAGTCGGCCATCCAAATTCAAATTCAAATTAGGTTGACACCAAAATATTCTAGAGTGGAATTAGAATGAGGATGACACATACACATGCTTCATAGGGACCCAAATAGATCCAACATGATTCATCAACTTCAAAAGTAGTGTTCAACAAAAGGGTGGCCAAACCAGTGTAAAAAGAATAGAACCATTAAGAATGACCTTTCCAAATTTCAAAATTATCTCCAATGCAATCAAAATAACTCAAATCTAGAGCCGCAAGTCATAAGACTTCATCAAAGGGAAATCTGGACCGACAACATTTCTCCCAGACCTCAACTAGACATACAGAAAAACCACAGCTCATAACTAATGAACACAACTCACACTGTATAATGAATCCACAACCAAAAATTAGGATATAACAGCTTCTGACAACCAAGACCAACATATCTGAACCATTCAAATACAAGATCAAATACAGAGAAAAACCCAGAGCAATCATTGAAACCCTTGCAATATGTCTTCATTACAATTTTCTCAATATCCTCAACATATATAGCCAACAACAACTAGTTGATAACTAGTTGATCAATTGACATCAATGAAAACACCTTCAATCTTTCCATTATTGCAATAATTTTAAGGTTTGATTACCAAAGTGCGGTCTGACCAAGGCAAACCCCTTTCCACTAAAAAAACAACATTGTCCCCTCTCTTTAGTGTGTGATTTGCAATTTTAGATTGAAGATACATTGAAGAGAAAGCTTGGAAAAATTTGTCAAAGTGTTCAAAGATATCACCTTGCATTGGAGATACTTGGAAGACTTCTACAAACTACAAATCAAGGTTTCAGATCTGAAAATCAATTGGGAAGCACATAGCAAACCTTGAATACTAGATTCATACTTTGAAGCTTCAAAAAACCCTAACTAAACTAAGATGCCAGTTTTGGCATATGAGTCCTAGTTGAGGTTAGTTTTTCAGGATTTTATAGATTTGGATACCCATTTGCTAGATTCTTGTTTCTATAGAGAAACCCAGATCTGGGACTAATTTTCCCATCCTGGTGTATAACTCCTAGTCAACATTAAAGTCACTATTTTCATCATTTCAAATCTCCATCCAGTCATCTTTATATTTCCATGTGCACACATTTCATCTTGCAGTTTTTAATTCTATTTTCCATACATTTTTAGGTCATTTAATGAAATATTGAATCATATTAGGTTTAAGCATTACATCTTGCATTAAATTTGTCTTTCCAAGCCTTAGCTTCATCATGAACCCCTCATTAGTTTACAATTAGTTCCTAGGACAACCCTATTGCTAGATCTCTTTCTCATTTCTCCATTGGATTGAGATCTCTGGGGTCATCCTTGAATGGGAGTGTAGAAGATTGTTGTTCTATGTCCTAAACCATAGCCAATGAAGACTTTCCACTTTTTATTTTGGTGAACCAAACATGATGAACAATAATGTAGTGGAACTACAAAGGATGATGTGATGAATGTTGATACACATGATGATAACAATGATACTATTCAACATGATCCTATAGGTAATGATCTTGTGAATGATATGGTAGGAGTGATAGACTTCATTCTCCATAAGGGCCGAACTAAAAATCCTCTTGAGATTGATTTCTCCTCTAAATATATACTTAAACATGCACTTGATGGCCCTCTTTACATATCCAATCAAATCTATGATAAGCCCACTAATGGGATATTAATAGGTCTCGTCTATGGAGAGAATGTAATCATCGAGGAAATCTTACTTATGCATGAACTTTATCAAGATATATATCATAAACCAAAAGCATGGATCAAGACACATAAAGGTTTCACTTTCCCTATGATGGGATCAATCACCTAGCCTTTACAAATAGGATCTAAAATATTAGATATCTCATTTTTCATCATCCCATGGTCAGACCAATTTTGTGTGAAGCCAAGCTATCCATGGCTTCACTCTATGAATGCAGTGCCTTTCGTTGTACTTAAATTCTTAAAGTTTCCCTTTGATAATGGAATTTTCACCATCCATCATAGTGGCTTTAACCCTTTTCTTCTTGTGGAAACTTTTCCTTAGATTTATTTTGGCCTGAGCCTATAGAATCTATCAAACCACGAGAATACTTCTTTTCAAATTCTATTAAAAGTTCAAGACAAAAAAAATAGCAGAATTATCCCTCTGAAACATGCCTTCACCCACCACTGAGCCTACCATCCTTGAAGAAACCATGATTGAGCCTAAATAAATTTGAAACAACCAAGATCAACCTAAGACAAAACATTCACCTACTTCCTAAAAAATACCAAGAGATAATGAAAACAATCTCGTCACACCTCCTAGAATAAAACAAGTTTACAAATTCAAAGAGAAATTGGTTGAACAACCTTCCATTCTTCCTTTCATTCCTCCCCTTAGGGAAGAAAAGAAACCTATGGTTGATAAACTTGCTCCTTGTAATGTCCCCTTCTCAATTGTAATCAATTCAGTTGACCGTTGGCCTATTCCAAAGACCTGTAGGCTACTCGGAGGGTGAAAATTAGGGTTTCCCATTTTGGAGGATCTTGTCACTCAAAGTTTGGAGATTGGTTTGCAGATTCTTTTTAGGTTTTCAGAGAGCTTCACAGTGGTGTGACATGCATTATGATCTGAGCACCTTCATGAATTTACTATTTTTAGTAAATTCTATTTCTAGCAGTGGTCTTGTTGATTTCAGTATAGTTGGCTCTCTTCTTCAGCTAGTTCAGTTGGTATTGTGATTTTTAGCTTTTTGATGCATTTTCTAGAGGGATAAGTTAATTTAATTAAAATAATGTTATATTTTAATTATATAACCCCTTGGCCTTGTTATATGTCTTAAATTTGTTCTGAAAAGGGGACTTCAAGGGTGGACGCCTCATCTGGAGGTAATTTTATATTTTCTAAAGTCAAAAATCAAGCCTATGAAGTGGGACACCAACTTGGAGAGGAGATTATTTTAATAAATATTAAAATGCTTACCTAGTGAAAAAGGACACCACTTTTGAAGGGAAATGAGGTAAAAGTCAAATTTGAATTTTGGGCACCCTTCTTGAAGTTTCTAGAAGATTCCTCTCAAATCTATAAATGTAGGCCTCAACTCTTCATTTAATTATCTCTTGTCTTCAGTAATGTTATGTTGTTAGAGTGGTAACAGAGTTGCTTCAAGGAAAGCATACCTCCTAGCATAGGCTCGACTTCTTGCTTGAAACATAGCAACTAGTTGAGAGTTAGATTGTAGTTGAGTGGGTTTTGTGGTGAGATTTTGCATTGTAATGGTTATTGTGCATTTGTAGTTTAGTTTTGATCATGTTAGTGAATTTTTGGTGTTGCTGGCTTCAAGTAGCTAATTGTAAGTTTCATTCACAAATCAAAAATTAAAAATAATATCATTATGGGTGTTTAACCATTGTGTTTTATTGCTAAGGGCGACCCTTTGTACAAGTTTGCAGATATTTTAGTGGCTTCCTTGAATTTATCTTCAGCAAGTCACCCTTCCTAGGGTCATACCACTTCAAGTAGCATTGGGACTTGTGCAAGGAAATAAATGTGGGGTTTTGTGTGAATTTTCATCATTGGGAAATGGGCACCATCATTCCTAGGGTCTATTGCATTTAGTTTCATGCATTTTGGGTGAGTGTGGAGAGACTTGTGAGCATTTTAGTACATTTTGTGGTTGTTGGTCTATCATATCAGAATTAAGAAATTCATCTATTGGGCTAGGATTGAGTATTAGAAGTAATATTTGGAATTTGAAAGAAGTTATTTATAGTTGCAGCTTGATAGTTCTTTAATACAGTGTATTTGCAGGATAAAATTATCATTGTAAGGTTGTTCAATAGTACTTTTAGCCATTTTATTTATCTTGCTAAGTTATTGTAATTTATGAGTTGCAACTTAGGGATCCTCTAACCATATGCTCCCCATTCTTGGCACATTCTTGGTTAGAGTTTCTTTCAGACAACAGTTCATAGGGATCCTCTAACCATATGTTCGCCATTCTTGGCACATTTCTTGGTTAGAGTTACTTCAGATCAGCATGCATAAGATCCTCTAACCATATGCTCGTCTATACTGGACACATTCTTGGTTAGAGTTTCCTTCCCATTCTACATTGCATCGGATCCTCTAACCATATGCTCACACCTTGCCCAACATTAGGATCCTGGTGTACATCCTTGGTTAGAGTTGCTTTCTGCATCATTTTGGTTTTAGAGATAACCTTAACGGGTGCGTGTTGCATTGCCTATTGCAATAAAAAAAAATAGTCCAGTTCATTACAGTGATATCAGAGCCATGGTCCTACCAAACTATGCCCTACAGTGATTCAGTTGTCAGATGAGTGACAGTGATTGTATATATTACACCAGAAGTCAGGCCAGAAAACAACAATCCCAGTTTCCACCAGTGCCAAAAGTAGAAACTTTTTCAGAGGCTTTGAGAGAAATAGGGAAAGAAGTAGATACTGGTAAAGTAGTTGAGAACATGTCGGATAGTCATAAGCAGGCCATGGATAAGAGAGAGGATAGGATGGAGAAGAAGTTTGATGGGATGATTGATATGATGTCCTATTTTCTTGCAAAAATGGATTAGTAGGCTACTCAAAATCATACCCCTAGTCAAAACAATGCCACAAGTGAAAATAGTGGTGTCAATGGAAACAATGGAAATGGGAGAGACAGGACTATTGGCCAACATGAGGCCACCTCTAGAGGATCAGCCTCTAGGCCACTCTTTCCTACATTCACTCAAAGGGAGGAACCACAAGTTGAAGCTGCCATTCCTTTTGCAGATGATGTCAGGAAAGCCTACTTGAAGTAGGCCACCTTACCCCCTGATCTTAGAGACCAATGGTCCTTTGATCAATTATTGAACCAAAGAAATAGAAGAAATGAAGGAAGAATTGATAACCAAGCTCCTATGGCTCCTAGGATTGACTATCAACAAAACCTTGGGAAGGTGTCATTGGCTCACTTTGATGGAAGTGATAAGTGTTCAGCAAGGTGGTGGGTTCAGAAGCTAGACAACTACCTATCACTAAGGCCCATGCTGGAGGAAGATGCCATCAAGTTTGCAACGTTGCATTTGGAAGGAGCTACCATGAGTGGTGGTACCATGGTTTGGTCACGCTTGGCCACAACCTCATTCGAACCTATGATGAATTCACCAACAAGCTGATTGATAGGTTCGACACTAAGGATCCTAAAGTGAAGTTTTGTGAGCTTGCACAATTGAAGCAGCATGGCTCCTTGGATGCTTACATAGCTGATTTTAAAAGGCTTTCCGTGATGGTGCCCGACATCACTGAAAGAAGGCTGGTAGTATTGTTCTCTAAAGGATTGGTTGAACCTTTGAAAGGGTGGGTTAAGGATTTCAATCCACCAAGTCTCGAAGAAGCAATCAAAAAGGCTCGAAGTATGGAGTTATCAGCCCCTAGGCCAAAAATTCTGCCCAAGCCCTTTGGCCACAAGAGGGATAAGAAGCATTTTTCAAATCAGCATAAGAAGTTTCCACCCAAGTTGACAGATGAGTAGCATGAGAAACTTAGAAAAGAGGGCAAGTGTTATACATGTTTGGAGCCTTGGATTAAGGGTCATAGATGCTATGGAAGAGGGTGTTCTAACCAAATGGGGGCCTATTCTAATTATGGATTAGAATCTGATATGTCTGATCAATAGTCTTATTTTGGGGACAAAGAGGAAGAGAGAGCCCTAGAAGAGTCCGATCATGAGCAAGGAGTTGGGGGCCCTATTGCCCAACTCTCTAGTTTCAAAAGGAATGAATCTTTCAAGGTTCGTGGTGGGATTGGAGGTCACCAAATTGTTTCCTTGATTGATACTGGGGCAACACATAATTTTATTGATGAAGGATTGGTTACAAAGAGAGGTCTCAAAACGGAAGAATTTGAAGGTTTCAAAGTCATGGTGGCTGATGGGTTTCATATTTATTGCAACCGGATGGTCTCTAACATGTCTATGTAGTTGGGAAACTATGAAGTCAAAGATGAATTCTACGTAGTTACTATCGGTGACACGAATGTCCTACTTGGTATTCAATGGTTACACTCACTTGGTGAAGTCTCTCTCAATCTACAAACAATGGAGATCAAGTTCCAATCTGATGGAAAGAAGGTGGTGCTAAGAGGAATCTCCAATGGTGGTCCTTGGATTGTGTCATTCAAAAGAATGGAGAGGCTGATTCGGCATGATCAAGTTGAGTGGGTTGCGAAATGTATGGTTCTTCTAGCTAGTCCAGTTGAAACCAAGAGATACTATCCCCCAGATATTCAGTCTATACTCACCAAGAAGAGCAAGGTGTTTGCTGATCTACCTCCTAGACCACCCCCTAAAAGGGGAGCTGAGCATGCCATTGAACTCAAGGAGGGGGCCAAGCCAGTCATCACAACACCTTATTGGTATCCTAAGAAGCAAGATGACGAGATTGAGAAAAACATAAAAGAACTCTTAGAGATGGGCTTCATCTGTCTAAGCAAGAGTCCCTTCGCTTCAATAGTAGTTCTTGTGAAGAAGAAGGATGGCACCATCTACATGTGTTTGGATTACCATGCCTTGAATCAAAGCACAATCAAAAATTGGTACCCCATCCCCTGGATAGATGAGCTCATTGATGAGCTACATGGCGCCAAGTTCTTTTCAAAAATTGATTTGAGGTCGGGCTACTATCAAATTCGGATGAGATGGTCAGATGTTGAGAAGAGGGCATTCAAATGCCACTATGGTCATTTTGAGTTTTTAGTCATGCCTTTTGGGTTGACTAATGCTCCTGCCACTTTCCAGTCTTGTATGAACAAAGTATTTCAGAAGTAGTTAAGGAATTTTGTGTTGATCTTTTTTGATGATTTCCTCATCTTTAGCAAGATGTGGGAAGAACATCTCAAGCACTTGGAGGAAGTGCTTAGCATCCTAGAGTCAGAAATTTTGTTTGCCAAAGAATCCAAATGTGAATTTGGAATGAAGGAGCTGCTCTACCTTGGTCACATAATCAGTGTTGATGAGGTGAAGGTTGATCCTGGAAAGATCAAGGTGATAGTTTATTGGCCACCTCCAGAGAACTTTACTCATTTGAAAGGGTTCTTGGGTCTTTGTGGCTTTTACAGAAGATTTGTGAAGGGCTACTCTCAAAGTGTTGCTCCTCTTACTGACCTCACTAAAAAGGGGGCTTTCTTTTGTTCAGAAAAGGCTCAAAGTGTTTTTGACAAGTTCAAGAAGATCATGAGTTCTTGTCTGGTTTTGGCCATACCGGATTTCTCCAAGCCTTTCGAGTTACAGTGTGATGCACCTGGAGAAGGTGTGAGGCTGTTTTGATGCAAGATAAGCATCCCATTGTGTTTGAAAGTAGAAAACTAAGGGGTGTTGAAAGGACCTACTCCATCTATGACAAGGAAATGCTTGCAATCATGCTTGCATTAGCTAAGTTCAGACAATATTTGGTGGGGAGAAATTTTGTGGTCAAGACTGATCACAATAGTCTAAAGAACTTCATGCATCAAAAGGATTTGAACGAAAGACAAAAAAAGTGGGTGAGTAAGCTTCAAGCTTATGATTTTGACATTGAATATGTCAAAGGGAAAAACAACATTGTGGTGGATGCTCTATCTAGGAGACCTCATTTGAGCTCATTGTGTGAGCTTACTACTAATTGGAAGGAGATGTTGCTTGTTGATTATGCCAAAAATTAGTTTGCAACCAACATCATTGAAGGTACTTTCCATGATGAAAGGTACAAAGTGGTTGATGGTTTGATACACTACAAGGGAAGGATCTTTTTGGTGGCCTATTCTAAGCTCAAAAAGAAGATGTTGATGACTTTCCATGACATATAGGCAGATTCAGGAGAGGTTTTATTGGAAGGGGTTGAAAGAGGAAGTCCAACACTACGTCAAGGAGTGTCCCACTTGTCAGATGAACATAAATGAGCATTCTCTTCTAGCTGGTTTGCTGCAACCTCTTCCCATTCCCAGCCAAAAATGGGAAAGCATATCAATGGACTTCATCAAGGTTATTTCAAGACATATAGGCAGATTCAGGAGAGGTTTTATTAGAAGGGGTTGAAAGAGGAAGTCCAACGCTACATCAAGGAGTGTCCCACTTGTCAGATGAACATAAATGAGCATTCTCTTCTAGCTAGTTTGCTGCAACCTCTTCCCATTCCCAGCCAAAAATGGGAAAGCATATCAATGGACTTCATCACTAGGTTGCCAAAGGTTCAAGAAAAATATTGTATCTATGTTGTAGTGGATAGATTAACAAAGTTTGCTCACTTTTTTTCCATCACTAGCTCATTTTCAGTAGCTCAAGTTGTAGATTTATTTTTCCATGAAGTGTTTAGACTACATCGGTTGCCAAAAAACATTGTGAGTGATAGGGACAACAAGTTCCTAAGCACCTTTTGGCAAGAAGTTTTCAGGATGAGTGGTACGGTGCTTACTCCAAGCACTAGTTATCACTCTTAAACTGATGGTCAAATAGAGATAGTGAACAAGTGGTTGGAGGGCTATCTTAGAAATGATGTCTTAGAGTAGCAAAGGGCATGGGTGAAATGGATTCACCTAGGGGAGTACTGCTACAATTCATCCTTCCACATGTCAATAAGGATGTCTCCATTCATGGATCTCTATGGTTATGAGGCTCCTAGCTTTGCTAATTTGGTGTTTGGCGATAGCAAAGCCCCTCAAGTCAAGGACTTGTTGCAGCAAAGTCAAGATATTTTGAATTCCTTGAAGAAAAACCTTCAAATAGCACAAAATCAGCAGAAGATGTATGCTGATCAGCAGCGTGTTGAGCGCTCATTTGAGGTTGGAGATATGGTTTATCTTCAACTTCAGCGTTACAAACAATCTACTCTCAAGAAGAGTGGAGATGAGAAGCTCAAACCTCACTTCTATGGGCCATTCAAAGTCATTAGAAAGGTTGGAGTAGTGGCTTATGAGTTGGAGCTACCATCGAGTAGCAAGGTTCACAATGTCTTCCATGTGTCTTTCCTCAAGAAGGCACTTGGAAACAATGTTGTTGCTTCATCATATAGTTGCCTCCCTTAGATGAAGAAGGACAGTTGACTTTTATTCCAGAGGATATTATTAATTCTAGAGAGCATTCTTTGAGGAGAAGAACAATCAAAGAATAATTGGTGAAGTGGAAGAACTTGCCTTTGGAGGATGTAACTTGGGAGAATGAGGAGATTCTGCAACATCCAGACTTACGATTGCTTAAGGGAAAGAAATATTGGGGAGGGCAGACTGTAATGTCCCCTTCTCAATTGTGACCAATTCAATTGACCATTGGCCTATTCTAGAGACCTGTAGGCTACTCGGAGGGTGAAAATTAGGGTTTCTCATTTTGGAGGATGTTGTCGCTCGAAGTTTGGAGATTGGTTTGCAAATTCTTTTTGGGTTTTTAGAGAGCTTTGCAGTGGTGTGACATGCATTGTGATCCAAGCACCTTCATTAATTTACTATTTTTGGAAAATTCTATTTTTGGAAGTGGTCCTGTTGATTTCAGTACAGTTGGCTCTCTTCTTCAACCAGTTCAGTTGGTATTGGGATTTTTGGCTTTTTGATGCATTTTTTGGAGGGATAAGTTAATTTAATTAAAATAATGTTATATTTTAATGATATAACCCCTTGGCCTATTTATATTTCTTAAAGTTGATATGAAAAGGGGACTTCAAGGGTGGACGCCTCATCTAGAGGTAATTTTATATTTTCTAAAGTCAAAAATCAAGCCTATGAAGTGGGATGCCAACTTGGAGAGGAGATTATTTTAATAAAGAGTAAAATGCTTACCTAGTGAAAAAGGATGCCACTTTTGGAGGGAAATGAGGTAAAAGTCAAATTTGAATTTTGGGTGCCCTTGTTGAGGTTTCTAAAAGATTCCTCTCAAATCTATAAATGCATGCCTCAACTCTTTATTTCATTATCTCTTGTCTTCAGTAATTTTATGCTCTTAGAATGGTAACAGAGTTGGTTCAAGGAAAGCATACCTCCTAACATAGGCTTGACTTCTTGCTTGAAAGATAGTAACTAGTTGAGAGTTAGATTGTAGTTGAGTGGGTTTTGTGGTGAGATTTTTCATTGTAATGGTTATTGTGCATTTGTAGTTCACTTTTGATCATGTTAGTGAGTTTTTGGCGTTGCTGGCTTCAAGTAGCTGATTGTAAGTTTCATTCACAAATCAAAAATTAAAAATAATATAATTCTGGGTGTTTTACCATTGTGTTTTATTGCTAAGGCCAACCCTTTGTACAATTTTTCAGATTTTTTAGTGGCTTCCTTGAATTTATCTTCAACAAGTCGCCCTTCCTAGGGTCGTACCACTTCAAAAAATATTAGGAGTTGTGCAAGGAAATAAATGTGGGGTTGTGTGTGAATTTTCATCATTGGAAAATGGGCGCCATCATTCTTAGGGTCTATTGCATTTAGTTTCATGCATTTTGGGTGAGTGTGGAGAGACTTGTGAGCATTTTAGTACATTATGTGGTTGTTGGTCTGTCATATCAGAATTAAGAAATTCATCTTTTGGGTTGGAACTGAGTATTAGAAGTCATATTTGGAATTTGAAAGTTCTTTACAGTTGTAGCTTGATAGTTTTTTAATATAGTGTATTTGCAGGATAAAATTCTCATTGTAAGGTTGTTTGATAGTACTGTCAGCCATTTTATTTATCTTGCTAAGTTATTGTAATTTATGAGTTGCAACTTAGGGATCCTCTGACCATATGTTCACCATTGTTGGCACATTCTTTGTTAGAGTTGCTTTCATACAACAGTTCATAGGGATCCTCTGACCATATGTTTACCATTCTTGGCACATTTCTTGGTTAGAGTTACTTCAGCTCAGCATGCATAAGATCCTCTGAGCATATGCTCATCTATCCTGGATGCATTCTTTGTTAGATTTCCCTTCCCATTCTGAATTGCATCATATCCTCTGACCATATGCTCACACCTTTCCCAACATTGGAATCCTGGTGTACATCCTTGGTTAGAGTTGTTTTCTACATCATTTTGGTTTTAGAGCTAACCTTAACGGGTGCATGTTGCATTGCCTATTGTAATAAAAAAAAAAAATTGGTCTGGTTCATTACACTCCTATACAAATGCAACTTGAAAATAAAACTACAAGAAATAGAGGTGCAAGAGATAATAGGTGTAGACATCGTGCCCTTTCTTGAAGATTACATGAAGAAATAAACAAAGAAAATCAAAATCCAAACTTGATTGAAGCAATGCATGATGATCCTTCCCCTTCGTTGACACAAAAAGATCCTATAATGCAACCAAAACAAGAGATGAACCCTTCCTTAGAAATTATCATTTGACCTCCTATTATGATTAACTTAGATGATGATGAGGAATTTGCTAAAATTGACGAAGAGGTGCATAATGAGTTGAATACATTGTTTTACTCTTCCATGAGCTTAAACAATAATTCTCCTAAGAATATTTTTGAACCTGGTGATGGCCCTAGTTTGGCACTTGCTATTGTCCCTCTAGCTTATTTTCTACCTTCTATATATGATGAACATAATTGGGATGTGGATGACCTGCTCATAGGTTGACTCACATGTGCCTTAGTAGTCTTTTGCATTATTTCTTTTTCATTTTATTTTGTGTGATTACATGTGTGTAATGTGATCCCCTTGTACTATTTTTTTTATGTATCTCTCTCTATGACATTCCTCTATTTGCACCTTCATTCTTCTCTATGTCATAAATATTTTATCTTTTCCTTGTCTTTTGTTTTCCTTTTGCGGATGACACAAGGCATTGAGACATTCATGTCTCTTCCATGTTGACCCAAAATATTTTTCTTTTATCTTCTCCTTTTCATTTGTCTTGTGTTTTCCTTTTGGGGATGACACAAGGCATTGAGACATTCATGTCTCTTCCATGTTGACCCAAAATATTTTTCTTTTATCTTCTCCTTTTTATTTGTCTCGTGTTTTCCTTTTGGTTATGACGTAAGGCATTAAGAAATTCAAGTCTCTTCAATGTTGAACCAAAATATTTTTCTTTTATCTCCTCCTTTTCATTTTTATTGTGTTTTCCTTTTGGGGATGACACAAGGCATTGAGACATTCATGTCTCTTCTATGTTGACACAAAAAACTTTTTCTTTTATCTTTTCTTTGTCGTGTGTTTTCATTTTGGGGATGACACAAGGCGTCAAGACATTCATGTCTCTTCCATGTTGACCCAAAAGGATTTTCTTTGTTTTTCACTCTCTTTGTGTCATTCTTCTAGTTCTTTGTGTATTTGGGGAATGATGACAGTTTATAGCTCTCTAAAAAAATTTAGCAAGAACATACTGACACCAAATCCATAGATCCCTTATGTGTTTGGAGTTTCATTTTGGGGGATACCCCTCTCTTTTCCTTTCTTTTTGCATGGCGTAGCTTCATTTGGAAACATATGAATTGGCATAGGGCTTTCCAAGTTAGCTCTCATGTCTTCTTTATTGTTAGCATTTATCATTTGCTACTTTAAAGTAATTTCTCACAAAATGGTGTTTAGCAATTTCTTTAAAGTGGGGGCAAACATTGGCATTATTCTTTTGTATTTTTTTTCCTTTTCATGGTTAATGGTGTAGTATTCTTGCTTCATGTGATGCGTTTTTCGCTTTATGGTTGACATTGGGTGTGATGTCCTTCAAAAGAGTGATATATCTTATGATATTTCATTCCTCTTAGTGGCTTGATGCGACACATTGCATCCCCTAAGTTGTAAATATTTTATTCTTTGATTGGTCCTCTCTTGGAGACATTAAGAACAATGTTCCCTAAGTTAAAGACCTTACATGAATTAAGCAAGACTCCTTTGAACATTCCTTATTTTTACATTTTCATTTTCAGTTATATGGCCACCTTGCATAATACACCTTGCATGCCTGTGAAGGAATCTTGTTTGTTCATGAGTCCCAAGCGTACAAAGTTTTTCTTACCTCATGAAGCTAGAAGTTCATTATTAATGAGCTCCAAGCATATGAAGTTTTGCTTGCCTCATGAATCTCAAAGATCATTTTTTGCATGGTGCCTTATTAAAGTTATCAAGAGGAATAACTTTGGTATGGTTTTTGACAGGAAGCCCAACCAAGGCATGAATTTCCCTTAGCCACCCACATTTGAGTGTGAACACATACCTACCACATGTGTATGTGTCTCACCTATTTCAGATCCTCACCTAGTGGACAACCTAAAGTTCCATTGCCTCAGAGTGAGCATATGTTTTTCAGAAAAAAACCGAGACCTAATCCACATCACGATGGACAAACAGTCGAAGCTTGATCCACCCATTTTGTTTTGTTTTAATTTTATTTTTGTCTTTGGTAGTGTATGATTGTTCCTTCATGATGCTCTTTATCATTTTTGAATGTGTGTTCTTTTATGCCTATGTTGGTCTGTAATGCCTTCTGTGTTATTGTACTCCTATGATACCTTTCTATGCATGTGGTTGTTTCTGTTTAGATATTGCTTATGTTTGGATGCATACTCGTGATTACGTTGGTGATTGTTTCATCTATTTGACTTATATGTTTTGCTTGGATGCACATGATACTGTTTTATGATGTTAATGATATAATGATGCATGGTGTTCATATTTACCTGATTATGCTATACTGTGTGGTAACACAAATTGTTTAATACTCGCTTCATGATATTTATGATGATGTGCTATTGTTTGAGGTTCGGGTGAGGGGGACGGTGTTGCATCGCTCATCTGTGAGTGCCCTGCCACACTGTAATTCTCTCTCACGGTGTGTAAGACATTGAATATATATGTTGTTTCGACACTTGGTTTTATGCAGGTTTGCAAGTACCAGGCACCGACTCCACCCACACTGTTGGGTCAAAGCTTGCCCAACATACCCAATGGATATGGTGTGGTTTAGGGATTTGACAAGAAAGTATCCCCATCCATGTCTATTGTCCCATCATTGTTTGATGATGTCATCTGTCAGTTCCTGCTCTGTTTGGTATCATCTTGTTTTACGTCGTTCTTTTTCTAGTGGCAATTTTAATGTGCTAATTGTTTGATTTAGATGTGTATCGTTACTGTTAATTAGTTAAATTAATACAATGATGGTTAGTATTATGATTGAAATTAAAAATTAAATGTAATGATTAATGTGTGTTGTGAAGATTTAATTAAATGTTAAATTTGTTTGAAAATTTAAAATTATGTTTGTAAAATTAAAAGAATAATATCTTAATTGGAGCTTTGTGAATTTTCAATTGGCAATTAAATAATAATGTTTATTTAATTAAATAATATTGTTTATTTAATTAAATAATATTGTTTATTTTATTAAATAATATTGTTCATTTAATTAAATAATATTATTTATTTATTTGTTATTAAGGATTTATTCAAAAATAAATATTTTTGTTAATAACTGCATTTGGTACATTTTTATACTAAAAGAGTTCTCGGTTAAATTTATAATGGGATAATATGTTTACCAGGTAAAATATTAAATGGTGGAAGGGATTGCATTTAATATAATATAATATAATTTAATATAATAAGATGGTATCCAAATAATTATTTCGGGAAGGGGGAAGCATGGTTTTGGAGAAAGGAGGAATTATGGAGTTCGATTTATTTTTATGTTTTGTATGCTATTTTCTGAGAGTTATGGGTAAAGAAGCATCATTAAAGACTAAATACATAATTTACTATTTGTTTTAAAAATAATAATAATAATAATAATAATACACAACAATAGGCGTCTCAAATTAAAGCACATGCATAGCTGATGCACATAGGTATAAATACAGTAATTTGTTTTGGAAGACTATATAACATGTATATAGAGATTTTTGGCAAAATTTAAATATTTCGAAGTATTAAATTTGTAAATATATTTAGGGTATGATGTTTTTTCTTCTTCAATCATGATATTCTTAGCACCCAATTTGATTAGTTAATTTAAAGAAGTAAAAATGCATGCCCTACCTTTTTGTAGCACTTATTATTTGGTGCATGAACTGAATCCCACCCAACAACAATCACCCATTGCTACTTCTATTTAGCACCCTCAAAAAAATAAATAAAAATTATGCACAAATTCTCCTTTGAAATAATTTCTACCTTCTTTCTACTTTCAGCATTCATTATTTGTCACCAAATTTGTATTTTAAGCATAGAACCATACTAGTGCATCCATCCTATCATTTGTTCTATTTTGCAAACACATGCAACTGTTACTCTTGTTTTTAGTCAACCCTAAATAGGTTTTTAGCATAAAGATTTTGCATAAGAATCGTTAGATGATATTTACCCTCCACTTCTTTTACCTCTCAGGCATGATATTTACCCTCCACTTCTTTTATCTCTCCTTAAAATTAGGCATGATTGGTATGGCTTACTTAGTTTATGCGTACATTCCATTTAGATACGTGAGAAATGAAGCTTTAAGTTAAAATCATCTTTCCACCATTAGTAAACTTTGGGCTAATAAAAAAAAAATGCATGTTCTTCCTTAAGGCCTAAAAATAGTTGGGAATAGAGTAACATCCCATGGAATCTTAAAAGAGAACCAAAAAAAAAAAAAAATAGTACAAGATAATCCTAATAAGGAAAAAAAAGAGTTCAGATAATACTTAAAATAGTACAAGTTAATTCTAATAAAGAAAATGAGGTTAGACATGATACTATACCTTTAAGATTGATTTTTTTTTAAATGCTCCTTTTAATTGAATATTTGTAGGTTTAAATATTTATGTGAAGATAGCTCTTTTATTTATAATATTTAGAACCTATGTGAGTATTTAAATAAATAAATATATTTTCAAATGATATTTACTAATTGTAAAATAGTTAACCAAGTAAATAAATTAAATTTAAATTGAAAAGTAAATTATTAATTATATTTTACAAAAATAAGTAATCTAATTGTGGGGTAAATTTTATGTTGACAAGTAATTAAAATTTGAGTTAGAATAACAACAATTATTTACTCAATGAGATTAGTATATTTGCAAGGTAATTCATAGTTATATATGTTAAGGGCATTAGGGATTTTGGTCAATTAACCTCAAATAATAAAATCTAACTTAATTTAGTAGTTTTAAAGAGCTAGTTGTTTTTTTTGTGAGAGTTACTACATCATCATGCAATCAGTAATTTATCTTTGTAAATATATATTTAAAATTAGATTTATTTAAAACTTGTTTTATTAGATATGGGTAATTTCATTATCTTGTAAGTTACTGTAAATAGTCATTTATCTTTTTAGTATATTTAAACTTTGATTTATTTAAAATTAGATCTATATAAAACTTGTTTTATTAGATATGGGTAATAGTCATTTATCTTTTTAGTATATTTAAACTTTGATTTATTTAAAATTAGATCTATATAAAACTTGTTTTATTAGATATGGGTAATTTCATTACCTTGTAAGTTACTCTAATAGTAGTTTAGCTTTGTAGTATACTTAAAATTTGATTTATTTAAAATTAGAATTATTTAAAACTTGTTTTATTAAATATGGGTAATTTCATTATCTAGTAAGTTACTATAATAGTAATTTATTTATTTTAGTATATTTAAAACTAGACTTGTTTCAAGTGCATTTAAAATTAGATTTATTTTCAAGTGTATTTAAAATTAAAATTAGATTTAATTACAAGCTTATTTAAAATTAAATTTATTTTCAAACACCTTTACTTTTATATTTGTGACTGTGCATAAATCGTATATGGTAGATTTTAATTAAAATTTATTTAATTTGCATAAAAATCAGATTACATTCAAATTAAATTTATTATATTAAAATAACAAATATATTAAATTTATTATATTAAAATAACAAATATATATAGGTTATATTTTAAATTTTAATCGATTTGAAGTAAACAAAAGTATAGGCTAGGAATTTTAAATCAAAAGAAATCTGATGTTTTGAATACTATAGGTTTTCCCAAGTGCTTATCTATTTAAAATATATTATAAAGGAAATGCTTTTAATCATAGTGGATTATTTAATTATTTATTACATTATCTTTAATAAGTTTGGATTATGTTCACGTTCAAATGAATGGGTATGTAGAGTCCTTTTGAACATGTTTGGATAGTTATTTTGGTTATACTTTGAGTGCTCGTTGGAATTCATTTCTTATGCATACTAGTGGTTCCATGTTGATCATATTTTCCTCTTGCTTTATTTCGCTTTTGAGGTAATCTTTATGTATAGACATGTTTTGGATAAGTTGGGAACCTGCAAATGCTTAAGCCACTCCCTTTTGATAAGTTATGGGTGGTAGGTTGTTAGGCTTCCAGAGGCAATGGGAAACCTATTTTGTGTGGAATTTTCCCATGATTAGACCTTTGTGTTTCCATTGATCATATTTCTATTTTGAGTTCGTGGGTGTACCATGTTCCATGATTTTCCTTGCCTTTGGTTATGATTATGAGTGAGATGGTTCATGCCTCGCACGTGTATACATTTTGTGGCTTTTATGCTTAGTACACCCTTGTTGTGAGTCTTGTTTTGGAACTATTTGGAAGGGTTTCCTAAACAAGTGTTGTTGTACTTGTTTGATGTTGTTTTATGTCAGTGTTGAGTTAGCCCTTTTTTCTTGACCTTGTTTGGATGTGGATCCTTTCTTGTCATCTCCTAACACGGGAGGTGGACCTTCGGGTCCACATGGTCGGGTGGAATGTGCTATGCACCCATTGGGTTCCCAGGTTGTGTTCGCGATGCAGAAGCGAATGCAGATTTCCCAGAGCTCCACTTGGTTGAAGATTGGACCTCATTTTGTACCTTATTCTTCATTGATGTATCATACTTCTATTTGATATACTCTTCTCGTTGATATAAGAGAAGCATTATGTAATGCACTATTGTATCCATGATGTGTTGTATTTGTAGAAATATTCTCCACCATTCTAATATTGATCTATGAGCTGAAATGTCATAAATAATGAATATATTTTCCTCTCTTTTGTTCATAAGGGTTGTACGTCATCACTATGTAATCTTGGTTTTTATTCGCTTTCATTTTTGGTAAAAGATTAGGTTTCGTAATGCCAACCTGTGTACCCTAGAGGATGTAGAATGATATATGTATCTTTTCATCGCTATTGATCATGGATGGATGTATGATTATGTTATCTTGTGAATGCATGCTTCTATTGTTAACTTCTGGGCATTATCTTTAACGATGTCTTGGCTGGGGACATTTACATATAATGCAACCATGTAACCCAATGGGACTAGTTAGGTCTTGTCATGTAACATATATTTTGATCATATTTTAATGTTTGTACATATTCACCTTTTGTAATGTTTCACCTTCAAAAAATAAAAAATAAAAAATTAGTGTGGTATTTTGTTGTCCTTTGGGGTTTGCACAGCGGGGTGTGACATGGTTTGTCATGGGATCTTGATCCTGGGGGCTTGATCACCCCTCTTGATTGTTGTCATCCCATATTACCAACATTACTACACTTGGACCCATCTTGAAGCAAAGTTTGTCTACTTTTGTGTGAGTTTGAAGCAAGTTCATCCTCTCACTAAAGTGGGGGCTAAAGTTAGTGTCGAAAAATGTCATCGGTGACATTTTCACACTTGTTTGGGCTCCCCTTGTAAAATTGAGTTTAATGATGCCTTGACTTAGTGTTGTAATGTGTTTCACATACTAACATGAGGTCTTGGGCCCTTATGAATTAAACAAACTTAATTATACCTTATCTAGAGTGTTTTTTTAGACAAAAGGCGTGAGGTCCTGTATATATATATTATATAGAATAAAATGATTACATATTTCAAATGTCCAAATTCAGAATGTTTATGAAAATCATTTTGAAAGTTCAAAATTCAGCTTGCTAGCCCCAAAATTTCTAATATGAAGACCATCATTACAACTGCTACTAAAATTACATAGTTAAACAAACTACTATCGAGAAGCTATTAGATGTAGTACCTAACGAAACCAATAAACTCTAAATTCTGAGTAAAATACCCCACAAAATACAAAAGCTATTCTTCCATCAAGTCACCTTGCACTAAGTTTTCATCCTGAAACTCCAATCCCTTTGTCAACTGAAAGCTCCTTTCAAACACACTTCACCCTCTAACAGGAACTCTAGGAAATTGCATTCGATGAGCCAACCATGTGCGGGCATTCCCTGTGGAACTAGTTGCTGGTGGAAAGGTGTGAACAAACTGTGTGTGCTCTTCTCCTCTAACCTGTGAATTAACCCTAAGTTGTGTTGATGGTGTTTTTTGCACAACAACTCAGACAAAATGTGTAAATCCTATCTCTCTTAAAAGGTAAATCTCTATCAGTAAGCCTCAAGAGATAACCCCAAGGTCTCTAATGTCAGGTCTTGACAATGCATAAACAACTCAGTGATAATGTGAAAATGCTGGTAATCACAAAGGGACCTTACTACAAGAAAATATTGAATCCTTAAATCTATCAGATTTAGCAATATGGTGATACTTCCAATCCTAAATCTAACCCAAAAGATAAAATAAATAGCAAAAGACAAAGGTTTCCAAAAACTTCTAAATTTAACACTAACCCTAAGATTGACAATGCAAGTGATAAACACTTGAAATGGACCAATCCCTCATAAAATAATTTCTACTTGACCTAGATGAACCTGCAATCTTACAGAAATAGTGCAATCTTCTAAGGTATTAAATATTTTCAGATCATGAACATTCATCCAAAACAACCTTATTGCAATTGCAATGAACAAATATTCACAATTGAACTAAGCACAATGAATATAAAGTCTAGGCTAACTTTGCAAAGCAACTAATAGTCAGCTAGCTACAAAAAGTATGGACTAGAGATTGTTGCAAACACTTCAAGCATCAAACCATAAACATCATCAAATCATCTAACATTAACCTAGCATATATCAAATAAACTTAAGCAATTTCAAAAGATAGAATCTCAATAACCATGCCAGATAAAATTGAACACAAGGCACCAAATCACAATGTCTTTACTTGCATTAAATTACCCAAAGAAGCAACAATTCTAATATTTTGTTACAACACTTGCTTGAAAATGATACTAACTCCTAGCTCTAACTCTTGATATAATGTTTAATTCACTCTTATATCAAAACTATCTAGCCCTTACAAATGAGGCATAATGCCATATTTATAGAAACCCCCCAAGATATGTCAGCCTAACTAGGGTTTACAATAATAAATGGCCATAAAACAAGTCGGCCAAGAGGAATTCAAAATAAAATAAAATATGCATTAAATGCATGTACTCCATCCAGGTCGGCCTAGAATCTCCAATGTTGCTCAGTCCAATGCATGTGAAGAGTAAGAGGAAATAATGGGGAAGCACAAATTTTGATGCAGCATTGCATTAAATGCTTTCTCCCTTATCTCTATCTCATCCCACCTTATCTAGTACCATTGATAATACCTTCTCTAGGTTGGCCAAAGGTGGAATTACCAACACCCTAATTCTCCTCTCAATAGATTTAATATCATCCCTTGATTGCTTAATAACATCATCCCAATCCACCTTTAGGGCTTGATATTTATCCATGACTGCAATGTAGGTGGCCACATCATCTAGTTGGTGTTCGGTAACTAGGCCATCAATGATTGGAGAATACACATCCTGCCACCATCTTCTCAACTGCTCCAAGCTAAGATGTTTTGGCACAAAAATTTTCCTCCCTGTCATCACCTCAAAGAAGGAAATGCACTTATGGTAAATCTCAGTCAAGGTGTCCTCAATCTGTTTCCCCTATTTATACACCTTTTTTAGAACTTTTTGCCTTATTTGCAAAGCTTCAAACCATTCCCAAGGTTCTACAGCTCTGGAGGAAGGAAGAATTCCACCACTTATCAATTTATCCTCAGTATACTCCATGATAGTCTTAGTCTTTTGCAACAAGATATCCACGTCCTCCTTATCCTATGCTAACACATTCCTTGTACTTAGTCCCTTATATGGATGAAATCTTGTGAGTGCATAAACCAAGTAGGAGATCATTGTGAAGGTTTTCTTCTTCAGGACATTACACATTTGTTTATGAATCATGGCACTTATAATTCCTGCCCAATGGTAGTTAACATTCTACTCCATCCTCACAATGACATGGAACATCCAATTCTCAAATACTCCTACACTCTTCAAACCTACCACCCTACTGAGAAGGGTGATAACATCATAGTATTCCTTCTTAAATTTAGCTCTGAATAGCTACTTGGGTAGCTTAGAAAAGTGGGATTTAGGTTTCTCTAGCCAGGAATTAATGACTTGTTGGGACTTGATGGTATCCTCATCATAGAACTTCTTTGCAATATCCATATCAAAAGCCACCACATGAGATCTGTGAGGCATGTCAAAGGTCTGGGCTATAGACACAAGATTTAGATTTGCCACAATTCTCCCTTGGGGACCAACTATCCTTTGTGTACCCCTGTCATAGTGTCTGGCACACTCGAGCACCAACTCATAACACTGCACTATAGGATGAAATTGAGCTACATGTTCCAACCCTTACCAATGTCCTTCTGGCTAGCAAAGGGAGATTTTGTGTTGCCATCCTTGTCTTGAACTCTTCATAATCCCATAATCCAACATTAGTATCCGTTACCTCAACTTTCTCTTAGGAATTCTACTCTTGATATCCATTTTGATTCTTTCTGCCTCAGAAATAGAAGACCCCTCTACACTTGGATCCATCACTCTACCCCTGGTTCCACTTGTCACTGCCTTACTTGATTCAGCCTGCATCCAACAAAGAAACCATAATAAAGATCACATTAAACCAAAGTTAATTAATCACAAATGACATATTCAACCTTAATATGAGTTCCATGATAAGCAAAGTTCTCTAAAACCTCATAAGAATTGATCATATCAAATTTTTGGCATTTAGTCCTCTTGCAGAATCTAGGCCAAAGAGAAATTTCAAAAAACTCCCAACTAGATGGATTTCGACGAAATAAACACAAAAAAGCTTCCAATAATCATGTAATAAAACATCATTAACTAGAAATAGCATGATACATCTTTAAACTACTCAAATTGATCATACAATGCATAATCACCAACTAATAAACCATGCTATCTCTTAGTTCTTCATTTTCCACAAAGTTTCAGAGAATTCCGCCCAGGACAAAAATCTGTGAAAATAACAATATTTTACAAATTCCAAAAAAATGAAGGGGCAAAGGAAATTTTGGTAAAATATAGATGGAATAGAAATCCACAAAGTAGGCATAACTCTAGATCATTGTACCTTTTGGGAAAACAAAGAGAATATAGAAAATCGGGGAGTTCTGACAGCTAAGGAATTCTGCGAAAACTTTGAAATGCCGAATGTCAACGTTTTCTCGCAACCTCACTCAAAATGATCCAATGATCACAAATTTGAGGATCTTGGGCTTGAAACTGGCTTGATTTGAACCTCCTATAGATCATCTTTAAATTTGAGGCTCATCCTAAAGTAAATCGAAAGGAATTGGTGATGACCTAAGCACAAAACCCTAAAATTCCACCATGAATGCACAGGACAAGCTTGGGCTCATCTTACTCATTTTTCTAGGTTTTCAAAAGGTTCTTTATGGCCTACACAAGCAAGCTACCTCATAATGAAATTGAAAAACAAGCTCAAAAACTCACTTGGGGATCATCAATCTAACAAAATCAAACAACCCTAGCTTCTAGATGCTCAATACCCAAACATGCAGAAATTTGGACTCCAAGCACACTCAAGATGCCAATGAATCATTCACATTCAACAATCAAAAGCATAGCAATGAGTACATACCATTGATGAAGTGAAACTCAATTACAACAATGACATATAACAATCTTTAGCACCCCAACAAACAAAAATAGTTATGATGATGCCTAGGAAAACCACCACCAAATCCAGGAATTCACAAATCCAACACACCAAATCCAACCAAGCACTCAAGATCAAGCACCTCAGATCAATAGAAAGCAAATGATAAAACTTAATGGCACAAAACTCCTCAAAATCGATTAAATACCTCCTGTAGAAATCATACAAATAAGCATTAATGTAGTCAACAAGACAACCAAACCAAAACCCGAGAACTCAACAAGGAGACAAAATTTCTAGAAAATATGATCCATGTGGAATTTTGTGAGGTAAGAGAATTTCTGAAAAATAGTGCAAAACATCAACCACCGGGTTTTCAAAGCATCCTTGGAATTATGCCCAAAGGGAATTTTCCCGAAAAGAGCCAAAAACCCAAAATGAGTTCAGAACATTAGATTTTCAAAGTGCTTCCTAGAAAGGGGGGCATTTGCACAAATAAAATAATAATTCAAGCACTTGTTAAGGCAACAAAACCTCAAAAATCCAAGGTCCAAAACACCAAAAATGAAAGAAAAAGAGGGTCCCTAATTTCGGAGGGGCATGTGTGCGAAAAAACTGCACAACAAGTTGTAAATCCAATTGCAATCCACTACTTGAAGGATGTGAAACATATTCTCTTAGGAGAGCAAGGGCATAATACTTCTCCTTTATGTCCACCTCCACTACAGTGCAAACACATCTTCAATTTTTCCTCACAGCCTACAGCAAGAAGTTGTCATTTTTGTGTTGAAGAGCCAGCCTAAAGGCATCAAAAATTTCTTCTAAACCCTAACACCTTCTTTATGCTTTAATTGGTCCACAACCCTCATTTAATGCATCTTTTCAAGGATAATACCAAAATTTAAATCAATATCCAATCATAATTCATGTTTTTTTAGGTTCTGTAGCCTAGATTTGGTGGTTTGGGACTCATACACAACCTTGGGTGTATGAGTCCCACCTAGGGTTTTGGGTCCCGATCCTAGTTTTACATCTTTCTAAGCATTTTTAAATTGGGTCCCATAAATTATTCCTAATGGCCTATGTGGCCCAAAATTAAATTTGATTCAAATTCTTAGAGGGATTTTATCCTCCTAGATCTAATGTCAGCTTGTAGTGTTGTAATTTCAGGAATTCTTACATAATTAAGTATAAATACAAGGTTCTTTCACTCATTTGCACCCCAAGCATTCAACTATTCATGCATATAGCAAGTTTGAGTTCACAAGAGCTTTCAAGCATTTACAAGAGCATTCAAGAGTCTTCAATAGTAGATTATCAAGCATTTTAGAGCATTGTTCAAGCATCAAGCATCGTGTCTTCATGCATCATGTTTGTTTTTGAGCTAACGATTGTGATGTAGGGTTTTATGATTCAAGATAGCATTCAACTCAAGATATATCACATTAAAGCAAGATCCAAGATCTGCATCCATTGGAGCCATCTCGTACATGTTTGCAACACTTCATTGCTAGGTTTTTCTAAGTTGCAACATCATATTTTGTTCATTCAACATTCTCCATTCCTATTTCATATTATTTCAAGGTTTGAATACCAAAATGGGGTTTGACCAAGGAAAACCCCTTTCCACTAACAAAACAACATTTTTCCCTCTCTTAGTGTGTGATTTGTAGGTTTAGATTGAAGATACATTTAAGAGCAAGCTTCAAAAAATTTGTCAAAGTATTCAAAGTGTTCAAAGTTATCACCTTGCATTGGTGATACTTGGAAGACTTCTACAAGCTGCAAATTAGGGTTTTGGATCTGGAAATCAATTGGGAAGCATAGAGTAGACCTCGAAGACCAGATTCAGAATTTCAAGCTTCAAAAAACCCTAACTAGATTGATACACCAATTATGGCGTATGAGTCCCAGTTTAGGTCATTTTTTAGGTTTTTACAGATTGAGATATCCATTTGCCAGATTCTTATTTCTACATAGAAAAGTAGATCTAGGAATGATTCACCTAGCCTAGTGTGTGAGTCCCAGTCAACAATAAAGTCACTATTTTCAACATTTCATATCTCCATCCAGTCATCTTCAAATTTCCAAGTGCATTGATTTCATCTTGTAGTTTTTTGTTATGTTTTACATACATTTCTAGGTCATTTAGTGAAACATTGCATCATATTAGGGTTAAGCATTACATTTTTCATTACATTTATCTTTCCAAGCCCTAGCTTGGTGGTGAACCGCTAATTAGTTTACAATTAGTTCCTAGGACAACCCTATTGCCAAATCTCTTTCCCCTTTCTCCATTGGATTGAGATCCCTAGGGTCATCCTTGAATGAGAGTGTAGAAGATTGTTGTTCTAAGTCCTAAACCATAGCCAACGACAATTTTCCACCTTTCAATAATCACTAAATATCATCTATATTATTGTTAAATCAATTATATCAATTATGATTAAATATGAGACATTTACTTTGAAGTATATGATCCCCTTAAGATGTCCTATTTGGATATAGATCTTAAATATTATACTTAATTATATCATTTGTTATAATGAGTCACCCTACTTTGAAACTTTAAATTTGATTGTATAATCACTAAAAAACACGTATATTATTGTTAAATTTGGTTGCCTTGGGAAACTTCACCAAATTTTGACAACTTCTTTGATCCCCTTAAGACATCGTATTAGGACCTCTTAAGACATCCTATTAGGAGCGCTTAAGACATTCTCTTATGACATGAATTAAATAAACATTGACACTATTTAAATTATATAGAATGTGATTGTTATGATGAGTCATCCTAAATTCTAAGTTAATTATATCAATTGCAATTAAATATGAGACATTCATCCCCTTAAGACGTCCATAAGTGAAGATGTTTTCTATTATTTGATTTGTATTTTGAAATCATTTGGTTTAGGATGATGCCAATTACATGGAAACTTGTAGATTAACTTAGTTGTCTCTTTTGACAGAGGGCATGACTCCCATTCCAACAAAAAGTACCAAAAGAAAGGGTGGACATAGAGGAAGAAAGTTGTAGTATTTTTGTTGGATGCTATTATTTATTTTGACATCTTATAAATTAGTGTTTTTTGTGGAACATGAGGTCAGGAGGACTTTTATGTTCTTAAGTTTTCTCTAGCACTTTGCATGATTTTTAAATACGGAAGTACATGATTTAATTTCAAAACTTTAGCCTATTTTTGGATAATTAAGTTGTATGATTTTTCCTTAATTTTATGTTGTAAAAGAACTAGGAAATATGGTGTATACTTATAGAACAATTTTTTTGGAAAAACTAGTTGCATTTTGATTGGTATTTATGTTTATTTTATAGAATTTATTAATGCTTTTGCTAATCTTGTATGGTATGGTTTATTTCTTAAAATTTCACCCTTTGTGGTATATAAATGGATTGCTTTTGTTTGTAGATTATAATTTATTTTCTTATTTTATTAGATAACCTATGTATTAGGACCCCTTAAAACATCCTATTAGGACATGAATTAAATAAGTAATTTGATTAATTATCACTAATTATTGAATGTATATCATGTATGGATCACTAAATTTGTAAAGTACAAATATCAAAATGTCCTATTAATTTCAACTTTAATTTAATATTTGTATTTAAACTTAAACAATAATAAATTCTATTATTTACAATATATTAAGTCCATGAAACCAATATATGTTAAGTTCATCAGAGTACAACCCATGAAATAAATTCCATGAGAAACCAAATATGTAGTCCATGAAATCATGACTAACTCATATCATCTCTATAATCAAGAGACCTCTTCACACTATGCAAACTATGCAGATAAATTGAACCACTTTGTACAAGAGAAAGATGAAATTAGATGTAAGACAATTAAAAATGATATAATGACAATTTAATTTATAAGTCATCATAAAATTAAATTACCATGGTATCTGGCTCTGGATGCTCTAGTGCACCTAGACCAACCTCTAAATTCTCTGAATCAATCTACATATACAAGAGAAAGAAAGTTGGAATTAGATGAAAGTATACAATTAAAAATGATTTAATTCAATTTAATTTATAATTTATCATATTTAAATTGTACTGTAAGAGTTTGTGCATCCTCTATTCCAGGACCTGTTTGTACATGCTCAACTACAAGATGTGTCTCATGCTATAAAAGAAAAATAATTTAACATGTATGAGCTCATCTATATATATATATTCAATTTTCAATTTAATTAAAGTTATTCACAATGTATAATTTGTAATTGACTTTAGATATAATAAAAAATTTAAATTACCATGATATCTAGTTGCTTTGCATGTCCTCCTTAAGGTGTAACTATGACTAAGTCAAGGCAAAAAGTGGCACTAACAAAGTCCTACAAGGTCAAATTTAAAGCATGTATACTTGAATTAGGTTAAAATATATATTCAAGTTTGCACATTTTGTGTAGAAACTTTTTTAAACAACTTGAAATTTAGATGCCTCGTGAGTAGCCACCACATCTAATGTTTGTTTGATCCCCATTCTCATTGTTTTGTCAACCTAGACATACATATAGACATTTAATGCTTATAATATTTACAAGTGTACATGCACATTTGATATATAGTGAATTCAAAATTTTCATAATTGTAAAGTTATAATAATGTAAGTTAAATAATTTACAATATAAATGTACCTAACCCTGATTTGAGATGATTGATAGTGGATGAGTGCTCGACAACCCCTCAGGTGGAATCAATGTGGAATTTGATTGAGTCCCCTTAACCAACATAAATATTTAAAACATACACTCATGATTGGATTATAAATTAAAAAGTCAAGTTTAAAAATTATTTCATGTATAATTTGAAAATTTGAAATCAAAAGACCCCATAAGGGTTGTGAACTTCGACTGGTGTCAATGTATATAATCGAGGTGAAATGATTTCCCTATTGTTAGTATCATCTACACCAAACAATTTGATTGTTAAAATGTATTGCAATTTTTTTTTGATATATATGTTCATTAAAATTCTTATAAATTCAACATATAGATGCATATTTATACCTGTGTCGAACTATCCTCAAGGTGACGCTATGTAGTAAGAAATTCTACAAATGAATTGATGCAACTAGATGATCCACCATAATCTCCACGTCCACTCAAACTGGGTGTGGCCCGATTAGGTCCATAGCATAGCCGATGGCAACTAGTACATACATGTGGTGTCGATACTCATGGAGTGGTACTAGGACCAACTCCATAGAATGCTCCTCCATCATCACGACCTCTAGGCTCCCTAGCCACTATCACAAAAGCATGCTAATCAAGGTCTCCTGTGAGCATACTCAGGGATCCTAATGTGGATATCATTGCATGTTGATGCACAGGTGCAGGAATGGTAGGACCAAGAGGAGAAACAAGGGGTTGTGCATGCATGGGGTGTTGGGGATCAACCCTTTCCCTTAACCTCTATTATGGCATGCCACCACCAACACCCTAAAATTATTTAAAATCAAAATACTTAGGATTTTTCCCCAAAACAAAATCTAGATATAGTTTCCTCAAAAAATATAATGGGACCTCTAGATTAGTGTGTGGTGGATTGTAAAATACCACCCACCATCGATCCCACACATGTGCACTCATTTGTGGATGTATACACCACCTCATGGATATTCTAGATTTAGTTGCAGGAATAGGCTGGTGAGTATTAGGGTTGATAAAATAAGGTGATAGATGGGATTTTGTTATTTTTAGGTCTAAAATTTGTTTATATGAGAGACCATTTGCATAAAATCATCTCATCTACTGTAATAACCCACTCAAAATTATTAATTAATATTATTGTAAATGAAACATGAATATACTCCAAATTAAAAAAAAAAACATAAAGAGTGGCTAAAGTCAATCATAGCTACACATGTCCATTTAAAATGAGTTAAAGATTCTTATATTCACTTCATAAGTCAAATTACAATATCAAGTTTGACTTGGCTCCTAAAGCCACAAAGTCATTACATTGTACACATTACATCTAGAACAAGAATGAATTACATCAAGTTACATCTTATACTATAATAGTCTTGGGAACAACTAAGGTTCTTCTTGGACACTCGTCTCCACTGTTGGATGAGAACATGGTTGAAACACTTTATCACCCAACCACGAAGCTTACACTTCCTTGGTATTCTTTAGACTTGAAGAATGCCCGACATGCATGAAAATTTTAGCAGGAGAACAATCTGCAAGGTGGAATCTAGTGTGTGCCCAAACATCAACATGCAATTTCTATCTACAAGTTAGAAAAGAAAGTGCAAGATCTATGCTAGGAATGGTTGAGAGTGAAATCACAGAGTTCATTCATACATATATAATGAACTATATTGCTTGGCCAAGCATAATAAATGTGTCGCAACAACATCAAACAATAGGTTTTAGTAAAGTAAACCTATACTCTCTGAAATCCATTTTAACACCCATCCCAGAAGGTAACTTTCTACTATACATCTCATAACAAATATCTACCCTCTAGCAACATCTACCTATAGGTGCTCTTGTCAGCTAAGGTATCATTGTTATGTTCAAGTATTTAAAATATTCTATCATAAATGTCTTCAAAAGAAGAAACAAAATACTAATTATACTCTAAATAGAAATTAGATTTATGATTCATAGAGTAATTCAACAATCAATCATATCATTCTTATGACTATTTTCTAATTATCATCTTAAGCATTTTTTTTTATAAAAATGTACTAAAAGTAAAAGAAGGTATGCCACAAGTATGTGTATGTGCATAGATGAAGTCTATGTGCATACACATATATGTGCCTACTTATGTTGAGATTTGTGCATAAATTTTGAAATAATCATTAATTCAAATTGCAATCTTAGATAGTATTCCATGTTGCATTCCTGTGTCAAAATAAAAAAATCAAAACAAGTCTATGCTAAAAAATTTCACACATACAATTATTGCATTCTCACATCCGTGATATTCTAACATTGTTGCTTTCATATGAACATTCATTGTTTACATAGAAAAAGTATTGTTTCCTACTAAACGGTTATAAAATAAGCTGTTTACATATGAACATTCACTATTTACATAGAGCAAGTATAGTTTCCCACTAAAGAGTTACAAAACAAGTTGTTTACATATGAATATTCATTGTTTACACATAATAGGTATTGTTTCCTCCTAAAAATTTATAAAACAAGCTATTTACATATGAACATTCATTGTTTACACAAAATAGGTATTTTTTTCCTACTAAATAGTTATAAAACAAGTTTTTTACATATGAACATTCATTATTTACATCTATTTCAAGCCATTTCAACAAACAGTTTATTGAGCAAGGTTGTTTACAACTACAATGATAACTTAATCAACAAAACAATGTCGTTCACATAAGATTAGTCATTGTCTTCATCATTACATTACTATTTCAGACCAAACAGTTTGAATTAATGATAGAAATTATCATTTTCCAACAAAATAGAATGATTTTTATCTCAATGAATAGAGATATATCAATGTTGTTTACCAGTAAAAGGATTGTCTATAGCTATCTCATTTCTCATTTCAAGCAAGGCCATTTAATTTTTCTCAAACATATTAAGTTAACAGAATGTCCATTGTTTCCTATAAATGATATTTAATAGTTCATGAGCAATTATACAAATATTATAATGAAAATAACAAGTTTGACATACTTGTCATTTTGAAGTTGTGCAGCCATGCAAAACTCTAAGGTTACCTAGGGTTTCTTTCTTAACCTATGCCCCTTTTCAAGACCATTTCAAAGCCTTCTTGTTCACATAAATATGACTGCCGATTGTTGGAAGTGGATTCACTCTGAGAGGGGGGGGGTGAATCAGAGTGATACAAATTTTAACTCTTAAAACACAAATTAAACTTTTTAACCTTTAACACAATATGACAGATTTTGTTTGAATCTTAACACAATGCAACTTTGCTTGCACAAGTGAAACTTGAACCTTGATTTCACATGTAACACTTATTAAAAGCACTGTATGATATGTTCAATTGAACTTTATCAACAATATTTTGTGCTTTTCAAAATAGAACTTAAAGACTTCACAAAATATAACTTTGAAAAACATTCACATATGGAGTACAAAATGCATATTTCAATTTGCTCTATGAAAGATTTTTTGCATCAGATTTACACACATTAAATTTGTATGACCAACTTGAACATTTTAAAGTATCAAAGAATTGACTAACATCAATATGAAACAGAATGAGAGAGACAAATGATAACACATAACACAAAGATTTCCTGGGTGGAAAAACCCTCATGGGGTGTAAAAAACCACTCGCTAAAAAATTCCTTTTCATTAATCAAAGAGCACCAACTCTGTAACAAGTTTCTGAAGCACCAACTTCATAGGAGCACCAACTTTGTAACAATATAGAAGGACCAACTCCACCTAAATTTTGAAGCACCAACTTCAGTAGGAGCACCAACTCCTTTACAAAGTCTTTGTCTAAATTGTGTATACAGAAATGACCTTACAACTGCATTTACATTTGCAGTCCCAAAATCACTACTAAATACAAAATAAAAAAATGATCTTCATAGATACCCACTACAATATGTACTATTCATAACAATACTAAAACTCTCCCAAACTAAACACAAATGTCTCTATTGTGAAAACCAGAGATTACAATAGAAACTCTCTTTTCTTCTTTTCACAAATTTGCTAAAAATAACTCAATCAAAAACACACTCCATTTCTGAATGCAATCTTTATAATGAAACCAGAGATGTGTTACAATAAATCCCTCTTCTTATTTCCTCTCTTTCCTATTGTTCAATCATGGATTTTTTCCATGTATTTATACAATGCACAAAAATAGTTATTCTTTTCAAAAACCCGTAACACCATAACCAGGGTTTGAATAAACAATGTTGTTAAACCATGATACCCATAATGGGTTTTTAGAAAATCAATGATATGTCAATGAATTCCAATGAAACCCTTGAGTATAAACTCGAGTTGATGAAAAAACTAAGATTAATCTTTAACAGATTTATACACTTCAATGAACCACTTAATCCATAAAATTAGTTGCTTTAAAAACCAATGCAAGATTTCCCAAATTGAAAAACCAAATACCTGTCAGGGGGGCTAGAATGTTACCATCTGAATATGAAAATCTTTCATAATGGTCTCACTAAAAATCATTCAACATTCAGGTCAAAAATCAGCTACAAACTGTGTTGCCATATCCTCTATGGCGGCACTATTGTTGTCTCAGAGCAAAACAAAAACAACAAAATGATTTGCCCTAACTGCTTTCAAAATCCTTTAGTCTTCCCTTTTTATATTTTGATAATATTTGGAGTCTGGTCCATTAGAAATCAAACATAATGATGGTTTTTAAGTCCACCAAAAATCAATACATAATAATAGCTATCAACTTTTCTAAGTCAAATACCTTGCAAATCTGATAATGCTGACAACAATCCAATGAAATATAAGCCCGATGCATAAGTATGGTCAATGTAATATGAAGTGAAGCCCAATAAAAGTGATCACTGAATAAACTTTATTCTGAGTCAAAGATCCTCAAAATGCTGACTTAGAATATGGAAAATGATGTTTGGCAAGAGTTATAACCAAGTAAATTTTTACAAAGTCGAACACAATATCACCAATAAAGTATGCTTAGGGAAACCCGATAGGGTTTAGTTTTTTTAGATACCGACTCCATAATACAAATCAATGATGAAGACCAATATCACAAGCACTAAAATAAAACCTTTACCTTAGCTTTTTCACAAGAGCTTTTAACCTTTAGAACCTAATTTCTTTGTTTATAAAAAACCTCATAACACTTTAGTGTCCAACACCATGTATGGTGTAAAATATAAATAATTTAATATCCTCGCCATAGGACATATCAACCTTGAAGTACTTCAAAAGAAAACATATACCAAAGTAATATAATAACATACTGGCTGCTTGAATTCAAATGCTTTAGACAAGGTGATTTATAATAGAGCAATATATACACTATGAACTAGATTTCATGATAATTTACAAAGACACCATCCATTGTCAATACAAATGCAAAGAGACCCGGTATCAAAGTGACCTCTTTTCTCTTAGCCAACCATCAACCTGATAAAATATCAATGAAGCCAAAATCAAACTGAAAAATATCAACTAAAATAATCAAATGCATTCCTTGAAATCAATGCATGCCCTGTCACAATGAGCACCATGTCAAATATTAGTACCAACATGTAAAAACTGAAACTTGAAAGTACATACCATGAACCATGTGAACCAACTGTAACATGTAACTACAAATCATATATCAATCTTCATCCTATCAACATCCACATGTATCAAGGATACATAACATTAAAAGACAAATTGAGCATTGAGATCATCACCAATACAACTAAACACTAAAAATACCACTAAATATATCATTAGGTGTAAACCAAGATGCCAAATTCCAATCAACACATGTATTTTCATGTAGCAAACCAATTAGTTTTGACATCAAGGACAAACTAACACATAAACAGCTGAAAGCCAACACCCATTACATGACAAATTCATTCTTTTCCCCAACTGACTATAGTTCATGTTTAAGTTTACCCAAAGAATTTGTTGGGTCTACATCATAAATATGTTTCACATGCATAATCTTTTATGTATCATTTCCAAGAGAAAAGACCTATCGATCATGGAGATTGTACCTTTCATGGTTTTAAATGAAACTGGGCCTAATATTTCCATCATCTCCTCTAATCAATAGTGACCTCTATATACTAACATTGATCTCAATATTAAGCAATAAACTCAACCCTCTTACCAATTCAACCTAGCCAATAATGGAAGGGTGAGACAATATAAATGAAAACATAGATAATATGTAGAATGTGAACACAGGGTTTATACTTCCTCCTCACTTGGGTTCAACATTTGAATCCCCTACAATACTTGTTACAATGAAGGAATAAATCTGATTGTAATATAACTCTGATCACCATAATATGGCTAACTTAGTCATGCAAGCTAACATGGAAGTCGCACCATAAAGGTAACAATCCTCGGTCTAGCCGAAGAGGCTTCATCAAAGACACTTCTTTGCAATGCAGGCCAAGGCCATGTGACCCCAAAATGGTGGTCGATCATACACTGTACTCAATTCAAGGCCATACACTCGGTCACAAGAATACATTTTAATGTGCTTATCAAATTTGCTTCAAAATATAGTGACTACCAAAGTAAAGATATTGAAATCAAAATAATTTCAAAGGCATTTGATTTACCTCAATATTCAACTTTTGAATGAAGCTTTCCGCTGATTTTTCTATCACTTCAAGCTTTCTATGCTTTTTTGTGTTGTTGGTCGATCTTCTTCCTAGTTTGCTCTATTTTTTTCCTTCTTTCTATTCATTCTAAAATGGAAACAAAGAAAAGTGTTTTCTTGCATGCAGCTGGGTGTTTCCGTTATGGATTTTCCTACCATAGCTGCCCTCTAATTTTGAATAATTCCTTTATGATTTCGACAGGCCACGTCGATCGTGGATTTTCCTTGATATTTTTCATTTATTTTGATAGTTCGATTAGAGTATATCATTTACCAAATTTGAATTTAAAATAAATTTGAATATATATTTGTTTCTATGTATATGCATGTATACATATATATACACATATATATATGTAATATATATGTATATATATACATTTATATAACTACATGTGTTTAAATGATTTCATTCACATTTACCTTGTATTCGAATAATATGTTTATATATGTGTGTGTGTGTGTGTATATATATATGTATGTATATATGTATATGTATGTATTCATATTTATTTTACATACATATATATATATATATATAAATATAAATACATACATATACATACATACATACATACATATATACATACATACATACATACATACATACATATATATGTTCATGTATAAGTTGTTTGTTTGTAATGGCTTGTAAGTTCCATACACTATCATTTAAAACAAGAACTTGAATTTTCATTTCAAGCATCTATATATATATACATGTTTATACTAACAAAGGAATTTTCTTTATAATGCTCATTTTCATTTTCTTCAAACACAAAGTTTAAGTAGACAAATTTTAATCTACAAGCCATTATTTTCAAACATTGAAATGCTTCAAGTCAGGAAATTGTGTTCTCTTACATATGTGATTTAATCCAAATGCAAGTCATCATGCCATTTGTGGTGTGTGCACCCAGATTCTAGCTTGCTTATCATTCAATCCATCTAAACAATCGTATTTCAACCATGTTCTCATCCTTCAAACTATTACCCTAAAACTGCACACACTTGCACTTGCAAATTGATCAGTAACGTTCAATTCTTGGTAACATATAAAATAATGTTCAAAAGTTCACAAAGTCAACATTATTCAACTTCTTTCATTCAATTTTCAAATATTCCAAAATATCCATTTAATATTTAATTGAATTTCTTCAGTATTTCAATTTACCATATTATGATAAATGTGCAATAAAATTGGGTTATGACATCCTCTCCCTCTTGGAAGAGACATTGTCTCGATGTCTAATAAGTTGAATAAAAGAACATCATATAAAATTTTGAACATTCATGTCTATTTCAACATCTCATAAAAAATATGTCTATTTCAACATCACATCAAAAATGTATGTCTATTTCAACATCATATCAAAAATATATGTCTATTTCAACATCTCATAAAAAATGTATGTCTATTTCAACATCATATCAAAAATATATGTCTATTTCAACATCTCATCAAAAATATATGTCTATTTCAACATCTCATCAAAAATATATGTCTATTTCAACATCACAATAAAAAATACATGTCTATTTCAACATCACATTAGAATTTTAAAGCATGAAATATCATAGTATCTCAATCCAAAAAATTTCAAACAAAATTATTGAGTTTCTTTTCAAGAAATAAAATGTGGAAAGGAGAATTTTGTTTCTTCTGCATCCTCCCAAGTAGGACTATCCTCTGAGTACTAGTCCCATTGGACTTTAAATTGAGCAATATCTCTGCTCTGCAATTTAACATTACATCTATCTAGGATTCTAATGGGCCCCACTAGAACCACTCTTGGAACCTGTACCTACAAGGATTTCCAATCAAGTACATGAGTCACATCAAGATGATATGGCTTAAGCAAAGAAACATGAAACACATTATGAAGTTGAGCCAGACTAGGTGGTAGAGCTAGTCTATAAGCAACTCGGTTAATCACTTCCAAGAGTTCAAACAGTCCCACATATCTTGCAGGCAACTTGGAAGACTTTCCAAAAGAAATAGAGATTTATGAGGTTTAACTCTCAAGAAATATTTGTCCGCTATTGTTAATTGTCTAAGTGTTTGGTTCTTGTTGGCATAAATCTTCTATCAGTCTGTCACCTCTTTCAATTTTCTCTTAATGATGCTCATTTGTTCTTCCCATTTCTTTAAGCTTTTTAGATCCTACTATGATCCTATCCTCCAATTTATCCCAACTGATGGGGGTACGACACTTCTACCCATACAATGCCTCAAATGGTGACATGCCTAAGGATGTATGCTAAGAGTTGTTGTAAGAAAACTCTACCAAATGAAAATATTCTACCCTCCTATACTATTGGTCCATACAATACATTCAGAGGAGGTCTTCAATTACTTGATTCACCCTCTCTGTCTTCCCGTCAGTCTAAGGATGATAACTTGAGCTGAAATTTAGTTCAATTACCAATGCAACATTAAAGCTCATCCAAAAACATGAGGTCATCCATGTGTCCCTATTAGAAATGAGAGTCTCTAGCACTCCATGTAAGAAAAATATCTCATGAACAAATTTCTTAGCTAGGTCAATGATCCATCCTCAAGGTTTCCCATAATGAAGTGTACAACCTTTAGTCAACTTATCAATCACAACCAATATAGCATCATGCTTATTCTTGCTCAATGACAACCCCTATACAAAATCCATACTAATCACCTATCATTTATACTCAACTATGCCATGAGGATACAATAACCTATTTGGATGTGCATGCTCAACCTTGACTCGATGGTACTCCAAGCATATGGCTACATATTCCACTACACCATTCTTAAGTTTAGGCCAAAAATGCAAGGTATTCAACTCTACGATCATCTTGGATACTCTGGGGTGTCTTGAATAAGGCTCATTGTAAACTTCTTCTAAAACCAACTTTCTCATCTCTCTAGAGTCAAGAATATACATTCTTCTCTGATATCTCAAAATACCATCTAGTTTGATCTCATATCCATCAAACCAATGATCCAAAGTATTTACTACTAGAGCGCTCTTCACTCTCTCATAGTGCTCATCCCCTAGCAAATTCTAAATTACCTACTGTCTCAAGTTAGACCTTGTTCAGATCATGGCTACCATATGCCTTCATCTGCTAAGAGCATTAGCCACTCTATTCTCTTTCCCTTTATATATTCAATTCCAAACTCATACTTGCTAAGGAATTCCAACCACCATATTTTTACCATTCATTAAGGTTTGGCTGGGTAAATTATCTCAACCTCAAATGGTCTATCTTGAGTTCAAACGACTTTCCCAAAAGATAATGCCTCCACATTTGTAAGGCATGAACTATGGCTGTGAATTCTAAGTCATGAGGTGCATAGTTTACTTCATGTTGCTTGAGCTTCTTTGATTCATATGCTACCACTTGTTTGTCTTGCATTAATACTACTCCCAATCCCTCTCCTAAAGCATGTTTGATTATTGTGAATCTCCCATTAGGATTAGGGATAGTGAGTACTGGTTCTATCGTGAGCCTCTCCTTTAGGATTTGGAATTCTTGCTCGCATTTCTCAATCCACTCAAACTGTATTCCCTTCCTTTGGAGTGAGGTAATAGGAGATGCAATATGGGTGAATTATTTCACAAAATTCCTATAGAATCCTATGAGGCCCATGAAGTTATGGACTTCCGACACATTCTGAGGCACTGGCCATTCCACGATCCCCTTGATCTTCTTAGGGTTTATGGAGAGTCCTTCAACTGAAATGATGTGGCCCAAATAGTGCACTCTGTCATGATAGAATGAACACTTGGACAACTTCCCAAAGTGTTTACTTTCTCTCAATTGCTGAAAAACTATCCTCAAATTTCTATCATGCTCTTTGATAGTCTTTGAGTAGACTAGAATGTCATCAATAAAGATCAGAAAAAAGTCATCCAAGCAATCTGAATACACTATTCATAAGGTTCATAAAGGTTGTTGGTGCATTAGTTAAACTAAAAGGTACCACTATGAACTCGTAATTTCCATACCGAGTTCTAAATGTAGTCTTTGAAATGTCTTCTTCCTTAATTATCAATTGAATGTACCCTAACCTAAGATCAATTTTGAAGAACACCATCACTCCCTTCATTTGATAAAATAGTTCATCAATCCTCAAAAGTGGATATCAGTTCTTGATGGTGACCTTGTTCAACATCCGATAATTTATACATAGACACAAAGTTCCATCCCTCTTTTTCAAAAAAAATAATTGGCACTCCCTAAGGAGACACACTAGGTCTTATAAGTCCCTTGTCCAACAATTCCATTAACTAGGCCTTCAAATTGTAGAGTTCTATGGTGGTCATCTAATAAGGTGCCTTGGATTGAGGCTCAACTCCTAGAATTAGGTTAATCAAAAAATTGAATTCTCGCTTTAGAGGAAACTCCATAAATTCCAAAGTGAATATGTCTTGGAACTCATTGAGAATAGGATAGTCATCTATATATGGCTCCTTGCTGTTAGGATTACTAAAATTCACCACATAAATTGCATGCCCCTTTCGATGAGCCTTCTTGAGTTGCATCACAAAAATCTATCTAAGATCTAAGGGTCTTTGCATTCCACAAACCTCAACTAGATTTCCACAATCATCCAGATAGTTGACCACCTTATCCTCACAATTCACTAAAGCCTTATGCTCAATTAACTAATTTATTTCTAAAATTACATCATATGATCCTAAGGGATCCACATACAAGTTGACCTAAGTTTGAAAGGTTGGAAGCTCTAACTCACTGCAAAAGAGATAGGTATCTACTCTCCATTCTGCTCGATTACCATACTAGACTGTCCATGAATTTTTCATGTATACTGCTCTAATAGGTATCTTGGATATTATTCTAGGATCTATATAACATTAAGTAGCTCCAGTATCAATTAATATTGAGACAGATTGGCCATATAGCTTACCCTTGACCTGAATTGGAGAAGCTTGATACTCTACCTTCCTATTGTCCACTAGAGCATGGATCTAATGGTGTTGAGTCTACTGGTAGCTTCCTACCTTCCACGTCTTAGACCACTAAGGATAATTTGAGGCATAAGGTCACCTCCACAAGTATAACATCCATCATGAGGCCCTCTGCGACCTCCTGGCTTGTCCTCTCTAAAGCCCTTCTGCTTATGGTCCTCCTTACCCTTACCCTTGTTTTTTTGTTGTCTTTCCACTATTACTATCTTCACCCTTCTCTTGCTATCTACTTCCCCTCTTGAGACTTCAAATATGATGGATCTTGTCTCCCTTATGAAATTTCTTCTTCCCATAATGTGATTTATAATTTGAATTATTGCAAAGATTGGATAGTTGTTGCAACTTATGTTCATATTTGATGGATTTTTGGAAGACTTCATTCATGGTTTGAGGTTCGTGCATATCCTCTTCAGCTCCTATGTGAGGTTTGAGTACCATTATAAATTTCTAGATATGGAACTGTTCATCTCCCTCATTGTAGGGCACATACTTCAATAGGTTGGTGAACTTTTCCCAATGCTGAATCACAATCATATTTCCTGGGTTAAGCTCTAAAATTTCATTACTTTCTTTTCAAAGAAAAGATGCAGTAACCATCTCTTCCTAAAAGCTTGGAGGAAGAGTTCCCAAGTGATCTTAGCAAGCTGAATATTTCATTCCAATTTCTCATTATCCCACATTACTTCACTTGAGAGCTGATACATAGCCCATGTCACCTTGGTCTGTTTAGAAAGGATACAAAGCCCAAAGTATTTTTCCATTTCTATAATCCAAGCCTCAACTCCTATTCCAATAGCCTTGCCATCGAACTTGGGTGGTGCTACTCTTTTGAGGTCTTTCCCAAGATCTTCCTTAATTCGCCCTTGTGGACCTCCCCCTGAACCACCGTATCCTTGATTTACTTTTGCATTCATGTAGTCCTAGTCGTTGTGTGCCACTCATATTTCTTCCTCTATATGATCCATGCAAGACTCTTTCTAATTCAAAAGCTCTAGAATTTGCTCCAATCTCTTGTTTGGTTTGTTATCAAAACCACAACCACCCTCATCTTGCCTGGTGGTCACCATGTTGTTCCACACTTATCCTACAACATAGTCACATTTATCGCATCTCAACACAAGGTTCTATGAATAAATTCTCTTATGCTGCATCACATAATTTTCATATGCATACATTCTTCACTATAGAACACACACATTCATGCATAGTACACACATTTTAGAGTTTCTCTTTGAACACACCAAAAATATTATCTGATTTTATTTATATTTAAGTTGATTCAATAGAAGAAACAAAATACTAATTTATACTCTAAACATAAATTAGAGTTATGATTCACACAGTAATTCAACAATCAGTCATATCATTCTTATGACTATTTTCTACTTATCATCTTAAGCATTTTCCTTTTATAAAAATGTACTAAAAACAAAAGAAAGTATGTCACAATATGTGTATGTGCATAGACAAAGTCTATGTGCATACACATATGTGTTCCTACTTATGTTGAGATTTGTGCATACATTCTAGAATAATCATTAATTAAAATTGCAATCTTAAATAGTATTCCATTTGACATTCCTTTCTCAAAATAAAGAAATTAAAACAAGTATATGCTAATAGTTTCACACATACTGTTATTGCATTCTAACATTGTTGCTTTCATATGGACATTCATTTTTTACATAGAATAAGTATTTTTTTGTACTAAACAGTTATAAAACAAGTTGTTTACATATGATCATTCATTTTTTACATAGAACAAGTATTGTTTCCTACTAAACAGTTATAAAACAAGTTGTTTACATATGAACATTCATTGTTTGCATAGAACATGTACTATTTCCTACTAAATGGATATAAAACAAGTTGTTTACATTTGAAAATTCATTGTTTACACAGAACATGTACTGTTTTCCTACTAAATAGTTATAAAACAAGATGTTTACATATGAATATTCATTATTTACATCTATTTCAAGTTGTTTCAACAAACAGTTTATTGAGAAAGGTTGTTTTCAGCTACAATGATGACTTAATCAACAAAAAGTGTCTTTCACATAAGATTATTCACTTTCTTCATTATTACATTACTATTTCAAACTAAATAGTTTGAATTAATGACATAAATCATCATTTTCCAATAGAATAGGACAAGTTTTATCTCAATGAACATATATATATCAATGTTGTTTACTAGTAAAAGTATTGTCTACAACTATCTCATCTCTCATTTCAAGCAAGGACATTTAATTTTCCTCAAACATATTAAGTTAACAAAATTCCCATTGTTCCCTATAAATGATATTTAATAGTTTGTGAGCAATTATGTAAATATTATAATGAAAAGAACAGGTTCGATATACTCGTCGATTTGAAGTTGGGCACCTATACTAAACTCTAAGGTTACTTGAGGTTTCCTTTTTAACCCGTTACCCTTTTCAAGACCATTTCAAAGCCTTCCTAGTCACACAAATACAACTGCCCATTGCATGACAGAGTCATTCTTTGCCCTAACCGACTACAATTCATGTTCAAGTTTACCCAAAGAACTTGTTGGGTCTATATCATAAATATGTTTGACATGGAGACTCTTTTTTGTATCCTTTTCAAGATAAAAAACCTATCAATCATAGACATCATACCTTTCATGCTTTTAAATGAAACTAGACCTAATCTTCCCATCATCTCCTCTAATTGATGGTGACCTCTATATACTAACATTGATCTCAATATTAAGAAATAAATTCAACCCTCTTACCAATTTGGCCTAGCCGATAATGGAAGGGCGACACAAGATAAATGAAAACACAAATAATTTGTAGAATGTAAACACGGGGTTTATAATCCCCCCTCACTTGGGTTTGGCATTCGAATTCCCTAGAATACCAGTTACAATGAAGGGATAAATATGATCAGAATATATTTTTGATTGCCATAATATGGCTAACTTAGTCATGCAAGCTAACATGGCAGTCACACCATAAAGGTAACAAGCCTTAGTCTAGCCAACGAAGCTCCAACAAAGACACTTCTTTGCAATGTAGGCCAAGGCCATGTGACCCCAAATAGGTGGTTGATCATACACTATACTCAACTCAAGGTTGTACACTCATCCACGAGAATATAGTTTAATGTGATTATCTAATTTGTTTCAAAAATGTAGTGAATACCAAAATAAAGATATTGAAATCAAAATAATTTCAAAGGCATCCAATTTACCTCAATATTAGGCTTTTGAATGAATCTTCCCTCTGATTTTTCTATCACTTCGAGCTTTCTCTGCTTTTGTCATGCTTTTGGTTGATCTTCTTCCCAATTCGCTTAGATTTTTTTCCTTCTTACTATTCATTCTAAAATGGAGACAAAGAAATACATTTTCTTGCATGCTATTGGGTGTTGTTGTTATGGATTTTCCTACCATTTCCACTATCTAATTTTGAATAATTCCTTTATGATTTTAGTAGGCCACATCCATCGTGGATTTTCCTTGTGATTTTTTATTTATTTTGACAGTCTGATTAGAGTATATCGGTTACCAACTTTGAATTCAATATAAATTCTAATATATATTTATTTGTATGTATATGTATGTATATAGATATATTACATATGTATATACATTCATTTATAGATCTACATGTGTTTAAATTATTTCATTCGCATCTACCTTGTATTTGAATAATGTGTTTACATATATTTATATATTTATATATATATGTATATGTACATTTATGTATTCATATTTATTTTACATATATATATTGATATATGTGTTCATGTATAAGTTGTTTGTTTGTAATGGATTATAAGTTCCATACACTATCATTTAAAAAAAGAACTTGAATTTTCATTTTGAGGAACTATATATATACATGTTTATACTAACAAAGGATTTTTCCTTATAATGCTTGCTTTTTTTTTTCTTCAAACACAAAGTTTAAGTAGACAAATTTTGATCTACAAGCCATTATTTTTAAACTCTAAAACACTTCAAGTTAGGAAATTATGTTCTCTTACATATTTGATTTAATTCAAATGCAAGTCATCATGCCATTTGTGGTGTGTGCACCTAGATGCCAACTAGCTTACTATTTGATCCAGTTAAACATTCCTACTTTAATTGTGTTCTTGTCCTTGAACCTATCACCCTGCAACTACACACACTTGCACTTGCAAATTGATCAATAGCATTCAATTCTTGGTAACATATAAAATAATATTCAAAAGTTCACAAATTCAACATCAGTCAACTTCTTTCATTCAATTTTTGAATATTCCAAAATCTCCATTTAATATTTAATTGAATTTCTTTAGTAATTCAATTTACCATATTATGATAAATGTGCAATAAAATTGGGTTATGACATCTCCTCCCTATGTCATTGATGCCTATCTAAGTCAGAATTAATACACCTAATGGTATCAACAACATTTTGCATCATAGATGAAAAAAATATCACATGTGGTGGAAACAATTCTTCATTTTGCATAGCATTGATTTGGTTGTGAATGGATGCCACATTTTCATTGATATGTGCTCGCAAGCGAGCCTCATTTGATCCAACATGTGGTGGAGGTGGGATATGAGGTGGAGGGGGTGGAGGGGGAGGGTGTGGAGGTGGAGGTTGTTGTGGTGGTGGATTAATGATATCATCAATGTAAAATTGATCCATTATATCTATATAAGTGTTCACCTACATTAAATTATACAAAATTAACATACAAAGTTACAGAATTACAAGAAATAGTTATATTTAAATGTACATGCAAATTTATTTAAATAGGATGTGCATACATATACATACACATACATACATTGATTCAACTTGAGCATGTGCATACAAATTTTATTTTTTTATTTTTATACGTAAGATTAGGTATTTTATTGATAAAGAAACTGCATACATAACATATGCAAAGAAGGAAACCAATGATAAACTAGAAGCAGGTAACTTAACCAAGAAACCCCATACAATTCAAAACCCCACCAAAAACGGCCAAAAAATGCTACCGCTAAGCCAAAAAACCATATTACGCAGCTAACCAAGCAAAATTAAAGACCCCAGGAGGCCACACCTCATAGAAAACTATTTAAATTAGCAAAGGATTTGAAATCTTCTACCCACTCTAGAACTTCCGCAACCACCAGCCCACACTTCTACTTTAGGAACTCCACAATAACTGTTGAGACCATCCTATGATGTATTAGCTCTACACCTTTCAAATATAACAAGAAGGGGAAGAGTCTCATCACTTTGTTCATGTTCCACAACAGTGCCAAATCTGAAGAACACAGGATCCCCTTACCAACAAAGGCCACTTTTAAAGTTTCTTCTAAACCACCCAGCAAATCCCCATGGAATAGGCACACAAGGAACTCTTTTGCCTCCAACTTAGGAACATCCCCATCCAAAAGCACAACCAAAAACCACGACAAGATGTAGGCATTGTCACGTGCATACTCATCCCTTTCCAAATGGCCTTTCCTAAGCACCATTTTAATAGCCACCAAGAACAGAGGGTCGTTGTCAATTGGAATTCACTTGAGCCTTTGGTCTATTATAGCCATGAAGGCAGCTTTCCTCTCTATCACTTTCAAAGAAATGGGGGTGTCTTTCCCAAAGGACTCCAACCCCTCCATCAACACTGAGATGATAAACTTCGAATGACTTGGTTTAGCCATCTAGGAAGCAACCAAAAACTGACAATCACCGAATAAAACCTCACCCGCAAAGATACCCACCAAGCAATTCAATCCAACCATGAACAAAAAACCAAACCTGATTGCTATAAATAAAGCCCACGGCCTACAAACAAAGCTCACTTCACACGAGCAGGGAATAATAGAAGAGCAGGGAAATTTGTCCTTGCAAAGATAACCACCTCTTAAAATGATCTAAAAATTTGATCATGCCTTGAAATAATACTACCATGCCATTTAACTTCACTACATGAGGACGCCGTAAACAACGTATACTATTGCCTTCCCACCTATTGTCACCTTAGCCTCCCTGGACACCGACGACACCAAGCAATTAATGCAAACCCTAGAGGCTTATAAAATCACCACCAACATCCCTTCACCAACATCATAGGGATCCCATGCAACCACCCACTACAAATTTCAAAATTTAAGATGTACATACATTTAAAATAAAAAATACGATGTATAATGCATGCATACAACATTCAACTAAACTATGTGTATATACAAATTTCAAAATTTAAGATCTAGAACTTTGTAATTTTAATACATGTACATACTAAAAAATAAACTTGAAACATTCACAAAAAATCTTATTTATGTCTAACACATATAAATCACATTTTTCCAATAAGAGAAATTATGATAGTAGTCATAAAATATACTATTATAAATTCATCATTATAAGTTATTATATTCATAAATTCAACACTTAAAAATATCCATCCAACCAAATTCATAAATTCATCACTAAAAATATCCATCCAACCAAATTCATAAATTCATCACTAAAAATATCCATCCAACCAAATTCATAAATTCATCACTAAAAATATCCATCCAACCAAATTCATAAACTCATCACTAAAAAATATCCATCCAACCAAATTTAGAAATTCATCACAAAAAATATCCATCCAACCAAATTCATAAATTCATAACTATAAGATCATTGTCTTAATTTATAAACTGTTGCAGCTCTCTATTGCATCTCTTCATTTCTTTATGTTTTCCTTTTCAGAATTGAACTTTCTCCTCTCCTCTAGCCATCATCAATGCTCATATAAGACCCCATCCATAGACCTAACAACATCAACAACATTTTGCATCATAGATGCAAAATTCCTCAAAAGTGGTGTGATACATTCTTCATTCTGAATAATGTTGATTTTATCCTGAATGGATCTAACATTGGCATTGATCTGTTCTTGCAAGCGAGCACCATCGGTTTCAGGTGGTGGAGGTGGGGGTTATGAGATGGATTGGGTGGAGATGGAGCTGAAGGTGGTGGAGATGGAGGGTGTGGAGGTGGATTACGGATATTATTGAATTGATCCATGATCTCTAAGATATAAGTGAACCTGCATTACATTTGTAATTTCAAAATGTAAGATACATGTTTAGGAAATAACCTTAAACCATTCAATATAAATGGCCTAATTGAATACAAATTATAAAAGGTGTAAGCCTCATTTATGTCTAAGGAATTTTACTTGAATGAGAAAACAATTAACTATTAATATAGGATGGCTTAAGGGGATCTATGTATACAAAATGACATTGCTTAAGGGAATAAAATTTGGTGAAGTTTCCCAAGGCAACCAAATTTCATTAGGGTCCTAGAAAAAATGAATGCTTTAGGGTTTAGGGTTTAGAGTTTAGGGTTTAGGGTTTAGGGTAATAGGATGGCTTAAGGGGATCTATGTAGTAAGGTCCTAGGATAAAATGACATGGCTTAAGTGAATAAAATTTGGTGAAGTTGCCCAAGGTAACCAAATTTCATTAAGGTCCTTGGAAAAAATGAATGCTTTAGGGTGTAAGGCTTAGAATTTAGGGTTTAGGACCTTTAGAGTAATAGGATGTCTTAAGGGGATCTATGAATTAAGGTCCTAAGATAAAATGATGGATTTAGGGTTTAAGGTAATAGGATGGCTTAAGGGGATCTATGTAGTAAAGTCTTAGGACAAAATGACATGGCTTAAGGAAATAAAATTTGGTAAATATTTCCAAGGAAACCAAATTTCATTAAGGTCCTAGGACATAATGAATGCTTTAGGATTTAGGGTTTAGAGTTTAGGGTTTAGGGTTCAGGGTAATAGGATGGCTTAAGGGGATCTATGTAGTAAGGTCCTAGGACAAAATGACATGGATTAAGGGAATAAAATTTGGTGAAGTTTCCCAAGGCAACCAAATTTCATTAAGGTCCTAGGACAAAATAAATTCTTTAGGGTTTAGGGTAATAGGATGGCTTAAAAGGGGATCTATGTAGTAAGGTCCTAGGACAAAATTGTTGGGTTAAACTAGCTCTTGGGGTAGAGTTAGTGGATTAGCCATAAATGGTTTTGAGCCCATGGTTTCGCATGTATGGAAGTCTATATAATGGCTTGGTGACTCCATTGTATGTGTGGGTGGTTGAAGCTGCCAGGCTTAGCCTAGTTGGGGCTGAGGGTTAATATGAAGATCTTCATTGCTGGTTTTTCCCCAGTTTGGGGTTTTCCAGGGTAAATCACTATGTTGTGATTGTGTTCTTGTTCCATGCTTGATTTATGTTTATGTTTTTATTCTTCATCTGGTTCCTAACAAAAATGACATGGCTTAAGTGAATAAATTTTGGTGAAGTTTCCCAAGGCAACCAAAATTCATTAAGGTCCTAGTACAAAATGAATGCTTTAGGGTTTACGGTTTAGATTTTAGGGTTTAGGGTTTAGGGTAATAGGATGGCTTAAGGGGATCTATGAAGTAAGATCCTAGGACAAAAAATTTTATGGCTTAAGGGGATCTATGAAGTAAGGTACTCCAAATAAACCACAAATAATGGAGTACTTGTTGCAAGTATGAGAAAGTTTGGTGGTGTTGTCATTAATGTTGTGATTGATTTCAACACAGTTTAGTATGTTGTAGATTGTGCATGTATAGTTGAGATATTGCTGAGATGTTGTGAGTACATGGAACTATCCTTATGATGTTGCAAATGTGCTAAAATGATGGGTTACCAAGTGCTTTTGAGAAAATTAATAAAGAGTGAAGTCAGAGTTATGCATGTATTCAAATGTGCTCTAGTATGTGCTTCACATTTCTTCTGTGTTGATCCTATGCTCATGTGGATCTAAAGGTTTGTTGTTGGTGATCTATTGGGGATATCTCCTGATTTGTTGTTGCCAGTTTGATGGAAGGTGAAAGTTGTGTTCACTAGTGTGTGAACTATTTTGGAAGAGTTGGTGATATGTGGACTAGGAGAAATGTTTCTACTTTGTAGTCCCCTGCTATTTTGTTTCAGGTCTTGCAGATCTGGAATAGATCTTGTAATGATGTTTAGTAGGTTTTGGAAGAGATGTTCAAGTTTTGGTGCTCCGGAAGATGAGCTTTAGAGTTGTGTGGGATTGCATGGTCCAAATGGACTATTGGAAAGAGTTCTATGTTCAAAGGTTGTTACACCTACTATAAATGAATTTGGAAGTATCTAAGATGTGTTCTTGTACATGATCAAGCATGTTATGTCATCCATGTGTTATATTCTTGTTGGAAAGCATGTACTTCAATGTTCATTTGTGTTTTCATTAGGCTTGGTTGACCTAGTGTTTACACTTCAAATGAAGAATTTAAAATTTAATTAAGGAAGCATGTGAATGATCTGAGATATTGCTTTTGGTATTGGTTAAGTGTTTAATTGGTCCACTCTCATTCTTTTCCACTACAAGAATGTTGAGTTGTTGACCTAGTTTGAATTTATGAAATGAAGTGTATGTGGCCAACCTTGGAGAATGTTTATAAGGTTGAAGATGGTATAAATGCATGTTGAGATGCGAAGGATTGCATGATGAAAAGTAATTAAGTAAGCCACATGTGAAGAGCATAGTTGTGTAAAAGTGAGTTAAGGTAGTAGTACTTCGTTGTGTTAGATTCCTGAAAGCAGTGAGCTAAAGGTTTCTAAAATCTTCTAATCTAGGCTATGGATTTGTGTAAATTGTTGTGGTGGATCTTTCTATTATCTTTTGTATCTATAGGCAATGAGCCTCCCTATTGGATAGCGAGTCCTTTTTGTAGGAAGTGATTTGTACCTATATAATCAGTCCTATTCTGGGTAGTGAGCCCTTAGTAGTGAGCCCCTTGTATTCAATTTTCCTATCACTTTATATTATGAGTTAATCCTCACCATGGTTTTTCCCTTATTGGGGTTTCCATATAAAATCTGGTGTCCATTGTGTTGAATTTTCTTTTTGTTATCTACATTCCATGTTCATACTTTATAATAGAATAGTGTGGTTGTGAAATTGATAAGTTTTGAAGTTTTGTGTTTGAATTTGGTGACAAATGATTCACCCCTCCTCTTAGTTGCCCTACGCCTTTTAAAAATTGGTATAAGAGTTTTAGTTCCTTAGTGTAGAGCTTAACCACTTAAGGAAGATCTGTTGCCGCAAAATTTGGCGATCCCTAGGTTTGATGGATCTGATTACATTGACTGGAAAGTGTAGATGAGAGGATATATTATCTCTCTTGGTTACAAGACCTGGAAGGATATTGAGACAAAGTATGTTGCTCCAGCGAGTAGTCCTACTACTGTAGATGAGGTTTCTGCTTATGAGGAGAATGAAAAAGTGAGGTATGCTATTTACAGTGCTTTATCCAAGACTGGGCGAACAAAAGTTATCTCTCTAGGAACTACTTATGATGTTTGGAAAAAGTTGGAAAATCTTTATGAAGGAAATGATAGAGTGAAATTGACAAAGAAGCTGACGACAAAGCGTAGATTAGAGAATATGAAAAATGGAAGAAGGAGAAGATATTGCAAGCTATTTTTCTAAGAATTGATTTGGTAGAAAATGAAGTTAGAAATCAAGGGGGTACTTTGACTGATGAAGATATAATTGAGAAAATTCTAATAACTCTACCAAACTTTTACAGTGACAAAATTTTAGTTATTGAGGAAACATATGATCCTACTAAAGAAGAGCTATTTGGCACCTTGACTACATTTGAGATGAGAAAGTTTGGAAAGAAAGAGGAAAAGACAGAAACAACATTTAAAGAAACAAAGATTGAAGATGATCCAATAGTGATGGTTCAGATGAGTTGTAAACTAACTTTACAAGCAAGTTGAAGAAAGGTGATAGTAAATATAAAGGTATGTTTCCCTTTAAATGTTTCAGCTATGGTAATATTGGTCATTATGCTTCATTTTTTCTGAATAGAACTGTATATAAGAAGAGTAGAGATCATAAAGATAGAAACGATAAGAAATACAAAAAATTGTACTATGTTAGAGAAGAAGATGGAATCTCTGATGATGAATCTAATTATGAGAATGATGATAGTGAATGCTTTTTCTTAACTTTGAAGAGTAAATTTGTGTCTACTAACTCCACAAAATGTGCAAGAAAAATTGGTTCAGAGAACAAGAAGAATGAGATGGAAGGCACTTTGGTCACCGTATTTCATGCTAGACAAGATGAATACTATTGGGAGATTGATAGTGGATGTTCTAATCACATGACCAGAGATAAACATAAGTTTACTAAACTTGAAAATTATGATGGTGGTTTGGTCATGTTTGGTGATGATTTAGGAGCAAAGATTGTTGGGAAAGGTACAATTAGTTTTTATGGAATACACAACACTGATGATGTATATTATGTAAAGGGTTTAAGGTATAACCTTTTCAGTGTTTTTCAGATGTGTAGCAAAGGTTTTAAACTTATGTTTCAGGATAATTCCTATGAGATCATAAAAGGATCTAGAGATATGGTTGTTGTAGGAAGGAGAACTCATGGAAACATCTATCAACTTAAGGGTGTTGATGGTCAGTGCCTTGTATCTCAAGTTAATGAAAGATGTTTGTGGAACTAAAGAATGGGACATGTAAATTTTGATACTCTAGCTAGGATCATTTCACGAGATGTTGTTTGAGGTCTACCTAAAATCATAAATCCTACTAATAAAATTTGCAGAAGTTATTAGTTAGGGAAACATACAAGATGTGGTTTCAAAGAAAAAGAGCAAACTACTACCAGAATGTTAGAATTAATTCATACTAACCTTTGTGGTCCTACTAGAATAGGAAGCCTAAATGGTGATAGGTATTTCATGCTCCTTATTGATGATTATTCTTAAATGACATGGGTTCCTTTTCTTAGAGAAAAGACTCAGGCCCTAGATAGGTTTAAAGTGTTCAAAGAAAGAGTAGAAAATGAAGTGAACCTAAGAATCAAATGTTTGATATCTAATAGAGGTGGATAATTCACCTCTAGTGAGTTGAATGCATTTTGTGAAGAGCATGGAATAAAGACACTTTTTTGCTCCAAGAACCCCTTAGCAAAATGGAGTGGTTGAGAGAAAGAACTAGACTATACAAGAAGTTGCAAGAACCATGATGAAAGAAGCAAATGTACCTGATGTGTACTAGAGAGAGGCAATACACACTACTTTTTATGTTCTTAGCAGAGTTCATATCAAAGGCAATAGCACAAAAAATCCTTTTCAGTTATGGATCAGTAAGGTTCCTATTGTGAAATACTTTAAGGTGTTTCGAATTAGATGTTACATTAAAAGAGATGATGAAAATATTGGGAAGTTTGATGTTAGATGTGATGAAGGGATTTTTCTTGGATATTCAACTACTAGCAAAACATATAGATTCTTTAATAAAGTATTGAGGAAGATTGTTGAGTGTGCTAATGTGAAAGTTGATGAGCACATGCATAGACCTATTGAGATAACTGAAGTTGAACCTGAAGAGAATAAGGAGGAAGAAGAAGAACACATTGAAGAAGAAGAAGAAACTCCAGGACCTGTTGTTAAGAATCCTAAGAATGTCTAGAAGAATCATCCAGAAGAATAGATAATTGGAGATAAGAGTGAAGGTGTGAAGACAAGAAGTAAAGTAGCAGGTGAGTTAAATCTCTACTTACTTTCTAAAATAGAACCTAAGTCTGTTTGTGAAGCATGTGAAGATGAAAGTTGGGTTTTAGCTATGAAAGAAGAGTTGCAGCAAATAAAGAAGAATCAGACATGGGAACTGGTTCCTAGACCTGTGAATAAGAATGTAATTGGTTCAAAATGGGTGTTTAGAAATAAGTTGAATGAAAATGGTGAAGTTATAAGAAAAAAAACAAGACTTGTATGAAAAGGATACTCACAAGTTGAAGGAAAAGACTTTGAAGATAAATTCTCCCCTATGGAAAGAATGGAAGCTATTTGGATGTTTTTGGCATTTTCTACCCACAAGGATTTCAAAGTATATCAAATGGATGTCAAGTCTGCATTTCTGAATGGTGAATTAGAAGAAGAAGTATACATGGAACAACCTGAAGGATTTCAATCGTCAGACAAACTAGATATGGTTTGTAAATTAAAGAAGGTATTGTATGGACTGAAACAAGCTCCCAAAGCATGGTATGCAATATTGGATAGATACCTATCACAACAAGGATCCAACAAAGGCTCTGCTGACAACAATCTCTACTTCAAAGTGCAAGGTAACAAAATTTTGATAGTAGTAGTATATGTTGATGATATCATCTTTGGAGGAAATGAAATTATGTGTAAGAGATTTGTAGAGGAAATACAAAAAGAATTTGAAATTTCCATGATTGGTGAGTTCAATTTCTTTCTTGGTCTTCAAGAAAATCAAACTGATAAAGGGATATTCATTTCACAATCTAAGTATGTGAAATAGTTGCTAAATAATTTTAGAATGGATGACTCCAAACTGGTTAGTACTCCTATGGTGACTAGATGTAAGTTGAGTAAAGATGATGAATCTGCTAAAGTAGATCAGAGCAAATACAGATTTATGATTGGTGGATTGTTGTATCTTACTGCTTCTAGAATGGATATCATGCGTGTAGTATGTTTAATTGCAATATTTCAAGTAGATTCTTGTTGACGTGTTTTTTATGCACTTCTCAACATAGGCAATGCATAGGTGAACTACCTCTCTTGAAAGACAATCTTCCACAATCAGATTGTAGAACACCATCCCAAGGTCTCTAATGTCAGGTCTTGATAGTGCTTGGAATATCTCAGTTGTTTCATGTGATTTTTTGGAACCACAAGGTGGACTTACATAGCTAGATGCAAAGTGGTTCTTATGAATTGAAGTTTCTAGGATGGAAATTGATATGTATTTTGCTGCAGGTTCAAGCAGTGTTCTGAAACTCCAGTGTTTTCCTTAATTTTTATCTTTACAATGTGCAATGAACCTTAGCATAGGTTGTTTCTAAAAAAAGGAAAAAGGAGCAGGGAGAAGGAGAGTTTCCTGGATATGCAACTAACTATCAATAGTGATCATGGAGGTTCTACTGTGGACATCTTCCTGTAAACATGATTTCACTTAACCAAGAAACCTACAATATCATGAAATATATGTTATCTTCTAAGGTCTGCAGATACTTTACCATTCATCCACCATATACATGAATGAATAAAGATAATGGTTTAAAGCAACTTTAAGTTTTAGCCTAGACTAACTTTACACAACCATTTACCAATAACAAATAGCAAAAAGTATGGTCTAGAAGGCATCTACACAACATAAATTTTCATAATCACAAAACAACCTTACCAAATCTATATAAAAAATACAAAAACCAACTAGAATAGCAATTTAAATCTAACCAAAACATCTAACTATGGGAGATTGAATCATGAAACATAAAGAGAAACTCAGAAAATGCACCAAAGTCAATGTATTTTCATTAAAAAAATTGCAACATGTCATTACACCAACTCAACTCTCTCCTGAAAATGAGAGGAGGCTCCCCATTTATAGTGCCCAAAATGTAGAATGAATGGCCAAGATTAATTTTCATTGTGTGGCCAAGATTCACTACAAATTAGGGTTCTAGCTACTCCACAATATTTTGCAATTTAAAATACAACTTTGTCTTTATCACTATTTTGTCCTCTAGTGACAACACTGTAGCATTTTGTCTTTTGCTGATTTCCCTTTTGTTGTAGCTACTCTGTCAGGAATTATTCATTAATAATAGGGTTTCCTTCTTGCTTCTTCAAAGTTTCATATTCCATGAACTTCAAAATTACCACCTGGAGCTTGTCAACCTCCAAAATCTCATATAATACCAATTGGTAACTCCACTCCTTGGGGCTGTCTGTAAGCTTTTCCCAGTCTTCGTCATACTTGGCAGTGTGGTCTTTGAATAGCTCTAACTGGGTGAAGGCCTAGGTGGAAAAACTAATGAAATCAATAGTTATCTCATCTGACATTACATCCTCCATCTTCTTCTGTAAATGGGGCTTTATCTTTTTTGGATCAATCTGTACAATAGGTATGTCATACCATGTCATCAGCTTCAAGTATCGGGTGCAATCTACCCTAATCTCTTAACCCATTCAATATCTAGATCTACCTTGTCAAGCACCTAGTCCAACCTTTCTTTCCTATTCTCAAAATCTCACTTTCATACATCCATCAACCAATGATCATCCTTTTTGAATTCGAGCTCCTTTTCCAACATTGCGCTTGGTAGTTTGAGAATAGCCTTAATCTTTGGGTAGGTGAACTCATACCTTGATGGGAAGTCAATGCAAAGTTTTCTTGTACCCTCAAGAGACTGATGTAGATCTAAGAACTTGTTCGTTGTCCTAACCGCATGACCGATGCCCATGTTTGTAGTATATAAGACCTGTCAAAACTAGTTTTATGTGGTCTTATCCAAGTTCTTTCTCCTTTCGAGCTTGTCCATTTGTTCTTTTGATAGCAAATGAGGTAGAACCAAGGAAGTGGTAGTTATTTCCCTCATTGAAGACCATTACTTGGTATAAGCTATCAGATCAGCTACCTGTTCCTTAAGTTCCTCTTTCAAATTCTTATCTTGTTGAATGAGATGCACTACAGTAGCGATGAACTCTTGAGGATGTTCTACTTTTCAGGCCTTGGTAGTTGTTCCTAAGTCAATAGTAGAAACATTATAACTTATTCCTTCTTCTCCCACTACTGGTGTGGCTATTTGGACTTTAATTGATCTAGAGGCATCCATTGTTACCTTTCACCTGACCTTTCACTTCTTATCCTTCTTGGTAGTGATCTGTGCTCTAGCTAGGATAGCCTTCAATCTCATTATTCGATCACTCAGGGTGGGTTCCTTCTTCTCAAGTTGTCTTTCCAGCCATTTGGGCATCTGAGCCTTTTCTCTAGGAGATTCACTGTCATCCTTTTCTCCATCCCTTGTGACTTCAATTTCCTTATCTTTAGAAGCCTCCTTCTCAACCCTAGTGTCTTCCCCTTCTTCTTCATTAGAGTCCCAGGTGAATGTTAGGTACTTGATTGGGAAATTAGTGGGTAGGAATTCTTTGGGACCTTCCTCCCTCTCAGTCTTCTCTTCCTTTTCATCATCCTACTCATCCTAAGGCATCTACTCCTTGGGCCACTCCATTTCAAGGCTTTTTTCAGTTTGAACCTCACCTTCAGGTTTGTCTTCTTCCATGTTATCTTCCTCTTTGTGAGGGGGTGACACATCTTCCTATTGTTCCCTTGTAGGAAGTTTCACATTTTCTTCTATCTTGTCATCCTCTTTCCCTTCTCTAGGAGGTGACCTTTCTACCTCTTCTGTTATATCCTTCAATTGTCAGGCCAACTCTTCTTCAAAGTTTGGATTGAAAGTTTGCACAATTATTTTTCCACTAGCATCCTCTTCTTCATCTCCACTTTCAGAAGATCTTGTTTCTTCTTCTTCATGGACCACCTTATCAATTTGTACATGCTCATATTTTGGATGCTTCTAGTACTCATCTGCTTCCTCCTCCAATGCTTTTGAAGTTTCCATCTCCCGCCTCTCCCATTCCTCAGAGATTTGCATCATGGCATCCAATGTTGGCAGTTCCGTTGGAGGTTTTGAGAGAGGGACACTAGCCAAAACTTGTGCTAGGGCAGCCTAGATGGAAAGATTTGACAATACCTCAAAAATCTTGGAAGGGACATTCTTCATATGTCATGAGAATGCTTCTGATAGTGTGAGCATTGGCATTGGTATTGTTGCCATTGTTAGTTGAAGTGATGTGGTGGGAGACATGGAGGCAGAGGAAATCGGAGAAGTCATGGCCAAAGAAGAATCGATCATCGCAACCTGCCCAATTGGTAGAGAAGAGGCAAGGAGGACCAAGATTTCCACCATGGGCGAAGAGGTAGCAACCATAGCCTATAGAGGTAGACGATGGAGACTTAGGTGGATCAACCTCCATATCTTCTCCCTTGTGGAGTGGATCTTCCTATATACTAGGCACTGTAGTGGTGTTTCCTGAGCCCTTATGTCTCTTGGAGGACTCACCCTTTGAGGAATTTATAGCATACACCTTCGGGTTAAGCTACTACTCATCACTATCTTTTGTTTTATTTGATCTCGTGAGTGGAGGTGATCTGGATGTCTCTCCTGTTGGGGTTTTAGCAGTAGCATCATCTGTCTCACTAGGCTCACTTTTGAGCCATTCATATGTTAAGACAACCCCTTGTTGCTTCAATCGGGCCACCTGTCCATTGACCCATTCCCTGGTGCAAGCCTCAGTAAGCTTGGTTAGAATATCAAGGTCATCAATCTCTTAATCATCCCAATCTATCACCAGCATTGGAAAGTTAGTGACTACATTGTACCTGGGGTCCATTATGGGCTTTCATCTTCTTCAACCTAGTCAGGTATAGGGAATATATTTACCTGTTTCACAAAGTACGCGGTCATTCGCATGTAGTGCCTCATGCGTACCTCCTTATCATCTTTGCAATTTTCCCAGAAATCTTCTATGTGATGCAAATGGGCATACTCTAGTCCTAGTGCTTTTCTTATGTTCCCATACAGGTCCATCCATGGGCAAGCAGTGTGCAGGAAAAAAAGATATTCTCCTAGTTCCTTCTCTGAGTTCCCTGCACATTGAGAAGCTTGTAGCTTGTACATCCCCTAGCCAAAAGAAAGGGGATAATGGATCCCCACCAAATTCTTGCTGCTAAGAAGGGTATGCACATGTCAAAGTTGTTGAGATAGTTCTAGTAATACAATCTGATCGTTGGGATACCAGAGCAGCTTATTCAGCCTCTCTGTGTAACCTTGGGCATGAATTTAGGTGAACTTAGGGTATTGAATAAATAAGAAGGTGTACTACTTTAGGAATGCTGGAGAATTGTGAGAAATTCTTCTTTCAACATCCCCTCCAAGTAGTCTAATGATGTGACCCATGAAGGCGTCATTCACCCTGCAATAATCATTCTCAAAATTTCTGAACTAGAGTTGGGGTTATCTATCATAAACCTTCAAAGCACAACCTAGTTCTTCATCAAGTGCCCTGAACAACCTACTGTACTATCATTCCTCATCCAATGAGTAAGAAAGATAGGAGGTCATGTAGAATTTAGAGGTCTTCTTGACATTCATAAACTGCTTGTGGAAGCAGTCGCTTATTATTCCCCCTAGTAAAATGAGGCATGTGTAGTGACATCCTCCTTTCCACAAAGAATCTGCTCTACAAAATATACCATCCACTCTTGAAAATATGCAGCAATGGGAAGGCCTATCACTCTGCTCAACAGAGTCACCAAGTCATGATAGTCTTCATGAAAGTCACTACAAAAAAGTTCTTGAGGAACTTTCACATTGCTGCCCCACTTCTCTTTGAGCCAGTACTGATTTATGAGTTTCTTACAACCATTTGGGTTTTCATCTCACATTGCTTTGCATTCCTTGATTATTTTTAGTTCCATTGACTCAAAGGTGGGGATGTGGAAGGTCTTTGTTATTGCCTCGCTAGACATGTCAGCTAGAATTTTTCCTTCCTTATCAACTATTGTCCAAGTCTCTGGTTGATATGCTTTCCTACATGCCATTACCAGCTTAGGAGTGATGAGGAATGGAGGAAATCCTATAGCCTTAGCAATTCCACTACTTTTTATTGATCTTGCATTCTCCGTGGTCGGGCTGACCCTAACCCTTTGGTTGAATTCATCGATATCAACTTGCCCGATATTGGTATCTGTGATTTCCTTACAATATGTAACGACCTTTGAGTGCAAAGGCTCTCCCTGGAATTGGTATTTCATCTAGTGTTTGTCCTCCTTCCCATGGGGAACTCTTCCTAATTTCTTCCTTTTATCCTTCTCTATAACTACCCCCGAGGGTCTTGCACTCGATTCCATATATCTTGCAGATAAAGGCATGATTAGTACAATTAAGCTTAAAGACATCAATGTTATCCAAAATCCTTGTGGACGAAGTCCAATTAGACAATATATCATTCATAAAATCAAACATTTACTTCAAGATGTTGTTAGTAGTTCACTAAAGGGAATTTGGACAATTTGGACATAGGGGGCTAGACTTCCCTAGTAGGAATGTTGTCTTGAAGGGCGAATAGGGCAAGGCAATCTAGGTGGTTTCTCCCAGCTTCAGATTTTGATGGTTTGAAAGGCTCATGTAGGAGAGTGTCAAATTTAAGCACATGGGTTGAGATTAGTTTTCAAATTGAAGGTCATTTGGATCCTTATTGGAGCATCCAGAGTTGCAAGTTAAGAAATTTTTTGGGGTTTTGCTATTTGGGATGGCCAAGAGGAAACAAAATTTTGGGGTTGAAGTTCTGGTGTCCGGGACCTAGGAGATGAAACGGCAGTTAGTGTATCTCTTAAACTCTGAAGTGTTTGGGTCTCAAGGGGCATGAAGTCATTGGTGAATTGTAGTTTGAAAATGATGGGTGTTGAATGGAAGTCCAGTGGGGGCGGCCCAGTGGATCGGACCCGGCATCACATTTGGCTCCATGAATTCTTTGTTAAGTTTTTCTCGGTGATTAGAGGGGTAGACCCCAAAGGTCAGAAGCATGGATTGGCTTTTCCCTTGGAATTAGCAAAGGTGAGACAGAGTCCCACGGGCAGAACTCCGATGAAGTGGGTCTGGCGAAGGCTAAGTCATTTGAGTTTTATCATTCCACCCTTGTAGAAAATGGAGGCTCAAGGCCCTAGAGACGGAAGGAAGCTATCTGATGGTTGTTTGGAAATGACGAAGTTGCTAAGGAAGTCCATAGATGGATCTCTGCAAACCGGGGCCTAGAGACATAAGGGAACATTTCACTTTGTTTGCTTAACTTAGATGACAAAAAGGAAAGACAGACTCCAAGGCTTAGGAAGACAGGGCCAATTCGCTATGCGGAATCAGTGAAGATCACATGGCATCTCGAGGATGGAATCCCGAGGGGATACTAAGGTTTTGAATTTGTTTTAAATCTCAATGGCGACCCATCGAAGGAGGTTCGAGGTCGTGGGCCCGAGGAGGCATCCCATCGTTTGAATGTTGGATGTTTTCAAAGTTTTTTTAGTGGCAATGGAAAGGTTGGGGTCTGGAGGGCACAAATGCTTTGTGCAAAGAATGACGTCGAGAGGGTAAAGTTTTGAACTTGACTTATCTGATGTTTTTAGAGGTTCCTAGGAATTCTACCACATGGGTTTTTTAGGTTTGGCCTTCCTCTATTAAATGAATGTGATTTTATGCTCATTGATTAATCGTTCTAACACAAATTCATCAAAAATCACCAAGGAAGGGTGGACGGTGAACTCACCACAAGATCCTAGTGATGAAGCTATGAAATTCATGAAGGTTGGCAAATGAGGGTAGCGGGCGCAAGGGTGGTGGGAAACAGAGGCACTTGACTTCCCAAAAATCACTATGAACTCCTCTGGCTATCCTGACATTGTGAAAATGACAGGTCGGGCAAGATATTTATACCTGTAATCAGCATTTAATATGCCTTTAAATGCCCATATGGAGGACAAGAGAGTTAGTGGGTTCAAATTCCTAGACGACGGTGGGAGGTTTGGGACCTGGGTGCTGAGAGGACGTGACCTGGTGATCATTTCAAAGTTGCTTTGGAAACCATCGATGAAGGGAAGCCTAGAGTCAAGAGGATGGAACGCCAATGTAGGTTGGCCATTTGGAAATGACGAAGTCATTACTTAGTTGCAAGCAGAGAAGTCTGGAAGATCAGGCCCGACAAGGGAAAAGGTACTCTATTTTTTAATGCAAGTTAGGAGGATGGCGATCTGGAGGCCAGGTCCCAAGGCACAGGAAGGTGAAGGCTTGTAGCCACTTTGGGGCAGCAAACACACAATGGAAACCTAGCTAGGGAAACCCAAGGGGTTGGGCCCGGGAGGTCCCAAGGCTGTTGGCAGAGGCAAACTGCCAAAGGGACTCTACAAAGACCCAGGTCTAAGAAAATTTTTGGGGAATGAAGCATGTTCAACCTAAGATGAGACTTTAGAGGCACACTAACCATCTAGGACACTAAAACGGGGGGCACACAAAATGAGGTGGTGACAAAATGACCTGGCAAGACAAAAGAAAGAGAGTCCCCATTCCGAAGGGGGCGTGTGTGCTGAGGGTACAACAAATGGTGACTCTATTGGGGAACACTCCTAAGTGTTCCAAGGGTAAGCATTCATTTTGAACCCATAATCTCTTGTTTCAAAAACTAAGGGATGACATCCAAATGTGAACTAGGAGAACAAGGTCCTTAGCTTAATCAACCACGGACACCTCAAAGGTGTGTGTTTGGTGGATTCATTTCCTTTCTGCAGAAACTATGGCGAGTATTGGCTAATCAAGTGAAGCAAGCTACATAAATCGCCCAACGCCAAAAGTAACCTAGATATTTACCCGCTGCCAGTCAGGCATTCATAGCCCTACCAAAGTTGTTACTGTGACCCCACAAATATTGTTCTACTACCATCCAGGTTCCCATAGCCCCGATAGAGTTATTCACACACCCATATGGTTGATTAATTTTAGTATTTTCTTTCTCTTCTTTTTTTTTGATACTTCTTTCTAAGTGTCATCTTTTGTTCAACCGTGTAAGCATAGAAGCATACAATGGGTTTGAGAGCCATAGTGGTCACTAGAGAGGACCTAGGAATTTTCACTTGCCAAGCTATCCTAGCAACAATTGTACAACCCTTTGGAATAATTAATATGTGTTTTGTGCAAGATTTGAGATGAGCGTAAGATGATTCAAGCAAGGGTCGAGTCCTAAAACAAAGTTCAGGCAAGGACATCATTCCAAGGTAGCTTTCAAAGACCAATAGTCGAGAATGAACATTTAGACAAAGAACACTAAGGAGGGATAGCAAAGTGCACCATTTGTTGAATGAGCACGACCACTACAGCAGAAAAAAGGACATCCTCTTCAAACCAAAATAGTTGAGAGACAAGAAAAACAAAGCGACACGAGACAACGAAGCACAAGCAAACTGAAAGGAAACCTACTCTAACCTATGTACAAATATTTACAAAGAAGAGCCCAATAAAGCTCAAGCTTGGAAGTAATGCTTTAGGTGTTGCTCATTGACTAGCAATGGGACGTCTTCACCAGTTAAGGTCTTTATGCAAAAAACATTGTCTCCCAGAATTTCAGCTATCTGAAAGGGGCCAAGCCAAAGCTTGTCGAATTTGTTATGTCCCCCTTTGTTCTCATGGATCTTGTCCCAATACAGGACTAGATCTATGATTCTAAAGGCCTTGATCTTCGTTCGATGATCGAACCAGCATTTGACTATGCAGTGGTGTTTAGCAAAACATTCTATGGCATGGTCTCGTACTTCTTCTAAATGCAAGAGCTCAGCCAACCGAGCTTCTCTATGGTGTCCCCCTTGGTAAAACTCATTGATAAACTAAAGAGTGGGTATTTTCAGGTGGATCAGGAAGATAGGTTCTAAGCTGTAAACTACGTGGAATGGGGAATCACCAAGGGCAGCCTTATGGCGAGTGCGGTTTTCCCAAAAGGAGAAGCAGAGTTGGGTATGCCAATCCTTGGGATTCCTATCTAGAAATTTTTTTATTACGGTGATCAGGTTCTTATTTGTGGATTTGGTAAGGCCATTGAATTGAGGGTAGTAATTGGATGAAAATTTAAGGGCTATCCCATAGTCAAAAGCCTAGCCAAAAAATTTTAAGCAAGCAAATGTAGGTCCATTATCACACACTAATGCATAAGGACATCTGAAGCGATTTAAAATTAAACCTTCCAAAAAAATTGTAACTACTTTAGTTGTGCATTGCTTACATGCAATTGCCTTCATCCATCTAATGCAATAATTAGTAGCAGTAAGAATGTACATATGTCCTACAAATGATGGAGGGCTTATTAGACCAATGAAATCGAGACCCCACTACACAAATGGCCTCACCTCTAGAACAAGTTGCAATGGTACAACAATATTATTTTCCTTGGTAGCAGCGGTCTGGCATGTGTGACATAAGCAGACATGGTTATGAGCATCCTTGAAGACTGTCAGATAGTAATATTCATCCCTTAGTATCTGATGCATGTTATAAGGTCCAGATCCATGATCAGTACCAAACCTATCATGGAACTCCTTCAAGACTTGATCTGCTTCTTCCTTGCCAAGGCACCTCAAGTAGATACCTTCATCATTTCTCTTGTATAAAATGGATCCTTGTAGCATGAAACTACTGCTTTTCAGCTTGAGAGCACATTTTTGAACTACCTATAGGTGAGGTAGGCACTTGTGATTCAACAAATAATAAATGGCATCCTCATACAATTCTCCTGGAGAAACATCTTCCAACTGGTATTGTTGCACGGTGAGTTCTGGCCCTACTTCTGTTGTTGCTTCAGTAATTGTTCAGGTAAGTGCTTGTCCTCTCACCAATCTCATTGGTTGGATTTCCATATCATACTCTTGTAGTAATGTGACCCATTTGGCTCTCCATTTTCCCAATTCATTTTGTATTAGCAACGTTTTCACGACTAGGTCAGGAACTATGGTGAATACTTTATTATGCAGGATGTAATGTCTAAATTTCTTCACTCCCCTAACAAGGGCATATGCTTTTTTTTCTATGTTGTGGTAGCGTAACTCAACATCCTTCAAAGTATCACTGATGAAGGCAGTCAAATTCTCATTTCCCTCTTCATGTTTCTGACTCAGAATGTTGGCACAAGACTGTTCTGAAGCGAACGAGTAGATGTAGAATGGCTTCAGATAGTCTGGGCTGACTAGTACAGGTGCTTCAACAATTTCTTTCTTAATTTCTTCAAAGGCTTGCTTCGCTTTGTTGTTCCCCTCAATCTTGGCATCTTGCTTCAGCATGGCATTGAGCGGCTTCACAATTTTAGCAAAGCCCGTGATGAATTTCCTCATGAATTTTATCTTCCCAAAGAAAGATTTCAGATCCTTTTTGCTACCTAGTGATGAAATTTTTAGCAAGGATTGGATGCATTTAGGATCTATGGATATTCCCTACTTAGAAATGATATGCCCCAGTAACCTCCCTTCAGTCACTTTAAAAATGCACTTCTTCAGATTAAGGGAGACTCCAAACTCCCTACACCTTTGAAACACCTTGCATAAATCAGACACATGATCACTCCATTTCTTAGTGAACATAGTTAAATAATCCATGTAGATGATTATGCATTTCCCAATCAGATCCTTGAAGGAAATATCCATGGCACATTGAAAAGTGGCACCAACATTAATGATCCTAAAGGGAATTCTTTTGTAGGTAAAGGTCCTCAACTTGGTAGTGAACACGGTCTTCTAGTGATCTTCATACTGCACTATAACTTGGTTATATCCAAAGTACCCATCGAGAAAGGACATCATTTGTGAGCCATTAACAATTTGCAGTACCTCATCCAATAAAGGCACTAGGTAGCTATCCTTCTCCGAAGCTCTGTTCAAATTGTGGAAGTCTACACACAATCTAATTTCCCCATTCTTTTTTCTGATTGGGACCAAGCTGGTCACCCATGTAGAATGCCTAATTGGGAATATAATTCTTGTTGAAAGCAACTTCTGCACCTCTTTGTATATGATTGGTTCTAGCAAGGCGTTGATAGGGCGCCATTGTTGGCAGAATAGCCTCACTTCTATCTTGAGAGGGATGGTGTGTGTGATGATAGAGGTGTCATAATTCTTAAGGTCCTTATAGCTCCATGCCACCACATCATGATAATTCTATAAACCATCCACAATCCCTTTCTTTTCCTTTGCAGTACACATTTTTCCAATAAATTTTTTTTGATCTCCCTGGCAGTTATGAGGTTGTGAGCATCACACTGGTAGCTTATGGCTTCCTTCTTCATTTTTCAATCCTGATCTTTGATCTGATCTAAATAAAAAATGCACTCTAGCTGAACCATCCCTCAGGGAATCGTGTTGGTCTTGAGGTTGATTACACCCTCTATATCCAATTCGTCTTCTTTTGGATCAATTTCATCAATTATTTGGGTGGAAAAGACATCATAGCTCGTGATAAACTCAATGATGTGCTTATCATCATTGAAGACTTGAAAGTGAGTGACATTATTTGGAATGGATGGTGTAGAAGTTAGCTCAACAATGAATTTCTTGAGACCTGACAAGGATAGGGGTTGTATTGTGCTAGCTGCTTGAGCCAAAGCATCAACCGTGTGGTTTTAAGAATGAGGTATCAACTGTATATTGAATACATCTAGCCCTTCTAAGAGATCCTAAACACTATTCCTATAGTTTTCCAATCTTCTGTCATGATAGGAGTACAATTTTTTGACTTTTTTAACCACCAGCTCAGAATTAACCAAAAATTGTGACATCTTAACATTCTTCTTCAAGGTCATAGAAGACCATGGACTAAAGTCTTGTATTCCACTACATTATTGGTACAATAGAATTGAAGTCTATGGGTAGTAAAATAAGTCTTACCCATAGGGCTGATTAGTTCAAATCTGGCGCTGACTCCTTGCTTGGACTTGGACCCATCAAAGCGTAATGTCCAAAATTTGGAAGGCTCATTGACATCGATACCACTGAGGCAATTATTACCTTTAGGCTACTAGCTGTCATTTACGACTTCCAAGGCAGATAGTAGCTTGGTGTGGTGGAGGGTTGGCTACTCCAATGGTGTTTCATTCCTAGGAATGGCTAATTTCTTAACATGTTCTACTATTTTTTAGCATAGGCAACATTCAAATTTAAAATGGGATGCATTATGCACCCTACACCAATTAGGTAGCAAGAGATCTTGGAAATTCATTCTTTCACCCAAGATGAGCTGATTTTGTATGCACTTTTCCATAAAATCCCCGAATCCATCCAACAATCCCAATGTGTTATCCTTTCGGTTTCTGTTGTTATGTGGCGACTGATCATGCTATACTGTATAGCCCATGGTATACTGTACAGCCTGGCCCCCCGTCCTCGCCGTTTTTTTCGCGTCGTCAACGAAAAAGGAAAAATCTTTGAAAAAGAAAGAAAACTGACTTTGTAAAACCCTAATTCTGGAAGCTTCTAAAAAGCTTGTTAAAAGGGGTTGGGATGGGGGTTACAGTATGAAAAAAATGCGATTATTCGCAAGATTGTAATAGGTTTTGCACTGGATAATAAAAGTATTGGATGGCTGCGGTTTGGTGGATGTAGCCCAGATTGGGTGAACCACGTTAAATTCTATGTGTTATGATTTATTCTGTGTATGTTTTAGTTTCTCTGTTTATTATTTAAATCTACATATAATTGTTAGATATCTGCCATCTCTAACCCTAACAAGTGGTATCAGAGTGAGTTGTGTTTTCATTATCGTCTGTGTGAAGGTCTCGCGGTTGAGTGGGAGTCTCACGGTTGAGTGGGAGTAATGGCAGACGAGGGTAAGAAGGTTGAGAAGTTTAATGGGCAGAACTATCAGTTATGGAAGATGCAGAT